>CM023453.1:144133663-144258642 GCA_013339765.2 Haemaphysalis longicornis
TGAGCTCCGTTGGTGAGGATCTCCAGACAGGTGTAACGGTCGGATTCCAGAGGTATGCAGAGAGCGATGGCTAGCGGTGGGAGGTGATCCTGGGAGTACACTGAACGAGGGCTCGCTGCTCACGTCCAAGTACGACGGCACAACGTTCGGTCGTCGGGACGGACACGGGTCTGGGCCTGCGGTGTCGGACAGAGTCCTCGGCCCTAGGGCGCAAGGGGTATCGTCCACTGGTTGACACCGAGTCTCGTCCAGGATGCCGGGCCTTCTCCTCCATCCACTTACCCTTCTAAAGGCCAATGAATTGCATTCCCCCAACCGTCCAGCAGCGCCAGGGCTCTTTCTGGGGCTTACTATGTGATGGGTAGCCGTCTTCCTACCTTGGTGAACCTAAGTGCCCTGCCTCCAAATTATCTTCCACGGCACGGGTTTCTCGTACGCATGTTCTGTGCCATTCTTCAGATGGATTGGGCACGCAGTTAACTTACACGTCACTGCAGTACGCATTTAAGCAGGAGGCGAGCCTCCACAGTGAAGTTATTTACCCCCTTTGAATGTCTCAAGATCGGAGGACACGGTTTCCTGCCCTTCCTGGCTTAAACCACCACGAAAGCGCTTCTCCCAACGGAACAGACCCTAGTGCGACCATTACGTCACCTAGCTGAAAAGAGCCAAACATTATCCTCATGTTAAAATCAAAAACCAGACGGCCTAGATCATGAGCCGAAACAAACTGGAATGAGTCGTAATATCAGATAAAACCTAACATATACCATATAATTACACAAAAATGTTTTGAATTTTCTGTTGCTTTCCTACCCCGGCGAGGTCTGTCTGGCAAGCGATGACGGAAGCCACGTGGCCACGTTAAAAATACGCCATAAAAGAGGCAAGCACATCATCTGAGAGAACTATCCAGATCGCATCCAACACTTCACGGAGAATAAATAACAAATTAAGTTTATCCCGCTTATTCGGGATTCGCCGCTAGGAGGCCGAGCAGTGCGAACGTGCCTTCGCATAGGCTCCGTGTGTTTCCACCTCTCCCGGCGGAAATTTCCAATACAAGTGCCTTCTGGTGTCGATACCCTTTCCCAAGGACCATCCGCACCACTGGACACCCCCGCACTGGACCACCTGTGTCTCCCTTAGTGAGTTTTCACCACCTTCAGACAAGTGCTAGCCGAGCGCCGCGCCAAGCCTAACGCCGAACGGCGGCTGTCAACGCCGGCGTGGTCGACCAGGCCCGCCGGGGAGGAGGCCGACGAGGGGCAAGCCCGCCCGAAAACCACAGCCAGACCTCAAGGCGCCTCTACCCAAGGGCCATGGAAGTCAAAGGTGAGCCGCTTTCACCCGACGATACCGTTGGGTGGCTCGAAAGCTACAAGAAACTGCACCGAAGGAGCTGGAGAAGCTAAACCAGCCACTAGACAATACAAATGCGGGCCGCCATGGCCAGGCTACCGAGATCAACAACCCCCGAACAACAGTTAGGACAGCTAACAAAGCAAAAAAGAAAACTCCATTGCCTCCGCACCTGCCGCGAGAGGACCTTAATATTGTTGTCCGACCGAGAAAGGCCTCAATGTCTCCGAACTGAGTGAAGCGCAACTACGCGACTGCATTACCAGGGCCACAGGGCTTGAACCCACGCAAGCGGCGGATGACATTCTACGCACAAACCCGAAGCAAAACACTTCCCGAAGCAAAACACTCCCTCGGTAACCCGCGCGGAGTCTTTTGGAGACGTTGATGACGATGCCGTGAGCAGCGAGACGCTCGAAGAGAAGGCGAAGATGCTTCAGATGCTCTTCCAGGGATGTGCTGGCCACCAGATTGTCGTCAACGTAGGCGTAGACGAACGGTAGCCCTCGTGTGACAGCATCAATGAAACGCTGGAATGTTTGTGCAGCGTTGCGGAGTGCAAATGGCATGCGCAGAAATTCGAACAGGACGAATGGGGTTGTGATGGCAGTTTTGGGGATGTCTTCTGCCACGGGGATCTGGTGGTAAGCAAGAACCAAGTCTATCTTAGAGAATATTGTGGCCCCGTGGAGAGTGGCGGTGAAGACTTGGAGGTTGGGTAACGGATAGCGGTCAGGAACGGTCTTGGTGTTCAAGGACCGGTAATCTCCGCAGGGGCGCCAGTCACCAGTTTTCTTGGGCACCATGTGCAGTGGTGATGCGTGGTTACTGGATGATGGACGGATGATGCCCAGTTCCATCATGTGCTCGAACTCCGCACGGGCGACTTTGAACTTGTCAGGCGCGAGCCGCCGTGGTGGAAAGAAAACGGGAGGGCCAGTGGTGATGATGTGATGACGGACGTCGTGACGAACAGGCTGAGTCCAGTCAGGTGGCGCTGTCACGGTCGGGAAGTCCCGCAGCAAGGTGGTGAACGGTTCATCGGCAACTGTAGCGCCGGATGGTGCTATATTAGCAGCTGCCTCCGCTGACACACCTTCCACTGAGAGAAGTGTGGCAGCATCAAGTAGACGCGCGGTTTTAGGTCGACAAGAAGGCCATGTTTTGCGAGGAAGTCGGCCCCGAGGATGGCGGTGCCAACATCGGCGACGAGAAAAACCCACGGGAAATTTCGGCGGAGCCCCAGGTTTTGAGTGAGTGAGCGTTGATGGTAGACGGGTATGCGCGTGCCGTTCACTGCTTGTAAATGCGGGATGACACGAGAAGCACGATCCAAGCGTGTAGCGGGCAAAACGCTAACCTGGGACCGGTATCCACGAGAAACCTCTTTCCCGGGGGTGCGGTCGGTGACGTGAAAGAGGCGACATTCCTGAGTTGGGCCGAGATCGCTTGTCGCCGTTAGCGGTCGGCCAGGCCGTTTCCCGCCCAGGCGCAGGGCAGACGGCAGTGGCGGGCATCAGCGCCGAAACGCCGGTAGTAGTAGCAAATGCCCGGGTTAGGCGAGTCACTGCGTGGGCGCTCTGGGCGCCGTCGCTGCGACGAAGAGCGACGACGTTGACGGGAACGTTGCGGCGAGACATCGCGGCGTGTTGCGGCAACGATGATCTCCTCTAGACGATCGCAAAGGCTGTCGAGTCTAGATGAAGCGGCGGACTCCCTGGGCGCTGAAGCGGGTTCCTTGGGCAGGGAGGAGACGGAGGCTTAGATGATGCAACCGCGGCCACTTGAGAAAAGGGGGTGGCGACCTCCATGACTTTGTCTGCCAGCGCGGCGAGTGCCTGCAGGTCCATGGCTGCGGCAGTGGCGAGGACCATTTGGACATTGGAAGGTACGCGCTGAAGGACGAGCTCACGCAGCAGGGTTTCATCTATGGCGTGAAAATGCGTGCCAAGGAGTTGCTTCATGCGCCGTAGGAGTTGGCTTGGCCTGCGGTCGCCGAGCTCCTCGGTGGAAAGAAGCTGCTGGATGCGCGTGCGTTCCGAAGCAGCTGTGCGCTCCAGGAGTGCAGCCTTGAGCTGGTCGTAAGGCACTGCGGGGCGGGTCTGGTGGAACGAAGCGAGGATGTCGGAGATCTCCTCTGCGGCTGTGGGGAAGGGCTCCGACGACGTGGAGAAATTTGGTTTCTTGAGATTTGATCCGAGCCAGCTGGAATTGCGCCTCTGCTTGCAGAAACCAGGTCGTCTGGTGGCGCTCCCAGAATTGCTGAAGCCGAACGGTCAAGGCTGAGACTGCTTCGCCGGCTTCTCGTGAACGGGAAGAGTCCTGGTTGTCGAGGGACATGGCAGTACATTAACCTCAGTGGCGTGTTCGGTAGGGTCACCAATTGTAGGGCGCTATGTCGGGCGAGAGGAAGGAGCCTCAGACAGGACAACCGTTCGTCGGCAAGAACAAGGAGATTCTATTTTTGTGAGCACACCGCAAGACCCCGCGTCCTCGCGCCCTCGCGCGGCCGCGCCTGTCCAGCCATGTCGCTTGGGCTGCCGGGCGAGGTGCGGCGCTCGATCTAGCGATGTCGCTGGAGCTGCTGCTACACTGTATTGGGCGTTATTAGGTCTTCGCCAACACAGCTTTTATTTGAGGTTCTTCTGGTGGTCTATTATTTGATGAATTTGTAGTAACAAACAAGCGCACACATATTTTGTATGGCTTAAAGGTTGGTCTTTGTGGCTCCCCTTTTATTTTATTGGCGTCATTTAGAGGCAACGAAACAGGTCGGAATAGTTCCAAACTGTAGTGCTGCTATACACCGACTACCCCTCCTCACCCCCCCCCCCACCCCCCAACCAAAAACCCAAACTACTCTAATAAAAAAAGTGGACTTAGAAAAAGTGTTTGCGATATACGTTGGTTTAAAACAGCCTGGTTTGACTTCTCTCGGCAAACATTTAACCGCGGAGCTTACGTACTGTGGCGAGAACTCAGCATATGGGCTTAAAAGACGTCCTCTTACTGTAGTTAATCTCGACTTATATTGAAGTGTCTTTTAAGTGTTAAGCTTGGCTCCAAACGCTCTTATTCAGTCATCTCGAAGCTCAGCCATAGATTATTTTGCGGCAGTTACAAGTAAACTACTCTCCTCAAAGCAATAGCTTAACATGACGTTGCAAGGCTCGGGGTGTGGAGAAAGATATCTACCTGAATGTTTTCACGAGCCACATCAATCCAGAGTTATTCCTAGTTTTGGTTAGGCTCACACTGCGCTCAACAAGACTCCCTGAAATTTCGGAAGCTTCCAAGTTGCAGGAGATATAGACAGTAGGGATTGTTGTACAATTTTTTTAAAAATGAAACTGTCCGAAACAATCTACATAAAGAACTGAATACCAACTCATGTCCCGCTTTTGTGTGAGATTTACCTACCATATCTTGACAAGCGCATTGACGCAAACATCGCCAGTTTTAATTTTGATGTGATTAAAAATTTTAGATATGTAGACGACTACCTTTTTAAACTTCATTGAACCGCCAATTCAATTCTCTGCATTGACATTAAACATAGTTCGTTTAAAAAGAGAGGATTCGGCTACTAGGGCTAATAACCACGGGGATGTTCAGGCCCACACAAATCAAATCAAATCAAATCAAATCAATATTCTTTTCAACATTACAACGTTGAAGGTCACCCTGGCATGAAAGCTTCTAGACGCAGCTTGACGGTGCCAGGGGGCTTATTGGGAACTTCGACGACACACGAGCATACAGTGCTAATTAAAAACAACAAAATTTATACAATCATGTGATAGGGTAATCTATTTTTAGAAAAACGTCTGTGTAACCGCTCTATTGAATTTACAACAAAAGGGGAGCTGGCAATGGTAGACGAAACGTTTCCCGCTCTCACACTTCTTACTGAAAACCTTCAGTACAGCAGACCGACAAAATAGGTGAGTAAAGCACTGTAGACAACATTCACCTACTTATATAAGCATCACGAAGAGCATGTCAGATGGACTTCCGTCCTGAAAATTCGATGCTGTTTCTGTTTTATATGGGCGGAATTTTATGCGCTAATGCTAGCAAAAAGTAATTCATTCGGGTGAATGGTACTAACCACATACCCGGGGTGCGAGTTCAGTAATTCTGCGTCCATATTGTTAGGCAAGAAAATCGTTTCAGGAACTGCTGATAGAGAGCAGCAGAAAAATGGATGTGGAAGAGCACGCGGTATCCATATAGAATATTGATTCCATTTAGTTTTAGTGTGAAAAATTCCTCGAGTGGACAGAAGGTAGCGTACGTTAATGCAGCGAACGGCCTTCTTCTCTAGTAAGAATAAGGTGGTAATATTCTTTTTTGTTGTACTGCCCCAACCCAACCTGGAATAGCTTAAACGGGATGTAAAGATACAGTGGTGAAGGCGAAGTCTGATACTGAGTGGGAATAATTCCCGACACCGATGCAGTACAGCCACAACAGGAGATTATTCCTTGGTTAACACTTGAATGCGTGCGTCCAAACTCATGTGGCTTGATAGCACCACCCCCAAAACTTTGTGTTGCTCTACTAGATCAATCTCAGCATTAGCTAGGTAAATGTCTTTCCTAACTAATAGACGTTTCTTTCTTGGTGTGAACATGATAGCTTTTGACTTGTTTGTGTTATTATGAAATAGTTTGCTTCGGACCACCCGCGCAGTTTCTCTAGAGCAGCATTTGCAGCGGACAAAAGTGAGTAACGTTTTCTGAGGACAAAAACAGGGCCCTGTCTTCAGCATAAAGGACAAACCGTGCCCGGGCATCGGTAGAAGTGAGGGAATTCACGTATACATTAAATAATAAAGTGCCTAAAACATTTTCTTGTAGTACACCGAAGCTACTGCCGAGGCTTCAGCTTCTTGTCAAAATAGGCATTGTCCTGCTTTGTCCCTTCGTTGAATGAACTGCTCCGGAATGCTGTGCTAAAGCTATAGCCTTGCACTGTGAAGACGCCCACGGCACCAGCTGACGATGAAGCGGTGAATACCCTTCCAGCTTTCGTGGGCGGATTTGTGGCGTGATCTTCTTACATTGCACGCGCGCTCCCGCCACGGCTGGTGAGCACATACAAGAGCGCGCGGTCTGTTCAAGTGTGCGTTGACGGCTGCAGCCGGTACTAGCTGTATCAAGAGACGGTTCTAGAAAAAAAATGAAAGTCGAGTAGAAGGACGAAAAAGAAAACTCGAAGGCAAAGAAAGGACTCGAGCGGCACAGGACTGAAGCAGTTGTAGGTCGATGGGAAAGCCTTCGTCCTGCGTTGACCTAGTGTGTGTTGATGATGACCTTGATAGAACAGCCAGGGTCTCCGACCAAGAGAGAGGGGCACCAGCTCTGCTGTTTCTCGAGCATTTGACAAGTAAAAGCTCCGCCAATGTTTTAGCCGCACAGCCATTTAGGCCGACACAAATTCATCCGGTGTAGATTGAAATCTCCAAGCGCACATTCACGCGTTTCTCGCGGCGACCGCCTGGCGTCCTTTGAGCTATGGGCCGGCACGGACCTTCGCGCAGTGTCTTTAAAGAGACATAAATAAACGTTAATTGCAACAAAACAAAGCAGTGACGGATCATCTTCGATGTTCTAGCGTTGATTATCCGGTGTTAGTGGCGTCCCTAGTCCGGGATGCCATGGTCTTCATCTGCTTGTCTGGCTGCGTATCACCAGGCCATGCTAGCTCTCCTGGGTCTCGCTTCACATCAGGAACCTCCAGCGGCTGCGCCCGCAGCTCCAGGAGTCCCACACGAGTAGGTATAGAGTGTTGTACGTCTCGTAGAATTTGCAAGGTATAACTGTTGAAATTTGCTTGAATCCAATGTCAGCATCTCCACTGCGTGGATGAAGGAGAGGGGGCGGAATACGGGGACTCGAAATGACACCGAAGTTACGCCCCGAGTGACATACAATTTGCGCACGGATGGACGCGGAGGGACATTTGGAGGTACTAATATACTCCGAACCATTTCAGATGAGGGAGTGAGCCGTTTTACTCTCGGGAAAAACTCACCGTCGTAGCCCAGTGGGTAATACGACTTGCCAGTAACTCTGTCTGGTCTACCAGACACAGGCGTAGGTCCTGCCGGTGCGTGCTGGGATTTTTTTCGATTGTAAATGCTATGCGCACGGACGGGTAAGTACATTGTGAGGTCTTAAGGTACTCCGCACCTAATATGCAGTTGCGTGAGGCAAAGACATCGTTTGATAGCTACCCAGTCGAATTGCCCCTTTGGTGAGTTCTGGATGAGGATGTGGCTATTTCCTTGCGGATATTGTACAGTGTTCCATGAGGCGCCTGCTGCTTCTCCGGACAAGAGGGAACAGCAACGGAGGCGCAGATATTGTGGCTGTGGTGAGTGTAGCGGCTTCTGCCTGGTGGGATTGACCTCGGGCGGCGGCACGAGCCGCCATTTTACCCTCAAGAAACTTGTGTGCCCGTGGCCACACAAATGGCCTCTTGATTGTCTTCTTTTTGTTCTTGCATCTTGAGGAGTATAGTTAGCGCCGCTGCGGAAATATTCGCGTACTGGTAATTTCTGCAGGCTACCTGGAAGTACGTTATGTCATTCGAGTTTATGTTTTAGCAATTTTTAAAGTGGCGAGGCATATCGTTGCCTCTTCAACAGTGCGGGTGTCATCCATTCCGGTTGTCGCCGAGAATAGCTCTTTTTGCTTGCTTTAAATCATGCATATCGCATGCCTTGGTTGCCCCGGCTTGGATAGTTTGTGGTATCAGTGCGCCTTGTTCCGCTGTCGTGGTGATAGGCCTTTTGAGGGCCATTATGCTGGCCTCCCGCCGTCCCTTGTGGTACACGGGATGCATGTTGCGCAGTACGTTGGCCGCCATATTGCGTTCCCTCAGGCGCAGGGGTATGCGCTCTTTCCAGTTTTGGGTGTGTAGGCTTTCCCTGTACTCGAGATGGCGTGAGGTAAAGTGACTAGTTTCTGTGAGCCTTAGTCGTTCGCTTTGGCTGACTTTGTCCGCCTCAACAAGTTCCTCGCAAGCATTATGCACGCCTTACATGATGTAATTTCTCACTCAATGTCTTCCCTGGTAGTTTTTCCTTCTCCTGTTTCCATGGTTCTTTCGAAGCTTTTCATTTTAAGCCGGTTTTACATGGTGCGAATGTCACCTCCGAATTCGCCGCTCCGGCGTGGCTCCCTTGGAATGATTGTTTTCCTATTTCCACTGAAGCCACTCTCCCAGATACCAAGCGGCGTTCACGGGAGAAGTTGGCCGCTTCTCCCTATTTTAAAGCGACAGAGTTATTACGGGCTTTGGTCGGTTCTAATGTGGCTGCCAGTCGTCCGCTATCAGCCGTGGTCGTCAAGCGTACACAGCAGTACGTCGTATGCGTTAAAGGGAACTATAACTGAGGAAGACATACTTCGACGACGCGTAAGCTCCCAGGACAGTGTTCTGGACTTTACCAGCCATGTCGAACATTACAGAGTGCACGAACCGTCAACTATAGCTGCGTTTTGTGACATTTTCAAGGCTTGTGACCGTACCCGGAGCCAAGCAATAGTAGACTACATGCAATGGGGGTGTCAGCAAACCCTCTTCGGTTCGTCCAGGGCGTTCCCAGCGACCGGTACGTGCAAATACCGTTGGGGACTGTGTAAGCGAAAAAAGAAGTGTCTCAGGGGGGGGCACCCCAGCGTAGTGTTTTGCCACCTGTTCTTTTCAATGTCGCTATGTCTAGGCTACCTACAGCACTAAAAGTCATTCGACAAGGAGCTCGCGTATCCGTGTACGCTGACGATGTTTGAACCTGGTTATCCGGATATCAACATAAGCGACTGGCAGTGATGGCTCAACGGAGTGTTCATATCATGTGGAAATATTTGCCCTTCGTAGGACTGACACTCTCGGCCGAGAAGACCTGTTTCGTTTCTGGGAACTGGCCATGGTCCACCCGAGTTCATTTAACAT
Source organism: Haemaphysalis longicornis (assembly GCA_013339765.2). Classification (NCBI taxonomy): domain Eukaryota; kingdom Metazoa; phylum Arthropoda; class Arachnida; order Ixodida; family Ixodidae; genus Haemaphysalis; species Haemaphysalis longicornis. Next base: position 144,142,991 of record CM023453.1, read on the forward strand.
TGGGCAGCCTGGCTATCCGTCAAAACACTCACATGCGGTTCCTTGGTGTCACCCTGGATTGCAGACTGTATTGCGATGGGCACTCGATACGACAGCTCTACTTCCCCGTGTGAACATTTTGAGGAGGATAGCTAGATCTAAGGGATGGAATCACCCGGCATTCATTATTAAAGGGACACTACAGTGATTTGTAAACATTGCGAGATTACTAGCGCAAATTGTAATCCGGATACCATAGTCCACGTTTTCGCCACTCTGAGCGCGTTTACTCGAATTTATTCCGTAGAAAAATCAATTCGAAACTGCTGTCTTCCTCTCTGCATCCTCGCCCATTTAGTGTGGGGTGTTCGTGTGACGTCAGGACGAGATGACGTGGCTTGACTGCACTGCTGCACGGCTCGCTGACATTCCGGCAGAGTCAGTCGGCCCAGCGTTTTGTGCCTCGGCCGCCGAAGGGTCGTCGCAGTTCGTTCGCTCAATTGAAACGAAGCCACGGCATGTTTGTGAATGGAAGAACTGGCCTTTCTTTAGTTTGTTAGTTTGTACACTGTATCTATCTCCAAGAGCATGTTGCTCCACACAAGCGCAGATGCGACGCGCTTCGCTGGCTGGTACGCTAGTAGGAAAATCTAAGGCCACTTGAAGACGGTAGAAGAGTCATGAGTTGATGGGTAATTCCCACCCTTAGCTCTATCCTGCTCAAAATGTTCACACGTGGAAGCAGAGCTGTCATGTCGACTGCCCATCGCCAATACAGCCTGCTGTCCAGGGCGACACCAAGGAACCGCACGTGAGAGTTTTGACGCATCGCCATGCTGCCAAATGTAAATTAACTCGGGTGAGAGCCGTGGCCGGTTCCCAGAAACCAAAACATGACCTCTCGGCCGAGAGCACAGAGCAGTTTTTAGAGATTTTAGAACTGTACCTCAAGTCCACCATTGCGTGTGTTCAAAACGTTGGTATTACATTGGTTCCTCGGTTGCCCCGCTTTTGTGTGACATTTATCTAGTATACCTTGACAAGCGCATTGACGCAAAAATCGCCAGTTTTAAGTTTGATGTGTTTAGAAATTCTAGATATTTGGACGACAACCTTGTGCTAACCTTCACTGATTGTAACCTTGATGTTGCCGTAGCAGGTGCGAGAGAAATTCCTTACATCTTCATTCGCATGCCTCTTCAAAAAAATAAGCCCACATACTTTATTATAGACTACAATACACACTCCTCTTGACATGGCTATTGGCTCCACGTTTCTCTCGTCTTCTCGAGTGGGATATGGGCACTGACCTATATGGCAGCGACCTCTTCCCCACCTCAATAACATGCATAGGTAAATAAATGCCCGCGCAGTCCATCTTCGCAGAACAGGTTCAATGAAGCAAGAGCTAACTGGAATACATTTACAGAGCCATCCAAACTACCATGCACGTCCATAAGACATCTACACATTAAAGAAGCTTCGCAACTACTCTTGGCGCACGTCCTCGACGTTGCCAAAAAGTCCATTCCTCACGCCTCTGGTGCCCCGCACAACCAGAGGAGGCTGTGGTGGAATGAGGGCTGTACGCGGGCGCGAGAGGGCGAGAACAAGGCGTGGTGTATCCTGCGTCGGTACCCCGCGTCGGGTAACCTCTTGTTGTTGAAACGGGTCAAGGCGTGTGGAAAACGTGTGAGCCGTGAGGCAAAACGAGAGGTGTTCACACCTTCTTAAGATCCATTAATTCATACACGAACACACACAAAGTCTGGACACATATACGAGAGCTACCCCAAAGTCTGGACACTTATACACAGCGTGCCCCTGGTTAGCACAACAGGGGACACATTCGACGACACACTACACAAACACTTGCATGCAACACAAAACATCTCCAGAAAAGAAGTCCCTGCGTGATAGCAACAATTCGCACACTTGCTACAATTGTCCTTTTTCAATTCATCAGCTGAAGGCGGCTCTGACCACATGTGAGACTTCAGCTCCAGGTGCAGGCAAAATTATATACACCATAATACAAAACATACACTGAGACAGCCTTGACACACTTCTACATCAGTACAATAAAATATGGCTTTCCGGGCATATTCCACGCTCTTCGAGGGAGGCCACAGTAGTGGCCTTTTTGAAGGAGGGGAAGGACCCTTCCTCTCCCGCTAGCTATTGGCCCTACGCCCTTACAAGCTGCCTGTGCAAGCTCCTTGAGAAGACGATAAACTGGAGACTGGTGTACTTTCTTGAGTTCAACGGTCTTCTCGAGGGCTGTTAGGCAGGCTTCAGGGCGGCAGGATCCATGAATGACCAACTTGTCGCCCTTGATTCTTACATCAAGGGCGCTTTCATTCACAAACAGTTTTCCACAACGGTGTTTTTTGAACTTGGGAGGGCCTATGACACCGTTTGGCATTACGGGAAACTCAGTGACCTGAAGTCTTTCGGTGTTTCCGGCTATATACTCAACACCCTGGGTAATTACATATCTGAAAGAACGTTTCGCGTAAGAGTTGGTAATGCCCTGTCAAGGATTCATGTGCAAGAAAACGGCGTGGCGCAAGGTGGAGTTTTAAGATGTACTGTGTTTAAAATTAAAATTAACTCTTGGTAAGGAATTGCCACCTACCATTTCTTACTCAATGTATGTAGACGATTTGCAGATATCTTTTAAGTCTTGTAAATCTTCGGGCCACGACACCGCTCGGGAAATGTCTCGCCACTCATCGGGCATGCTTTTCCAGGTCAGTTACTATGCTTTTCTTACTGGGATGATGATGTCTGTCTCTTAGCGGTGTCGAGGCCACCCCATATGGAAGCGTTTTCGTGCAAATGCCGTGTATACTTGGCCGGTCTTCACGCTTCGTGGGGACATCGAATCAAACCCGCGTACCATGACCAAGGCTGAACAAGAAAAGCTAGAACCTGTATTTTATTTTGTTCCGAGACTGGAGGCCAGTAACACTAGCCTTGTTAATCGAATTAACAAAATTCTACAGATTCACATAACAGTGTAGAATTACTTACAGTACCTGAAAAGCGTGTAGAAGAATTGGAGTGTAAAATGAAATCGGCGACGCTTTCGGATGCTCCGTGACTAGAAGTGAAGTGTTTACTAAAGTTCAAGAGAGAGTTGATAATTTAGAAAACCGCTACCAGAGTTCGAACGTCATTTTCGATGGTGTTGGCGATCCGAACAAATCTGAGGCATGGGACTAATCTGAGGGCCTCGTTAAGGAATTTTGCACTACCAAGCTAGAACTAACTGCATCGACTGTATTGAGAGCTCATCCGAATAGGCCGCTTTCCCTCTGACAAGCTGCGGCTAATTATAGCAAAACTGTACAACGAAAAGAAGTAGAAACAGTCATGAGAAGCGGATTAAAACTAAAAAAAACACTACATTCAGTATTTCTCGCGGTTATTCTCAGGCTATATGTGATAAATGCCTAAACTGCTGCATTTTTCCAAGACTATAAACAAAGACGGTGAGCGTGTCCGTCTATCCTTCGATAAGCTACTTATTAACACTGATACGTACACTTGGGTCACACATGGCAATTACACTAGTGCATGTTTCGCAGCAGCCCCTAGCACTCAACAGGTTACAGGCTATTCGGCAAGCCCAAACCAGTGACGTTTTCGTGTACACCCAGCTATTAACCTGCCCTCACCTTCCACTGCGCAGAACAGTTCCACCAAGATCTAAAGTTTTTTGTTTACAAATATTAGAGTGTCATGCCAAAACATGTGGCGCTTTCATCACTTGTCGATTCATATTCGTCATCAGCAATCGCCATAACTAAAATTTGGCTCAGTGACTTTATTCCGATGTATATGATTCTTGTGTGTAACTCTGAGTTTACCTTTTTTCGCTGTGACCGTGTACATCATGGAGGTGGCGGTGTGCTTCTTGCGGTAAAAAAGAACTAATCGCTCTATTAATTTCAATCGATTCATGTCTTGAGTCTGTATGGGTGTCACTGAGGTGTTGAATAAGTAATATTATTAGTGTTGTTTTTGCCGCCAAAACCCCCTGATAACTTATCCTGACTAACATGTCATTATTGTAACGATACTGTGGCTTTGCAATAGCAAAACGAAACGTGTTCGGTCAAGTGGAAGATAAGATCATTGCATCAATGTTTCACATAAATCTAAGAGCTTACACCGTCATTGGTTACTAGATTTATCCGAATAAAGTGAATGTCCTACGTTATCTTAACCTCGATCGCATCAACCAAGAGTTGTACATTTTTTCAGAAGGATGTCTGCGTGAATATTTGGCACGTTCCATCGAAGCCAACTGAATCCTTTTCAAAAATATGTTGTCTTAACTTGTAGTCAAATATAAACCCGTGATAACTATATCCTGTACTAACACTGTTTATTGTTTTAACGATCAACTTCGTGGCATTAATAACAAAAAGAAACGTGTTTACAGGCAAGTAGGCAAGAATAAAGGATCGACTTCATGGCACCGGTACAAAATGTGTTACCAGCAATATCAAGCGCTTCTGAAAAGCCACACCCCGTCATTTGTTCACTCATGATTTACCCTCCATGTTAACTAACAGTCCGCAAATGTTCTGGCGTTTAATTAACCCCCGATCATCCCAAATATATACAACATGTGATAACTATATCCTGTACCTAACACTGTTTTAGTTGTTTTAACGATCAACTTCGTGGAATTAAAAACAAAAAGAAACGTCTTTACAGGAAAGTAGGCAAGAATAAAGGATCGACTTCATGGCACCGGTACAAAATGTGTTACCAGCAATATCAAGCGCTTCTGAAAAGCCACACGCCGTCATTTGTTCACTCATGATTTCCCTTCATGTTAACTAGCAGTTCACAAAGGTTCTGGCGTTTAATTAACCCCCGATCGCATCCCGTTATCACGCTTTCAACACTCAATGGTGACGCTATTCCAGAGGGTTGTTGCGCGCATTTAACAATACGTTTTGTTCCGTATTTACCTGTTAAAACACTGTCAGTTGTCCTAACATAAGCCACGTTGCCGACACTAACATGCCTGTGATTGCGATTAGCGAAGTTGGTATTCTATTCCTACTGAAAAAATTCCCCGCATTTCCCCGAGGGGAAGAATGTGAAAGTGCGAATGCACGAGTTGAATTTGCGCGGTTCGGTAATGTTCGCGAAAGAGAGATCACACACACACACACACACATAAACAACTACAAAGAAAGAAAGATGCATTTATTCACAGACACCTATTTGTGTTGTCGTTGTACTTGATTGCTAGAGCGGATCTCAGCTTTGAAATTTCGTGTCAGTACTCCTTTAAGCAGGTGCATTAGCCCTTCTCACGCCCGATTCTTGGCCAATCCTCCACGTGGGTATGTGCCATGTCAGCGGCCAGGCAGCGCGCGCCCACCTCCCCCCGTTGCCAAGGAAGACGAGGAGATTGCTGGCCAATCCCCCACGTGGGTATGTGCCATGTCAGCGGCCAGGCTGCGCGCGCCCATCTCCACGTGCGCGGACATCGCCGGTGGACGCAGGTTCAGGGTCGCTTGAGAAGTGCATTGCACTTAAAAACTAGAAAACTCTTCTGCTCCGGACAACCTTGGTTTCAATAATAAAATGCTAAAGAATGCTTCTGATGGTATATATCACACCATGTCCGCTCTTTTTTCACAGTCCCTTTCATCTGGTGCAATTCTTGAAGATTGGACAATAGCAAAAGTAACACCCATTTATAATCCGGTATTTTTTTATCACCACTGAACTATAAAACTATATAAAAAAAACACTATTTGTAATCTTCTCCAAGATATCATCCATTCACAGGGGATTAACTACTTAGAAGAACATAATATTATCTTTAAATACCACCACGGTTTAGGAAAGGGCACTCGGGTGACACTCAGCTTGCTGGTTTCATTAAAGACATTCACTAATCCGTTGACGGTGGGCTTCAAATGGACTCTATATTTTAAGATGTTTTTAAAGGTTTCGACCGGGTATCTCACCACAGATTGCTAATCAAACTTACAGCACTTAATATCCATTCTCTTCTAATTGCAGGGGTTAAAGATTTTATGTCATCAATGGTTCAATTCACATCTGCTAATAACTTTAAGTCTTATTTTGGTGAAGTACACTCTGGTGTTCCACAAGGAAATGTCCTGGGGCCTTTGCTTTTTCTTATTTTTATCAATTACCTTTGAAATTGCGTTTCTTCTAGGTTCAGGCTGTTTGCAGGTGACTGTGTCATTTATGGTACAATAATCTGCTTTAGTGACCAACTGGCCCTTCTAACTGACCTTGACTCAATATCTACTTGGTGGTCCACTGGGTAATGTTGCTGAATAATTGTAAAACTAAACTTATGTCCTTTACAAACCACGCATCTCGCTTTCAAACTTCCTATTCCAAATAACACATCTGTTGAGCTAGCAGACACTACTAGAACCTGGGACTTAACATGCACTGCGACCTGACATGGAATAATGATATCAAAGTCATTCTTCATCTGCCAACCACTCATTGGGCGTTTTAAAACACAGACTAAAATATACTCTTCTGACTGCCGCAAAATTGCATACACAACTGTCATCAGACATAAAATTGAATACGAATCTGCCATTTGGGACCATCACAAAGCGTACTTAGTTGACCAAATTGAATCCCTTGAAAATCGTGCAGTTCGTTTCATCTTTTCAGATAACTCACGTCATACCAGCGTCACAGCTCTAAAACGTCGCGCATGTTTACCTATCCTATCACCTCGGCGTCAACTATCACGTTTTTCATTGTTTTATAAACTGTACCATCACTCTTCACTTCATCCTGATTTCTTTTCTTCGGCACCGAACATCTTTCACCGACGAGACCATGCCTTAAAAGTGACGCGTGTGAAATTCCACACTTTTAAATACTCACAACCCTTCATACCTCGCACAATTTTGGATTGGAATGCCCTACCATCTCACATTGTTTAATGTAACAGATCCGACCAAATAGCAAGAACCTTTACACACTTTCTTCGTATGTTAACTCCACTAAAAGTGCTTTTAAAGATTTTTTCAAGAGTCCTTTCCAGATTTATCAATTGTTTTCCTTCTTTCTTGGTTTCTTGTTTGCTTTTGGTATCGCACCTATTTGTATTTACTTTTTTGCCTACTAACGTGCTGTTAGTACTCTTTTATTCGTTCTGAATGTATCCCGCCCCCTATGTAACACCCTCCTAGTATACACTCCTGTAATACCCTTTAGGGGTATTTTTAAATAACTAAATAAATATCAATATGTGACCGTCAGCTCCAGCTTGGTGTTAAAAACTTGCCAGCTGGGCAGACAAGAATGGTTTTAAACTCGATCCAGACAAACGTTTTTGCGGGATCCATCCAGACACAGATAAATCTCTAATGGCGTTTCAGTTTCTGGTCAAAAGGAGCACAAGCTTATAGGCGTAGTATTGTACAACAAACTAACATTTGTTCCACACTTGACACATCTTAAGCAAAATGCTAAATATTGTAAAAATTCTCTCCCACCAGTCGTATGGTGCAGACAAGCAACTCCTGCGTGCTTATGGCGCCCTAGTAGGATCTCGCTTGTACTGCGGCAGTGTCGTATATGGGTGTGCAACAAAAACGGCACTAAAAATGCTGGACACGGTGCTGCATTTGGAGCACTGCCTTGCATGTGGCGCTGTTCGCACAAGCCCTGTCCAAGGTCGGCATATAGAATGCAATAAATGGTCCCTAGATCACCGGAGGGTGTATATGGATGTTTTATGTGCCTCAAAAATTATGTGTATGACAAATCATCCTTCTACTCCGACCAATAATGATGCATCCTCACTGCAACTCTTTTTAATCAGTCCATCCATCTTCATGCCGCTTCGAGAAGAAGCTTCATATCTAGCATTCTCGTGTTCATGCACCCACAAGGCACCCATCATTGATTCCATTCCACCATGCCATCTCCGCCCTGTGTCATGTTACCTGTGTTTTATGCAATTTAACAATAACGGGTCACCAACAATTGCTATTTTGCAGGATTTCTTGTTTCTGCAGGATAGGTACCGTTTGGAGAGTATTATAGTGACGCGCCCAAGATTGCAAATGCTGGGGCTTGTGCTGCGCATGCGCCAAACTTGCATGTCAGTAAAACAATGAACCTTTGTAGCAGAATATTCATAGAGGAAGCATACGGTATTTGAATGGTATTAAATCACATAGTCCAACATCAAATCTTAAAATCCATCGTGTACACGGACTCTCTTAGCGTTGTACGTACACTTGCACCCGGAAAGCGTTCTAAAAACTTTGTCACAATGATGTGTTTAAAGCCTATCTTGTCTGCATATGCATCAAACCTTCAAATAACTTTTTATGGCTTACCGATGCGCAAACAAACGAGGACGAAGAAAGAACCAACACGGACAAGCGCACTCTAACAACTGAAATTTTGTTTGTTGTTGCATGCTTCAGAGCAGCTTTGCTAAAATCGTGCTGTCATTCGGTAGACCGGGCCTTCAGATTACAGGTATCTAGATTGCAGGAGGCTGGATACCCGCTGAGTGTTTTGAGAGCATCTTGTGAAAGGGTACTAAAAACGCTTAGACAAAACACACAAGTAGTGGCAGAAAGAGAACAAGCAGAATACCGCCCTAAAATGTCGGTAATCCCTTATGTACATGGTCTTTCCCACCGACTAAAGAAGGTGGCCCAGAACTTTGAAGTGAAAGTTGTGTTCTCCGCTAAAAACAAAATCAGTAGTGTTTGTCCTAGTGTAAAAAGAAAATTTGAGGGTAAGAATGAAGTAATGAAAGTCTGCACTATCGCCCACAAGCGTCCGTTTGTTGATTGTACTAAGAATGTTGTCTACCAGATACCATTGGATAAATGTGAGCGCGTGTATATAGGTCAAACTGGAAGGTGCCTTAATTTAAGATTATTGGAACATGCGTCGAGCTTGAAAGGAAGGCCTTTCACGCACTTCGGCCACACATTGTAAAGAATGTGGTTGCACACCCTTGTTCGATAAAACTGCTGTTTTGTTTACTCATCACAATCAAACTTCCAGAGAGATTGTTGAAGCATTTCACATATCAAAGCATAAAACCAAGTGTGTTAGTCACCCTTCTGTGGCCTTATTGGACAAAGAAATAGAGATGCTATCTTGTAATGTATGATTCCGACATGTGATTGATGTGTGTGCTATGCGTGATGTGAAAACTATTTTGGGATGATGGAGCGCCGGTTTGTAGGTATATAGGTCTTTCGTTTTCTTCAATAAAATTTCAGTTGTTAGAGTGCGCTTGTCCGTGTTGGTTCTTTCTTCGTCCTCGTTTGTTTGCGCATCGGTAAGCCATGGATAGATTCCAACTAGGCCGACTCACGGTGTTACTTCAAATAACCTTTCTGTTGGGTTCCAGGGCACTCAGGAATTGCCGGGAACGAAACCGCAGATCGAATGGACACAGCTGCTACACTCTTGAATACAGTGGACATAGCCTCAGTGCCGTACACAGTCATGAAGCGACACATCAGGCACGAACTTTGCAACAGTTCTCAAACACACTGGGGTGAACAGACAGATAACAAGTTACACGTTATAAAACCACGAATGGGTCCATACACCACTGGCACACGCAACGCATACACAGAAGTTGCCCTTGCTAGGTTACGAATAGGGGACGCACAAAAGGTGTTTGAATAAAAATTGTGTAAGGGGTAAATGGTGCGTTTATGAAGACCTAACCTAAGGGTGCAAGGCTGCTTAACACCCCAAAATAAGATAGTTGAAAGTGCAACTACGCATTACATAGTGTATCAGCTGAGCGTGCAGCACAACATAGAGGGACATTCAACACGGACAACTCGAATTTGGACCACAAATTATTCGAGCAAGAAAATCAACGGAATGAAGGGGAAGCGAGAGTATATACTTGCAACTACATCTGCTCTACTTGGTATTTTAGGCAGAAGAGGAGAGCACTGAAATAGAGCCGGCGGGGTTGTCACAAAAATGAAATATCTAGGCACAAACTTGCGCACTATCCATGTTCATGTTAACGAGTACACACAGCATGCGGATTTGACAAAACGTTTTAATCGTGAGAAGGAGCGGGAATGGCGCTTTAGTTCTCATGTTGAATAGGTCATAAAATTTTATTGAATACCAAAATACTTTTCCGCAATCCGTTCAAGGCCCTCTAAGAAGGGTGTTCATTATCGCAACACCCTTTTTGCCGCATGTGCAAAGGTGCGAATTGGGCTGTTGGAACCAAAAAAGGGTTGTAAAATACCTGGCAATTTCGAGGTGATTTCTACTTTTTTAGACGGATCAATCTGACCATTTTTTACGAGCGGGTGAATGATTGTTGAAAAACGATGCTTAAAAATGTGAATCTGCCTACTTTGTTAACAGCGGAGCTGTTCAAGATTGCGCTTGGTCCGGTGGCGTTAGAAAAAAACCAAGAAAAAGGAACTGCGCACCCAGTAGAGGGTGCACCACCACATATACGTTATTATAACACCGAAGCCGGCTTTCGCGCATGGTCCTGTGTCAGTACAAGGACCATATGCGTATGCGCAGCTCCTGCTATACCATTTTAAGGGTGATGGCCTTTTTCCGCCATTAAAACGCAAAAAAGCCTACCGGAGCGGCCTAAAAACATCCGGCTAAACTTGCGATACCCTTCCGCACTTAGCCAGGACATTTTCGCGTGATGCCAGCAAGAAAACCTAATAAAACTTATCAATGACTAACAAAGCCCTGCGAACCTGAGCAAAACCGGAAGAAGCTAGATCAACCCACCACTCCCCTGTTTCTTTAGCAACTGAACACACATTTAACATTCTTTCAACTCCTCACTGAAAACCGATGGTGTTGCTGTCAGTCAACAAAATTTTTGCCACACAAAAAGTATAAAGCTACAAATTAAGGTGTTGCAAGCTAAGAAAAAGGAGCCTACGACTTTGCAACAGTCTTATTTCACCTATACTACACCGTTTTTTCTGCAATTAGACGGTAAAAATGTTTCGTGTGTACTCATTCAAAGAGACGGGTGTGATTAACGCAGATATTTTTAGGGGTTGAGGCATTAGCATAAGAGAAGGGCAATACACTCGGGAAGAAAAAAAAACGAGACACATTGGAAGTATTTTAACCGGTGTCTGACTGCCTAGGGGTGCGCCGGTGGCGTCTGAACCTTGTGGCGGACCACTGTACTTTATACCCATCTTGTGTACCGTGTATTGCATAGAGAGCACGCAAGCAGCGATCTCTTATCTTTCTGAGGGCGTGCTCCAGAAAGCACTTCAGACATGGATTCGCACATAAGCTTATGGTTATGCTCGCCAAGGCCTGTTAAAATGCTCGACGTGAAGAGTCTGTTGTCCGGGCGAGATCTGGACGCACAGAAAAAAGAGATGAGGGCATAAAACTATGCCCTGAGACACACTGTACTGCATAGTAACCCGGTTCAAAGCACGGGGACCTATTCATGAAGCAACGCCAGGGAATCTTTCACGTCTTTGACATGAGCTATGATGTGTCTAGTTCAAAGTGAAGGAAACGATGGTGGGCAAATTGAGCTCCTGTGACCTTTTTGGAAAGACAGGAATGTTCATGCGCAAATACAAACTGATTAAACGCATTTTCTGGGGTAAAAAAGATGGCTTGAACAACAACCTTTTCGGCTTGACCATGTGACCTTTCGGGATTTTTCTCTTCGCCTCTAGTTTGTGTTCTTTGAACTCGCCCGTGTGTGACTGCTGTGCTACTGCAGAGTGATGTGACTGTAGTACGCAGGCTTTTCTTGACATAAATAGCTTTGCACTCCAAATTCGCATATTTTCACAACTCATCATGCTTTTCATACTTTTTAGGTGCCACATTTGATCAAAAACTCACGTTCATTCCACACATCAAACAACTTAAACATAAATGCCTGAAACCACTGAACATTCTGAATGTCCATTCCCATCAATCTTATGGGGCCAAGAACTGGTTTCCCGGCTCTTTACCTCTTTAGTGAGGTCTTGGTTAAACTACGACAGTGTCGTGTATAGCTCATCAAAAACAACACTAAAAATTCTTGATCCAGTACTCCCCTTGGGACTTCGCCTTGCATCTTGTCCGTTCCGCACTAGCCCGTCCAAGAGTCTGTACGTTCATTGTAAGAAATGATGCCTTGAACATCACCGAGTGTACATAGGTAATTTATATGCTTTTAAGGTTTCATCACGGAATAAACATCCTTTTAAATCTGTCCTCAACTATATATTCAAAACTTATCTATTTCTTTGTTCTTTCAACTGAGGGTGAGAGAGGAAGCTTCAGGTCTTTCCGTTGGGTTTTTAGATGTATACCCATTATCATTTACTGACACCTTGCCACCATGGCAACTTCAGCCTGTATTATATGATTTGTCTTTTATGACAATGGATAAAAACAGGGTTCCGAAAACTGCGATTCCGCAGCACTTCTTGTAACTGCAGGATAAATATAAATGTGCCGAATTTTATAGTGATGCCTCAAACACTTCAACTATTGTGTCGTTTGCCGCTATAGCCCCCAACTTTAACTTTTGCAGAACCAGAAGTGTACACTACTATTTTCTCAGCAGAAGCATGTGGCATTTTACTCATCGATCGGCACATTCTTGAAAACAAATTCCTAAGTCCATCATCTTTACAGACTCTTTTTAGCGTTGTGCGTGCATTGTCTTCACACAGACCCAGAAAAAAAACACAGTCAATCTGGTCTTTAATGTCATAATGTCTGTATATGCTAAAAATTTTCAACTAATCCTGTGCTGGGTTTTAGGCCATACTGGAATAGCGGGGAATGAGACCGCGGATCAAATGGCCGCCGCTGCTGAACTTGCAAACTGCAAACACAGTGCACATAACAACAATACCCTACGCTGAACACAAGCCACACATAAGACAACACCTTCGCAAAACATGGCAAGCCGACAGGAGTACACAGACAGACGACAAGTTGTACATACTAAAACCGCACTTAGGACGATACACTTGTAAATCACACAACATATGCGAGGAGGCAGCGGGGTGGAGCGATGCCGAGTGATTAAGGCAAGCAGGGCTCGTGCCGACACGCGCCATGACAAGGATCTCAATGTCGCCATAGGGGTTGCTCACTGTATTCGATGATGTCTGTGCCCAGGTCTTTTGGAAGCAACGCTGTGGCAATTCGGTACTGCTAAGCCTGCGAGTCGATGCGCCGTAGCTCAAAGCACGCCGCCATGCCACGAAAGCAGGCTCCGCGAAGACGGTACTCGAAGGCCGGGTAGACGGGCAGATTGTAGACGAAGTGGGGCTCCATGCTGCCGACGTCCGGGTCACCAATTATGTAAGCGGCCGATGAGACGGTGTGGCAGGGCCTACATTTATTGACAGTGGCGTTGTGGCGACAACATGGGCCCGAGAATCAAGGAGAACCCGTGGAGTGCGCCCCAGCAGCGCCGAGGCCATGATGTTCCGAGCTGCTTCTTCATCTCCAAAAATGATTATGATAGGGCACGGCCGTTGCCGATGATGATGCCGCCACAAAAGTAGAGAAAGTCCCAATATTCCATTCACAAATGTGTCGTGGCTTCGTTTCAACTTAGCGAACGGACTGCAACGACCCGTCGGTGGCCGGGGGGACTGACTCTACCTGAATGTCGGCGAGACGTGCAGTAGCGGAGTCAAGCCATGTCATCTCCTCCTGATGTCACATTAACACGCCACAGAAGATGAGCGAGGATGCAGACAGGAGGACAGCATTTTTGAATTTATTTTCTACTAAATCAATTCGCGTAAACGCGTTCAGAGTGGTCGAAACATGTCTATGGGCTCCGGACTACAATTTGCGCTAGTAATCCCGCAATGTTTACAAAACAGTGGAGTGTCCCTTTAATCATGGATGCCGGTTGATTCCCCCCCCCTTATATCTAGCTATCCTCCTCAAAATTTTCACATGGGGAAGCAGAGCTGTCGTGTCGACTGGCCATCGCCAATACAGTCTGCTGTCCAGGGTGACACCAAGGAACCGCACGTGGGTGTTTTGCCGGATAGCCAGGCTGCCCAATGTTAAATTAACTCGGGGGGACCATGTCGAGTTTCCAGGGACCAAAAAGGACTTCACGGCCGAGAGCGTCAATCCTACGGAGGACAAATATATCTGCTCCGTAAGAACACTCCGTTGAGAGGCAACTGCCAGTCACTTATGTTGATATCCGGACAACCAGGCACAAAATTCGTCAGCGTACATGGACACGTGAGCTCCTTGTCGAAGGTCTTTTAGTGCTTCAGGTAGCCCAGACAAGGCGACATTGAAAAGAACAGAAGGCAAAACACTACACTGTGGTACCCCCCCCCCCCCGAGACACTTCGTTTTTCGCTTACACACTCCCCAACGGTACTTGCATGTAGCGGTCGCTGGGAACGCCCTGGACGAACCCAAGACCGTTTCCTGACACCATCATTGCATGTAGTCTGTCTACTATTGCTTTTCTCCGGGCACGATCCCAAGCCCTGGAAACGTCAAAAAACGGAGCAATAGTTGACAGTTCACTTACTCGGATATGTTCGACATGGCTGATAAAGCCCAGAACACTGTCCTTCAAGCTTCTTCGAAGCATCTATCGACAAAGTATCATGAAGCGTAGTCGAAGTATCTGTCTTGCTCTGTTATAGTTTCCTTTTAGCGTATATGACGAACTTCTGCGGAAGCTTGACGAGCACAGCTGCTAGCGGACGACTGGCAGCCAAATTAGTACCGACCAAAGCCCGTAATAACTCTGTCGCTTTAAAATAGCGAAAACCGGCCAGCTTCTACCGTGAACAGCACCTATTATCTGGGAGATCGTAAAATCAGTGAAAGTAGGAAAATAGTCATTCCAAGCGAGCCACGCCAGAGTTGCGAATTCACAGGTGAAATTCGCACCCTGTAAAACGGTCCTAAAATGAAAAGCCTCGAAAGAACGACAGACACAGGAGAAGAAAAAATACCAGGCAAGACATTGACTGAGAAATTACTTCAAGCAGGAGTGCATAGCGCTTGGGAGGAACTGGTTGAGGCGGACAAAGTCAGCCAAAGTGAACGACTAAGGCTCACAGAAACTAGTCACTATACCTCACGCCATCTCGGGTACGGGAAAAACCTAGACAACCCAAAACTGGAAGAAACGCATACCCCAATGCCTGAGGAACGCATTACGGCGGCCAACGTACTGCGCAACTTGCATTCCGTGTACCACAAGGGACGGAAAGAAGCCAGGATGATGACCCTCAAAAGGCCTATGGCCAACACAGCGGAACAGGGTGCACTGATACCTCAAATTATCCAAGCTGGGGCAACCAGAGACATGCGATATGCATGATTTAAAGCAAGCAAAAAGAGCTATGATCGCCAGCAATCGAGATGGATGACACCCACACGGCTGAAGAGGCAGCGATTGCCCTCGCCACTTTAAAAATTGCTAAAACAAACTCAGATGACTTAACAACGGACTCCCAGGTAGCCTGCGCAAATTGCCAGTGAGGGAATATTTCCGCAGCGGCGCTAACTATACTCCTGAAGATGTAAGAACAAAAAGGAGACAAACAAGAGGATATCAATATCGTGTGGACACCGGCACACGAGTTTCCTGAGGGTAAAATGGCGGATGATGCCACCGCCCGAGGCCAATCCCACCGGGCAGCAGTCGCTACCCTCACCACAGCCACAGAAGCGGCGCCTCCATTGCCGTTGTCTCTTGTTCGTAGATGCATCAGACATATCATGGAACACTACAGAATATCCCGAAGGAAATACCCACATCCTCACCCAGAACTCACCAAAAAAGAGGCAATTCAACTGGGTAGACTTCAAACGATGTCTTTCGCTCGCGCAACCGCATATTAGGTGCAGAGTACCTGAAGACCTCCCATTGTCCTTCCGCGACCATCCATGCGTACACAACCATCACGCGATTTAGGGAATAATCAAGGTGCAATGACGGTCGGGGCGCAAATCAGATTACACTCGGGGCGCCACTTTGATGTCATTTCGAACCCCCGTACTGCGCAGCCCGCCTTCATCAACAGAGTGGAGATGCTGCCATTGGATTGAAGCAAATGTCAACAGTTATAACTGCAAATTCTGCGAGACTTAGAACACTCTATACCTGCTGGTGTGAGACTGCAGTGGTGTCAAGGCACTCCCAGAACTCCTGGAGCTGCGGGCGCAGCCGCTGAAGATCCTGATGTGCACCGAGGGCCTAGGGAACTAGCGCGGCCTGGTGCTACGCGCCAGACAAGCAGATTAAGACCATGGTATCCTGGACTAGGACGCCGCTAACACCGGATGATCAACGTTAGAACATCAAAGATGATCCGTTACTGCTTTTCTTGTTGCAATTAGCGTTCATTATGTCTTTCTAAGGCCACCGCACGAAGGTCGGGCCCAGTCCCTCGTCCGAGGGACGCCTGGCGGTCGTCGCAAGACACACGTTCGTGTGCGCTCGGAATTTCCGGTCTCCACCGGATCGACTTGTGCCGGCCAAAGCAGGTGTCCTGCATAAATTGGCGAAGCTTTTACTTGTAGTGCGAAACTGGAAAAACAGCAGAGCTGGCGCCACTCTCTCTTGTTCGGAGATGATGGCTGTTCTATCATAATCATCATGAACACCTACTAGGTCAACTACAGCAGACTTTATCATCCACCTACAACTGGTTCAGTCCTGTGACGGTGGAGTCCTTTCTGTGCCTTCGAGGTTTCTTTTTCGTCATTCCATCAGGCAATTGACCTTCATTTTTCTAGAACCGTCTCTCGATATAGCTTGTACGTGCTGCAGCCGGCACCGCAACCTCGAACTGGCAGCGCGCTCTTGTATGTGCTCACCGTTCAAGGCGCGAGTGCACTTGCACTGCGAGAAGATCACGCCCCAGAACCGCCCACGAACGCTGGAGGGGTATTCACCACTTCATCGTCAGCTGGTCCCGTGGGCGTCTTCACGGTGCAAGGCTGTAGCTTTAGCACAGCATTCCGGAGCAGTTGATTGAAGGAAAGGACGAAGCAGGACAATGGCTATTGTGACAAGAAGCCGAAGCCTCGGCAGGAGCTTTGGTGTACTACAAGAAAATGTTTTAGGGAATTTTTTATTTACTGTATACGTGAATTACCTCCCTTATATTGATGAACGTCCATGTTTTGTCTTTTGTGCTGAGGAGAAGACCATGTCTTTGCCCTCAGAAAACGTTATCTACTTGTTGTCAGCTGCAAATTCTGCTCTAGATAAACTGCACGAGTGGTCCGAAGCAAACTACTAAGAATAACACAAAAAAGTCAAAAGCTGTCATGTTCACACCAAGAAAGAAACGTCTATTAGTTAGAAAAGACCTTTCTTTAGCTAATGCTAAGATTCATCTAGTAGAGCAACACAAAGTTTTGGGGGTGGTACTTGAAAATCACATGAGCTCGGACGCGCGCCTTCAAGTGTTGACCAAGGAATTATCTCCTGCTGTGGATGTACTCCATCGGTGTCTGGAATTCTTCCCACTCTGTATCAGACTTCGCATTCATCACTGTATTTTTAGATACCGTTTGAACTATTGCAGGTTGGTTTGGGGTAGTACAACAAAAAGAATATATCCCTATTCATTCTAGAGAAAAAGGCCGTTCGCGGCATTAACGTACACTACCTTCTCTCCACTCAAGGACTTTTTGCACAGCGTAACTTAATAGAATCAATATTACATATGGTTACCGCGTGCGCTTCCAATTCTACTTTTCTGCCGCTCACTATCAGCATTTACTGAAACGATATTCTTCCTAACAATATTGACCCAGAATTTTTCACTCGCACACCTGATATGTGGTTAGTACTATTCACCCGAACGCATTACTTGTTGCAAGCATTAGCGCATAAACTTCCGCCCTTATTAAACAGAAACAGCATCGAATTTTCAGGACACAGGTTAATCTGACATGCACTTCGTGATGCTTATAGTAGTAGGTGAATGTCTCTACAGTGTTTAGTTACCTATTTTGTCGTTTCTGTTGTGCAGAAGCTTTCAGTAAGAAGTGGGAGTGCGGGAAACGTTTCGTCTAATATTGCCAGCTCCCCTTTGTTGTACATACAATGGAGCGGCTACACACATGTTTTTTTCTAAAAATAGAATACTTATTATCCGCAGGACTGTATAAATTTTGTTGTTTTCAACTAGCACTGTATGCACGTGTGTCGTCGAAGTTTCCATTAAGCCCCCTGGCCCCGTCAAGCTGCGTCTAGAGCTTTATGCCAGGGTGACCTTCATCACGTTGTAATGTTGAAAACAATATTGATTTCATTTGATTTGTGTGTGCGCTGAACAGCCAGCGGTTGATAGCCCTAGTAGCCAAATCCTCTCTTTGAAACAAATTATATTAATGCCAATGAAGAGAGGGTTGAGTATAATATGAGTTGGTATTCAGTTCTTTATGTACAATTCTTTGGACAGTCTCATAGTTAGCAAAATTGTACAACAAGCCTTGCTGTCTAGCGCTGCAGCAAATTGGATGCTTAGAAATTTCAGGGAATCTTGTTGACCACAGTGGGAGCCTAACCAGAAATAGGAATAACTCTGGATTGACGTGGTTCGTGAAAACATTCAGGTAGATATCTTCTCCACACCCCGAGCCATGCAACGTCATGTTAAGCTATTGCTTTGTGGAGAGTGCTTTACTTGTAACTGCCGCAGAATATCCTATGGCTGAGCTGCGAGATGACTAAATTACAGCGTTTTGAGCCAAACTCAACTCTTAAAAGACACTTCAATACTACTAAAGATTAACTACAGTGAGAGAACGTGTTTTAAGCCCATATGTTTACTTCTCGCAACAGTACGTTAGGGTCGCGGTTAAATATTGACTTCCCAAGGGAAGTCAAACCATGCTGTTTTAAACCAACGTTATATTATGAGCAATATGAAAGGGAACACGGGAACGCATAGAAAACACCCTCGGACCCCGCTATGCGTGATATGCAGCGGCCGCTGTGGGAAACGAAGTGGAAAGGCGGAGGCTGTTCTAACAACTGTTTCCATTCGCGCCGTGCGTCTTATCGGCTGTCGGACGATACCATATCATCAATGAAATGACGTAAGCTGGTGCTTTGTAGAAATCCTAGCGGGGTGGGAGTGCCAACACTTAGTGGAAGCGCACCCTCCTTTCCCCCTTTGTTTTTCACAGCGCCATCCGCGTATCGCTCCGAGCCTGTTTCGAGGCTGTTTGCCACGCGTTCCTGTGTTCCCTTTCATATTGCTCATAATAGTACATGGCAAACACCTTTCTAAGTCCACTTTTTATACAAAGGAGTTTGGATTTTTTGTTGGGGGTTGGGGGGGGGGTGGCTGCGTATAGCAGCACAACAGTTGGAAGCTATTTCGACCTGCTCCTTTGCTTGAACATGACACCAATAACATAAAATAGAAACCACAAAGAGCAACCTTTGAGCCATAAAAATTATGTGTGCGCTTGTTTCTTAACTACAAATTCATCAAATAAAGGACTACCACAAAAACCTCAAATACAATCTGTGTTGGCGAAGACATAATATCGCCCAATACAGCTTAATTCCCGTACAGTAACGGCATTCGGTTACTACAGGTGACAGAAGGTGTAAGAGTAAAAAGGGCATTGTGTTCGAGAAGTTTAACTCTAACACTTGTGCACCGCAGTTGGCTGCAGCAAAAGGGAGAATATTTATCATGAGGGATTCGAATAAAGAATAAAGTAAAGCGTATGCATGGAAGGCGCTTTTAGAGAAGAGACATTACGTCCAATCTTTTCTCTTTCACCACCTTGTGCTGACTCTTCCCCTCGGTGTTTTGTGGAGAGCTCATGTGCTATTAACAGAGTATTCATAAGTTAAGGACACCAATGGCATCTCAATAAAAATATATCGTGTATTGTTGCAATCACACTTCTCGCTTAGACATTAAGAGTCAAGTAATTTAAAGTAGGAAAGATGATTAGGCTTCAACACCATTTCAAACTGTTTTGAGGGTGCTAATTATCTCTTTGTTGATATAATATTATTTGAAAAAAGTCAAGTGCTATTAGCCGGCTATGAAAACGACTAACACCGTGTAATATTCGATGTTAGTTCCCTTCAAAATAGTTTCATATCGGTTTGGTTAATAACAACTGTTGTAGATGACATTTACGTTTACGTTTTAGGATGTGCGAAGCGATAGCGGTGCTTTGGTATCGAAGGAGCTTTTTAAGCTTTTGCAAGCATTTTAGTCTTTTCTATTTCGGTTGTACACGCAGTGAAGTTGAGACAAAAGAGAAACACTAGCCGCAGCGGTCATTAGTACCACGGAACAGGAAAGGCGGATGCAATCTACGCTTGTGCAATTGGCGATGTGGGAGTGAAAAATTGCGGCTGCATTGATTTGGGTAATGTTAACGAGAAACCGACAGTATCAGTGTCTAAAAGTATTCACTCTCCTGTGTCGTGGCTCAAATTACCGTTTTGGTTATTTGGTCAGAGAGAGCGAGCGAGCGACAGAAAACATTTGATGAGTAAGGTATCGTGTGCGTTTGAAAAAGCTGGTTAACAGATGGTATAGCCCAAGGGTGGAATTCTAAGCCCGGGGACCCAGGTGCAAAGGCTCTTTCCCTTTCGTCTCAGTGTAATCACTAGTGATCTCCAGGTGAGAGGCTGATCACGGCTGCCTCTCTTGTCCCCACAGAAGAAGAATAATATGTTATGCTTGAGGTCTTCTGCCCTGAGCATATCCTTGTCTTTTACTAGTTTGCGCGGAAAATTGATGGCGTTTTGTCGCATGAGCCCATTGTTGACGAGATGTCGCAGAATTCCTAGTAACATTCTCGCTCATGCGTATGCGTACAGAGATTGCGCCAAGTTTTCGATTTTTCATCGTTGATATTCCCGTGTGGCATGGGAAAGAATGGTGCACCAAAGCCTACTTGAGAAGCATCGTCTATATTTTTCGGGTAGAGTGGGGTTGTAGTCGTGGTGGCAGAAAAGCGATCTCGAAGCCATCCTGCTCGGCGGCGTCGTTGCCTTCCAGACTTTCGTGTCCTGTGTGAACGCGATGTGCACCTCAATCATTGTGGATTGGAGTATCTTTGTCAGTACACTCTGGCTCCAGTAGAGTATGATACCCTTCTGAAAGTGTGTAACGATGCTTAATCTTTTATTCGATAATTTAGTTAGGCGGATTGTTAAGAGGTTGTCTTCTATTTCCGCTTCATCCAATGCTGGATGTAGAGGTTAAAAAAGTCACAACGCTTTCCACGGTAGTCCACCGTGACAGTCGTTGCTGCATGCTTGGGACCGTCCCGCCGTCAATATATACTTCAATTCCATGGTTTCGCCACACTACTTGAAAGAACGGGATTTTGGCTGCTGGGATGTCCTTTGTAGGTTTTGATATACGTTTTTTGCTAAGAAAGAGCTTTCATTTTGAGTCACTAGGTAGGTGACATGTACATCATGGTGTCCACCCGTTCTTTCCCTGGACGCTTGCCTTCACAGCGCAAGACGGCCCGTCCAAATTGTATTTTCAAGAGACCCCCTCTATGTTTTTGAAGGTAAGTTGCGCACGTTGTAAACAGTGAGATGGACACGGGAAAGAAACGTATAGTTTCATGAGAAGACTACGCACTAACAACTTATTTATTCAGTACAATAAAAAAACATATATATACAACAACACAGAATGCAACAAATTCCAGAAAGATTGGGAAATATACGGGTGAAATATACATATAAAAAGATAGCGGTGGTAGAAACCGGTCCACGTGCTCTCGTTAAAAATATGATTCTAAAAAGGGAATCTCACGCTGGGTGAGCGCATTTTAAGGGGTGCTGACACATTCGTCCTCACGTCCTGATATTATTGAAAACGCTTCGTGTACCTCCCGCGACATTTTGTCTTGAGCGAAGAACAAAATGGTGGTTTTATCAAACGCGACCTCACACTTGCACATCGCACGGTGTGCCGCAAGATTTCCTACTGTGCTGACCTGTTCGCAGGCATGTCTAAGTTCAATCAGTCTTTCTTTGATATATCGGCCCCATTGTTCGATGTAGAAATGAGCGCAAGACAAAGGTACCTTACAGACGACACCCTGCGCACAATTCACAAAGTTGCGCACGCGCCGAACCTTGCATTTTGCTTAATTGCTCTCTTTTCTTTTCTTTGCTGCAAAGCCTTACAAAGGACACCAAGCTTTAAAGATGCAGTGAAAACAACTGGTACTTCATGCTTTTTCCCGACTTTTTTTAACCTGTGGGATACGCTGTGAAGGTATCGCAAGACGGCAGGTCGCATGTGTTCTTTCACACCTCCTACTTCTACACATTTTTCTTTGACAACTGTTCTCAGAATTTTTCTGAAACAAACTAGCAACACGTCTCGATAAACACTTTTCATTAGCTGCTTGACTTGGATGCTAAGGCTTTCCGTGTTACGGGGGGGGCAAGATTTTTTGACCGCGTTTGAAAGACATGAAAACACGATTCCACGCTTCATTAGCATCGTATGGGCATAGTCGCAAGGGGGTAAGCCCTTTTTTTAGCGGTTGCGATAGAACCAGCAACTGTGTTCAGAACTTTTTTTGAGGCTAAGACCTAAAAATTGCAAGCAGTCATTCGCAGGAAGTTTGTATGTAAACTGGAGACCACAGTGGGCAGCCTTAAAGATCACCAAAATACTATTGAACTTGGCAGAGGAATGTTGCCACTTTCCTTCAGAAGCACTAAACAAGTTGCCGATGGACGATCCCTTCTTGATAAAAGCTCGGATGAAGTTGTGAACTACCTAAAGGACAGCCCCGGCATAAACCGATTTTCAGTTGACGTGCAAGACCTATTTTACAGCGTACCCCAAGAAAATGTCTTGTTAGCGGTGGAGCAGGGCAGCGGTGGCGTAGAGGTAGAGCATCCGCCTTGCGTGCAGAAAGACCGTGGTTCGAATCTCCGTGCCGGACAATTCCCACCGGGTTAAAAAAATACGTTTATTGATGGAATTGCGGAATTGGGCTTGGAGTGCGGCCTGACGGCGGTGACCATTGCCGGTAACGCACTCCCTCACCAGAGCAGGATTATCCACCCTGGTATAGTAACGGCAACAACCTCCTATGAATACGCCAACTAACCTATGGGCCTCAGTCTCCAGTGGCTGCGAAGAAACTGACAACGGTGGCGGTCAGACCTGTGACGAAGCAGAGGGTGCTAAGAATCCCTGGACCCGGACAGGCCGCCATTGGAATCTAAACCTGGCAACATTTAACACGAGGACCATATCTAGTGAAGCGAGTCTAGAGGTGTGTTTCGAATAATTAAAGGTGCATGTACGCAAATTTGAATTGGTTCTTTGCTGGGTCCCTGGCCACTGTGGTATAGCCGGGAACGAAGCAGCGGACCGAATGGCTGCTGCTGCTACACTCACGAAAACAGTAGACATAACCACATTACCCTACACCGACGTGAAACCACACATCAGACAACAACTTTGCAAAACATGGCAAACACACTGGAGTGAACAAACAGACAACAGTTACACGTAATAAAACCACACTTGGGACCATACACCACCGACACACGTAATAGATACACTGAAGTCGCCTTGGCTAGATTACGGATAGGGCACACTCATGCAACGCACTCGCACCTTCTCACGGGGTCTCCAAGACCTCTGTGCAGCAGGTGCGGAGAGGCCCTATCAGTGATCCACATCCTTATACAATGTAGGGCACTTGACACAACACGACACAAATACTTCCCACAACTACACACGCGACATATTCCACCACACCCGGCATACTTCTTAGGAGATGAACCCATGTTTTCAATCAAACGCGTTTTCGAGTTTCTTACCGACGTAAAATTTTTGCATCTCATTTCTTATCATGCATGTTGACAACCTGGCCCTTTGCACCAGTCATCATCTTCATTACGTTGTCTTTTACTTGGTTTATTTTTACTGAAATGTTCTACTTTTACTTCCATGCCACTTTCATGTAATCACTATTGTTTGGCGCTCTTTGCCCTTAGTCGGCCTTGCGCCATTAAACTCCAAACATCATCATCATCATCATCATCGAATAATTAAAGGACAATAATGGGGTGTCATAGGGCTTGGTGAGGTTAGGAGGACAGGAGAAGCCCTTATGGTGCTGAAAATGGACACCTCCTATGTTATCATGGTCTAATGGACAAAAGAGAACTGGGAGTGGGGTTTCTAGTCAATAAAAGCATAGCTGGCAACTTAGAAGGATACTGTAGCATTAACGAAAGGGCAGCAGGTCTTGTAATTAGGATCAATAAGAGGTACAAGCTCAAGGTGGCACAGGGCTATGCGCCCACATCTAGCCATGATGACCACGTAGTGGAATGCTTCTATGAAGATGTGGAATCGGCAATGGTTAAAGTAAAAACACAGTATACCGTAGTTATGGGGTACTTCAATGCTAAAGTAGGCAGGAATTAGGCTGGAGATAAGGGAGTTGGGAACAATGGTCTGGGCTGTAGAATTAGCAGGGGGTACCTACTAGTTGAGTCTGCAGAACGGAATAACCTACGCATAATGAATACTTTCTTCTGTAAACGAGAGAGCCGGAAGTGTACTAGGAGGAGCCCGAATGGGGACCATAAAAATGAAATCGACTTCATATATACGTATAACCCTAGAATCGTGAAGGATGTGGAAGTGCTCGGAAGGGTAAGGTGTAGTGACCACTGAATGGTAAGATCTCGAACTAGGCTAGATTTGAGGAGGCACCGTAACACGCTAGTACTAAAGAAGCCGAATAATGCGCTAACAGTAAGAAGTAAATCAGAAGAATTCAGGATAACCGATATTCAGCCTTTACTCAGGAAGCCGAGCTTACCACACAAGAAGCCAGCGACAACCTTACAAGCATTATCACGGAGTGTGCAGTAGCAGTCAGGGCGCGATGGCTAGACAGGATACTGTAAACTTTCGTGGAGTCGAAAGATCTAATTAGGAAACGGCAAACCATGACAATCTCCACCTGAGCTGGCCGAGTAGAACTAGCGGAGCTTTCGAAGTTAATAAGCGTTAGACAGCTGACATACGGAAGTATATATGGAGAGGATCGAATACGCTGTAAAGGACGAAGGTATCCTGAAAGCAGTGAAGCGGCGTCTTGGCGTGGAGAAGCAGCAGATGTATGCACTTAAAGATAAGCAAAGCAATGTCACCACAAATAAGGATAAAATAGCCACAGTGGCCGAGGAGCTCTATAGGGATCTGTACAGTAGCCGGGACATCCAGGATAATGACGAACTAGAAAATACTTCATAAGCGATAGACATCCCACCAGTAATGACCGAAGAAGTAAGGAAGGCTTTGAAAGAAATGAAAGGGGGCAAAGCACCTGGTGAGGATCAGATACCACCAGACCCTTTGAAGGATGGCACATAAATAGTACCTGAAAAACTTGCAAACCTGTATACGCAATGCCTAATGACCGCAAGTGTACCGGAATCTTGGAAGAACGCCAACATCATTCTAATCAATAAGAAAGGTGACGTGAAGGACTTAAAAATTACAGGCCGATCAGCTTACTCTCAGTCGTATACAAGGTACTTACCAAGGTAATCGCTAACAGAATTTTCCAACCTTATATTTCAGTAAACCTAAAGAACAAGCAGGATTCCGTAAACGTAATTTTAACAAACGACCATATTCACACGATCAATCAGGGGATAGAGAAGTGCGCTGAGTATACTGAACCCCTATATATAGCCTTCATAGATTATAAAAAAGCATTTGACTCAGTTGAAGCCCTAGCAGTTATTCAGGCACTACGGGAACAGAGGTCGATGAGCAATATGTAAGAATAGTAGAGGATATCTACAATGGGTGAACAGCTGCCATCATCTTCCATAAGGAGAGAGGGAATATAACCCAGTCTGACTCCGTGTGGGGAGGCAGACCAATGGGAGCAGTACCTATAACCAAGGGCGTCAGAAAAGGAGACACAATCTCTCCAATATTCTTCACAGCATGTTTACAACACCTATTCAGAACGTTGGATTGGGAACAGGTGGGAGTAAGGGTTAATGAAGAATGCCTCAGTAACCTCACATTTGCTCACGACGTTGCCTTGCTAAGTACTTCGAGGGGCGAATTATAACGCATGATTTCCGCACTGGACGCACAGAATGGAACCGTGGGCCTGAAAATGATATGCAGAAAACCAAAGTAATGATCAATAACCTCGGGACAGCACAGCAGTTTGGGATAGGGGGCGAGGCAGTAAAAGTGGTAAGCAAATATATCGACTTAAGACAAGTGTTGGCCCCGGATCCCCACCAGGAGGCCGAGATAATTAAAAGGATCAGAATGGGGTGGAGTGCATACGGCAGAGATTCTCAGATAATTAATAGCAGCCTACCGTTGTCCCTGAAGAAGAAAGTGTATGGGAGCTGCATCTTACCGGTACTCACCTACCGGGCAGAAACTTGTAGGCTAACTAAGAGGGTTCAACTTAAATTGAGAACGACTCAGCGGGCAATGGAGCGAAAAATGATAGGTGTAACATTAAGGGACAAGAAGAGAGCACAGTGGGCCAGGGAACAAACACGTGTTAAGGATATATTAGTAGAGATTAAGAAGAAATGGACGTGGGCAGGGCATGTAATGCGAAGGCAACATAACCGTAGGTCATTAAGGCTAACAGAGTGGATCCCTAGAGAAGGCAAGCGTTGCAGGGGGCGGCAAAAAGTTAAATGGCCAGATGAGATCAAAACGTTTGCGGGGATAAATTGGTCACAGTTGGCGCAGGACCGGGCCATTTGGAGAATAATTGGAGAGGCCTTAGCCCTGCAGTTGGCGTTGATAGCCTGTTGATGATGATGATGATGGCAGTGATAATGAAATAACCAAACTCTTTTCCCTTATTGCGAAAATTGAGAGGCTAACAGCTGCCCCATGGGCTGTTGTTATGAGCGGTTTATTTGGTTTTGTTTAGAGTGGGTGCGTTTGTTGTGCGGCAGGCGGCGCGATAGCCTGTTCAAGATCAGCATCTGCATAATTGTTGTCGTTTCTTCTTCTTTTACTTGTTCCTACCGTATATACCATTTTACAATGTGGACCAAACGGTTAATTACTGTATTCCGGCGATCCTGTGATCGGCTCTGTTGCATCTCTATAGGGCCATGTCGAGGATTTATTTATATATTTATTTGAAATGACTCACAGGCCCGACGGCATTGAGTGAGGGGGGCTACATGAAAAAGCACACAGGGAGCAAGCAGCAAACGCAAAATATAACAGATATTCAAAGAAATTAGAACTTTGATACACACAAACGTAAGTAAAACGGGCAAATCCAGGTAGGCACACTCTTGGAAATTGACGCAAAGATGCATAATGGTTCCATACAGACAACCCAAATCAACGAAGACATACAAAGGTTGCAGAAATGTTTGAGAAGAGAAAAAGTGTGAAATAATTAACATAGTTTGAGTATACAATGGACATGTCGCGTACGTAAACAAATGTGAATACAAGCAAGAAATAGGGCATACATTAAAAAAATCGGAGACATGTTAAAACCTCTTGCCTACTGAAAGAAGGAAGATGATGCCGTTAATTATACACTGTCAAAATGCTCGTAAAGGAGCTGGAAAACGTTTTCCTGATTGTTTTCGGAAGCAATGCTGTAGGGGAAACTTTTCCACACGCGAATGGCAGCAGGAAGCGCAGGGAAGTTAAACGCATGCCTGGAACCGTATAAGCCGAGGAAGCATAAACTTTCCTTCCATATATTTCTGCAGTAGTGGCAATGGGAGTTCTTCTCAGTCCAGAAGTCCCTGGCCGGTCACTGCCAGACCGGCCGCTTCACCAAGCCGAAGCTGATCGGCGGCGTCTGGGCTGGCTAGCATGCCTTCCCACTGCTCATGGTTTGGGGAGGGAATAGGGGGAGGGATGGTGTGTGGGAGCACGGCCAAGTCATATGGTACAGTGTGCAGGGTTGGGGACAGTACTTGCAGGGGGCGGATGGATGGCGGATTGAGTGTAGGAGGGTGCCTGCGAGTACGTGTTGGTTTGCAAGCGGCGGTAGGTGGTGGCTTCTTCCTTATTCAACTTGTCGTGTGGTGGGGGAATGATGCGGCGTTCGAGGCGGTAGTGTTCGAGGATGTCTTTGAATGTTTGAGCTACAGAATGGTATGCTTCCGACGGTGACGCTGGAGTGTTGGAGGGGAACTGCAGGTTAGATATGCACGCAAGCGCAAGCATGAGCCGCCTCAAGAGACTCTTGTCCCGGGGTCCAGGGAATGTAGAGGTAAGGAGGGTTAGGAATAGACTGTAGGATGCGAAGGTCTAAGGGAGCAATGTAACCGGCGGCGTAATGGCGACAAGTAGCTTGCGAATCTGTGACTATGGTGATAATGTCTTGAGATGTAGTGGCTGCCAGGGCTATTGTGATTTCTTCTGCAGTTGTGAAGTCGTTGCCAATTGCTGTTGCTGAAGTCAGTTCAATTGCTCGGTAGTCTACTGTTGAAATTGCGAAGGCTGGTTTATCGGCATATTTGGCGACGTCAACGTAGCGGATGTCTCTCGGCGTGAGTTGAAGCATCTTGCGAAGCATTCGAATGCGGGCTTGTCGGAGTCCCTGGTTATGAAGGGGTTGCATATTCTTCGGTATTGGGGTGACGGAGATGCCATCGCGTAGTTCCAGAGGGATGCGTTGGCGGGAATGATGGGTGGCAGGTAGTTGGTAGCGGTGGCGACGGAGGAGATGTCAGCCAGTGTGTGAGAACTTGAGCCGTTCGATCTGGTTGGCATGATTGGCCTCTCGAAGTTTGTCTACGGTGTTATAAAGTCATATTTTCAGTAATTTGGCAGTGGAAGTTGTCGGCGGTAGACCTAATGCTGATTTATAAGCTTACCGAATAATTATGTCGAGTTTTTGGATTTCACTATTATTGAGAGCCAAATATGGAGTTCCGTATGTGATGCGGCTAATTAGTAGGGCCTGAATGAGCTGCACGAGGTCATTTTCTTTCAGTCCTGGTCGACGATTAGCAATGCGTTTGATGAGGTGTGTGATTTGTAATAGCGTTCCTTGTAATTTATGAATGGTAGAAATGCCTGCGCCGTCTGATTGGATATTAAGCCTCAGAACACGAATTGTAGGCGTGGTTAGGCTGGGAATGCCACGTAGGTATAATTGGGGGTCTGGGAGGGGTTGTCGTTTACGGCCTTGCGTGTGTTTTTGGAGAACAAAAAAGGCAGAATTTTCTAGTGCACAATTGAGGCCGCGGGCCTTCAGGTAGTTGTCGGTGGTGTCAATGGCTTCTTGGAGGGCGTCTTGTTGTTTTCCAATCAAACCCCCTATCGTCCCAATAGTGAGGTCGTCTGCATAAAGTGCGTGCTGTATGTGTGGAACTTGTAGAAGTTGTGGAAGTTGCAGCAGGGCAAGATTAAAGAGGAGTGGGGAAATGACTGACCCCTGGGCTGTACCACGTGGTAGGGCACGAAAGGAGGTGGTTTGGATGGGGCCGAGGGTGAGGTTCACTGTGCGATCGGTAAGTTTTTAAGTAATTTTATATACGTGTGCCGCAGTAAGTTAATTGGAGTCCTTCGAGTATAGCCTGATGTGATACATTGTCAAAAGCTCGTTTAATGTCCAGGGCTAGGATAGCGCGTTTGGTTTGTCAGCTTAGCGGTGTAAGGACTTCGTCTTTTCGTTGTAACAGGACGTCTTGTGCGGAGAGGTGTTCGCGGAAGCCAAGCATGGTATGAGGTAGTAAGCTGTTTTCTTCTAGGTACGCTGTGAGCTGATTATTACCTGTGTGTTCATATAACGTGCCTACACAATATGTTAAAGATATTGGACGAAGATTTTCTTGGGTGACTGGCGTCCCGGACTTCGGAATGAGCATGATTAGGGCATGTTTCCATTCAGGGGGCAGATAGTTTGTTGTCCAGCAATGATTCAAATAGTCAAGCAGTGCGGCTGTGCATTGGGGTTTGAGGTTACGGAGTAGTTTGTTGTGTATTTGATTATTGCCTGGTGTGATGTTGCGATTGAGGTTGCTTATTGCGAAGACGAGTTCAATGAGTGTAAAGGGGGCGTCAAGGTGGGGATTTTCGTTTCTTCGGTAATTTCGAGGTGGAATGTTTGATGGTTGTGTTGCGTGGTCTGCGTATTGTGTGAGGAGTTGTGCGTGGAGCTGAGATTTATTGAGGTGGTGATTGTGGATTAGACGACGGATGGTGTGGCCCGTGTCTGCTTTGCTGGGTTTAGTACCCAGCATGGCACGCAGGATGTTCCATGTGTACTTAATCCTGAGAGTTCCTTGGAGGCGGTTACACAATTGTGTCCAATTTTGTTTGCGTAAGGCGCGAGCATAGCCTGCCGCCTGTTGTGTGGTGTGGGCGATGATATGTAATCTCTGAGACGTGTTGCATGCGATCTGGATAGTTCTCTGAGATGATGTGCTTGCCTCTTTTAGGGCGGATTTTTAACGTGGCCACGTGGCTTCCATCGTTGTTTGCCAGACAGGCCTCGCGGGGTACAAAAGCAACGAAAAATTCAAAACATATTTTGTGTATTTGGATAGTATATATTGGGTTTGCCTGTTATAACAACTCATTCCATTTCATTTCTGCTCATTATCTAAGCCGTCCGGTTCTTGGTTTAAACATGGGATTG
This sequence comes from Haemaphysalis longicornis, assembly GCA_013339765.2. Lineage (NCBI taxonomy): Eukaryota > Metazoa > Arthropoda > Arachnida > Ixodida > Ixodidae > Haemaphysalis > Haemaphysalis longicornis. The sequence goes on from CM023453.1 coordinate 144,173,660, forward strand.
ATCTTTTGGCTCTTTTTAGCTAGGTGGCGAAATGCTAGCGCTGGGATCCGTTCCGGTGGGAGAAGCACTTTCGTTGTCGTTCAAGCCAGGAACGACCGGTAACCGTATCCTCCAATCTTGAGACATCTGAAGGAGGTTGAATAACTTCACTGGGGAGGCTACCCTCCTGCCTAATTATTTACTGTAGTGAGGTGTCAGCTAAATACGTGCACAATCCGTTTGAAGAATGGCGTAGAACGTGCCTACGAGAAACCCGTGCCGTGGAAGAGAATTTGGAGGCAGGGCACTTCAGTTCACCAAGGGAGGAAAACGGCTACCCCTCATAGAGAAAGCCCCAGAAAGACCCCTCGCGCTGCTGGACGGTGGTGGTGGAATGCAATTTATTGGCCATATGAAGGGTAAGCGGATGGGGTAGGCTTATAATCCTGGACGAGCCTGGGTGTCAACCAGTGGACGGTTGCTCCTTCCGCCCCAGGGCCGAGGACCCTGTCCGACACCGCAGGCCGAGCCCCGTGTCCGTCCGACGCCTGAACGTTGTGCTGGCGCACTTGGGCGGGGGCAGCGAGGCCTCGTTCGGCGTACGCCCAGGATCTCCTCACACCACTAGCCATCGCTCTCTGCATATCTCTGGAATCGAACCGTTACCCCGGTCTGGAGATCCTCCGCCAACGGAGCTCATCAGTGCGACGGGCAGAATATCATCTCCCTATCGACCCGCAACAGCAACTATCCCGTTCCTACTCAGCCCGACCATTTTTCACCACAGCGAATTCAAGTAAGAACTCTTCCTATTTAGTCCCTGTGCTTTTGATGAAAACATTTTGGTTTCCTCGCCGAGTTGGTTAAATTTTGTGTAGTCGATAAAGCATGAAACGTTTCTTCATTCGGAAGCAGGAACACGACTCGTCACCCTTTCAGCGATTCATCCCAGCAATATTAATAACAAAAGTTTGCGACCCAGCAGGGATTCGCGCATCGTTTCCTTCTCTAGCGAGGCGTATCCTGGCTAGCTGTGTTCGCGCTGACTCAATATTCGAAGATGTATATAGCCACCTTGGAAACGGTAATGGTGAGAAATTAGGTATGACGAAGGCGGACCTTCTCAGTTATATTGATGCTGAGAGCGCGATATTTAAACTCAACTATCTTCAGGTAATGAGCCAAGACGCCGGGGTGTTGATGTAAATAGATTGTGACGAGATCGAACGAACAGAGAAGGCACCTACGACGAATATCAGAAGAAAAACGGTAGCATAACAGAGAAATGTCTGCACTAAAAAAACTACCTTAGACCCAGGCACCTATTGCTTATTGCCGATGGTGTGTACCGCGACACCGCAAAGGCGGACGATGGCGAGCCTAATGTGTTTTCTGATGCATTGACGTTCAGTGAAAAGACCTTAATGATAACAGGGTGCTAGTTCGAGATTACGCTTTGCATCACCATGGTAGACCCTTGCCTTCATAGAGCATATTACAAGTTCAAGCCAAATTAAGCCGCTAAAGCCAAGTTTTCTCAATTCTACCTGAGCTTCCAATGGTTCTAATGCAAATATAGCTGAAGCGCAGTTGAAAGCTCCTAGTCGGATTGCGCAAAGATGCGAGGCCCAATTACAGCACTCTGCACTATAGTGAGAGGGAAACACGCTCTAAACGTTGTTACACCTTTTTTTCGCCGAAAATGGTGTAAAGGTCTTGAGCCATGGTGGGCATATTTAGAATTTGTTTGAAGAAAAATTGTGTGAAGGGTAAAGGGTGCGTTTATGAAGACCTAACTTAATGGTGTAAGGCTGCCTAACACCCCAAAATAAAGCAGTGGGCAGTGCAACTACGCGTTACAGTGTCATCGGCTAAGCGTGCAGCACAACATAGGGGAACATTCAACACGGACAAGTCGCATTTGGACCGCAAATTATTCTAGCAAAAAAGTCAACGGAATGCAAGGGAAGCGAAAGTATATACTTGCAACTACATCTGCTCTACTTGGTATTTTAGGCAGCAGAGAAGAGCACTCAGATAGAGGCGGGGGGCTTGTCACAAAAATGAAATATTTAGGAGCAAATTTTCGCAAGATTCACTTTCTTGTTAAAGTATACACACAGCATGCGGATTTGCCAAGACGTTTTAATCGTAAGAAGGAGCGGTAATGGAGCTGGAGTTCTGATTTTCAATAGGTCATGAGATTTTATTGAATACCAAACATCTATTCCGTACCCGTTCAAGGCCCCCTAAGAACACTGTTTTGTACTGCAGCCCTCTTTTTGCCACATGTGTGTAAAGATGTAACTTCGGCTGTTGGAACGAAAAAAGGTTGTAAAAGACCTCGCAATTTAGAGGTGATTTCTACCTTTTTGTACGGGTGGATCTGAGCATTTTTTTACGAGCGGGCGGATGGTTGGTACGTCACGATATTTAAAAAATGTGAATTCGCTTAATTTGCTAACACCCGAGCAGTTGAAGAGTGAGCTTGGTCCGGTGGCGTTATAAAAAAGCAAGAAAAAGGAACTGCGCCCCTTGTAGACGACGTACCACCACAAATACGTTATTAATACAGCGAAGCCGCCGTCTTTCGCGCGTGCTCATGTGGCAGTACAAGGGGCATATACGTATGTGCCGCTCTTACTACACCATCTTAAGGGTGATGGCCTTTTTCCGCCATTGGAACAGAAAAAAACCCTACGCGAATGGCCTTATAAAATCCGGCTAAACTTGCCATAACCTTCCGCACTTAACGAGGACATGTTACCGAGACGCCAGCAAGAAAACCTAATAATACTTAGCCAAGACTAACAGAGCCTCGCGAACCTTAACAAAATCGGAAGAAGCTAGATCAGCCGCACGCTCCGCTGTTTCTTTAGCAACTGAACACCCATTTCAGACTCTTTCAACTCCCTACAGAAAACCGACGGTGTTGTAGTCGGTCAACAAAGTGTTTGCCACACAAAAAGTGTAAAGCTCGAAAATAAGATGTTGCAACCCAAGAAAAAGGAGGTGATCACTTTTCAAAACCCTTTTTTCACCTATACTACACCGTTTTTACGCGATTAGGGGGTAAAAAATGGTTAGTGTGTACCCATTAAAAGAGAACGGTGTCATTAACGTAGATATGTCAACGAGTTGAGGCATCAGCATAGGAGAATGGCAAAAGCTCGGGAAAAAAATTTAATCGCAAAAACATGCGAAGCATTTCTACCGGCGCCTGAACCTTGCGGCGGACCACTGTACTTCACACCCATCTTGCACTCTGTGTATTGCATAGAGAGCACGTAAGCAGCTATCTCTCACTTTCTTAGCGTACTTTCTTGTGCATGCTGCAGAAAGCATTTCAGACATTGATTCACAAATATGCTTATGGTTATTGCTCGCCATGGCCTCTAAAAAGCTCGACTTGAAGAGACTGTTGTTACGGGAGAGATCTGGCCGCAAAGAAGAAAGAAGAGATGAGGGCGTATAAACTATGCCCTGAGACACAGGGGTACTGCATTAGTTACCCGGTTTCAAAGCACGGGGACCCTCAGCAGCAACGCAAAGGAATTGTGCCGCGTCTTTGACATATCTATGAAGGTCTAGTTTCAAACGTGAACGAAAACAGCGTGGGGCAAAGTGAACTCCTGTGGCTTTTTGGAAAGACGGGAAATGTTTATGCGAAAATACGAACTGAAAAGACGCCTTTCTGGAGGCGAAAAGGATAGCTTTGAAACAGCAGCATTTTTGGCTTGGGGACCATGGGACCTTTTGAGATTTTTGTCTTTGCAAAATAGTTTTTTTTTTCGTCGATCTCGCTCATGTGCGGACTGGCTGCGTGGTTGCAGTGTGCTGTGACTGTAGTACGCAGGATTTTCTTGATATAAACATCTTTGCAATCCAACTTCGCATTTTTTCACAATATATCATGCTTTCAATACTTTTTAGTCGCCACATTTGATCAAAAACTCACGTTCATTCCACACATCAAACTTAAACATAAATGCCTCAAAACACGGAACATTCTGAATATCTATTCCCATCAATCCTATAATGCCAAGAACTGCTTTTCCGGCTCTTTACCTCTTTAGTCGTGTCTTTAATAAACTACGGGAGTTTCGTGTATGGGTCGGCATCAAAAACAACACTAATGGGCCTTCGCCTGGCGTCTGGTGCGTTCCGCACTAGCCGGCCCAGAGTCTGTACGTTGAATGCAACAAATGGTGCTTTGAACCTCAACGACTTACGTAGATTTATTATATGCTTTTATGGTTTCGTCATTGAATAAACATTCTTTTAAACCTGTCGTCAACAATATATCCAAAACCCAGCTCATCTCAAATCGTCCATCTGTTTCTTTGCCCTTTTCACTGAGGGTGAGAGAGGAAGCTTCAGGTCTTTCCGTTGGGTTTTGAGATATATACACATCATCATTAGTGACATTTTGCCAGCATGTCAACTAGGAGCATGTATTATATTTGGTAATCATGATAATGAATAAAAGCAGGTTCCAAGAACTGCGACTCTGCAGACTACTTCTGCAGGAAAAATATAAATGTGCCAGATTTTATAGTGATGCCTCAAACACTGAACTATGGTGTCATCCGCCGCTCGTGGCCTTATTTTTAATTCTTGCAGAACCATGAGTGCACATTCTACTATCTACTGAGCAGAAGGATATGGCATTTTACTCAAGGTTCAGCACATTCTTAAAAACAAATTCCTAGTCCGTCATCTTTACAGACTCTTTTAGCGTTGTGGTGCATTTTCTTCACAGACCCAGAAAAAAACCACATTGCCGATATTGTCTTTATGCCATAATGTCTGTACATGCTAACAATTTTCAACTAATCCTGTGCAGGGACGTAGGCCATGCTGGAATCGCGAGGAATGAGACCGCGGATCTAATGTCCGCCGCTGCTGCACTTGCAAAACTGCAACACAGTATACATAACAACAATACCCCACGCCGACCACAAGCCACACATAAGACCACACCTCGCAAAACGTGGCAAACCGACTGGAGTATACAGACAGATCACAATTACACAAAATAACACCAAACTTAGGACGATACACTAGTGGCTGACACAACAGATTCATCGAAGTTGCCCTAGCTAGATTGCGGATAGGCAACACACACGCTACACACTCCCATCTGTCCACTGGATCTCCAAGATCCCTGTGTAGCAGGTGGGGGGAGGGCCTACATTACTCACATCCTCGTTACATGCAAAGCACTCCCCACAAGACGAAAGCACTTCTTTCAAATCTACAGAAAACAGATTCTACTACACCCAGCACACTTCTAGCGGATGTTCCTATGATTCCTTAAAATGCATCGTTAATTTTAGGGGCCGAAATCAAAGTTTTACACCTCATTTCCTATCACGCGCACTTTTTAAATTTTAATTTCATCTAACGCACAATCACAACCTGGGCTTCTACACGGCCATCCTCAGTGGACTTTTACTGATAATAATTTGCTTTTTGTTGAACGATTTTATAGTTTACGTCTACATCCGTCATACATAGTCACTGTTTGGTGCTGTTTTCCCCTAGTTGGCCTTTCGCCATATTCATCAACAATCATAATCCTCACAACAACAACAACGACCTTTCATACTTTCAAGGAAAATCAACAGGCCTCCTCCCATACACTACAAAAAGCTCTCAGCAGAACTTTGTGAATCGGAGGTATTGCTTTGAGGGAGTCGGTTAAATGCACGCCCAATCCACCGAAAAAATGGCGCAGGACCAGGGCACGAACAAGCGCAATAACACCAATCAATAATGGACTTTATTTAGCTTTCTTCAGTACAGGCAAGCTTCCGGTAAAGCAGGCTGTACAATATCCGGCTCATGATCAGTACTTGCTTAAGTTTTGTCATTTCTTCTTTAATTCTTGCTCTTCCCTGCAGGGGAAGAGCAAGATTGGGTGTCAATATTTTCCGGTATTTTGACCATTGCCAGATCGGCTGTGGTGCTTGCCTTTAGTGCCACTCCGAGTACCTTTGTGCAAGGGGTATCTGGGATAACATAAATGGTAATCTATAATAATTTTTTCAGGCCACTCTTTCTTTACAGGACACAGCTTACGGCGGCGACCAGGCGGCCAAAAATAAAAAACGTTATCTTATATTCGTGTAATCGCAAGCCAAATACAAGCTTTTATTTCCTATCCGGACAGATTTTAATTCATCTCTGCATATAATAAAGGTTTTAATTTGTTTTTCAAAGTGTTTGCGGTAAAATGTCCCACATTTTTTGCTGCGTGCAACGATGCTTGCGCCGGCATCCTTATCGGTCGTCGGAGGGGCGCCTAGGTATAGGCGTAAGATGCGGGCGTGGCTGGCGACCCCTCCTGCTTAGCTTGCAACTACAGACGGTGCGTATTAACCAACACTTTGCGCAGGTGCGGCGCCTGCCCAAATCACATATCTTTTCTTTTTGTCGGCCGTGGTATATTGTTCTTCTTTATACAATATATTCCCGCTGCTTTGAACTTCTGATTTCGGCGAGCCCTCGTATCTGTGATGGTGATGGTGCTCGTGGTTGTTTGTGTGGGGCCAAGGGGGTTAGCCTGGCTGAATATAGCGGCAATTGCTCCGCACAAGCTCCTCTAATTCGTCTATGTTTTTAGGCTCCTTTCACCACAAGTTTGTCAGTTTCCTTCTCCAGAAGACAGCTTAGTAGAAGGTGCAACACATCTCTGCCCGGTATTCAATGACACCTTCGGAAGACACTGTGGTCCAGTGTGTCGTGTGGGGATGCCAACTTCGGAATCGCTGAGAGCATTCCAGTGCGCTCGACATCATGCTCTAGGCAACACATTACCTAGTGGCGCACATCCCCTATCACCATACATGATGAACACAGAAGCGATCAAACGAGACCTATCTTGAATAGGTATGCTGGGGTCTTCGCTGACCCCCTTCGAATGCGGTACAGCAATGTTGCGTCCCATCTCGTAAGTCCCTTTGTGACGCAAAGCTGATGATAGGGATTTCCCGAGGACTTCAAATGTTCGACGACTGTTGGCCGGAAGTCGTTCCAGTGATTCCAGTGATCGGCGGAAACCTTTGCAGTCGGTGCAAATTGCAGCGCATTTTGTGCCAACTGATCAGAGGTCTCATTGCCCTTGATGCCAACATGGGACGGAATCCATTGAAGCCGCACATTAAAACCCTTGCTTATCTGTTCTAGCACAAGCCGTAAGGAATGCTAACATAACTTTTTTGTGGAGATCCGACGCTGCAAAACTTGCAGTGCTGTTTTTGAATCACTCAGAATTATAACTTCCTGCGGCCTATATACGTTAAGTTTCCTCAAAGCAGCCGCGATAGTAATGCACTCGGATTCGGTGGAGGACACCGTATGATCTAGGCGTGCTGCCCAGGAAACTGGATTATCAGGAATGACATACGACGCCGCAATGACCCCTTTCTGCAGGTTGGATGAGCCATCCGTAAAACATTGAAGGTGATTGTCATAAGAGTTCTGAAAATGTTCGAGAACCAGAAATCTGGCTGCTTCGACAGGCGTGTTCCGTTTCACTCTCATGTGAGTAACATGTAGCTAATACTGAAGGCTCTCGTAAAACAATGGCGGCATTCACATGGGAAGTTTCCCCTGCCACTCATGGCGGAAATATTCTCAGAGTGTTAAGGGCAGTGTGCCCATGATAGGCCGTTCTTGTTCGAAACCGCCTTATTATTGCTCTTTATTGCTCTTCCAGATGGGTCCCTTGATGCATTACCTTCTTCAGTAACCTCTATGACGTCATCAAGCGGAGTGTAGCAGACTGGCTCTCCCGTATGACCGTCTGGTTCGCCGCTCCCTGAGCAACTCCAATTGCTGTCATCAGCCCTTTTCTATGCAACGCTTCAGAGCGATCATACGTGGATTCTGACTGGGAGACCAGAGGCAAGCGGTAAAGGATACCGACTCAAAATCAGTGCTGAGTGCAGCTAAATAATGGACGCCGGGTGATTCCCGCCCCTTTGCTCGAGCAATCCTCTTTCAAAATGTTCACACGAGGAAGCAGAGGCGTCATGTCGAACTGCCCTGTCGCCAATAGTCTGCTGTCCATGGTTACACCAAGGAACTGCACGTGAGTGTTTTGATGGATAGCCAGGCTTCCCAATGTTAAATGAACTTGGGGTGGACCGTGGCCAGTTCCCAAGGAACAAAACAGGACTTTCTCGGCCGAGAGCATCAGTCCTACGGAGGACAAATATTTCTGCATGGTATGAACACTCCGTTGAGCCGTCACTGCCAGTCGCTTATGTGATATCCGGGACAACCAGGTGCAACTCATCGTAAGCGTACTACGGATACGTGATAGCTCCTGTTTCAATGTCTTTAGTGCGCAGGTAGCCCAGATAAGCGACATTGAAACGAACAGGAGACAAAAACTCTACGCTGGGGTACCCTCCTTGAGAGGCTTCTTGTTTCGCTTAGCACACTGCCCAACCCGTACTTGCATATATCGGTAGCTGGGAAAGCCCTGGACGAACCGAAGAAGGTTCCCTGACACCCCCATTGCATTTAGTCCTGTCTGCTATTGCTTGTCTCAGGACTCAGCATAAGCCTTCGAAACGTTCAAAAACGGAGCTATATTTGACATCATGCACTCGGTTATGCTCGACATGTCTGATAAAGTCCAGAACGCTGTCCTTGAGCTTATGCGTAGTTGATGTATCTTTCTTGTTCAGTTGTAGCTTCCTTTTAGCGCAGATGACGTACTTCTGCGGACGCTTGACGACCACGGCTGATAGCGGACGACTCGACAGCCACATTAATACGAAGAAAGGCCGTATTACTCTGTCGCGTTAAAATACCACAGCGAAAACCGCCCAACTTCTCCCGTGAAGACCGCTTTATATCGGAGATCGCCACTCATTGAAAATAGAAAATAGTAATTCCAACAGGAGATACGCTGGAGCTGCAAACTCGGAGGTGAAATTCGCACCACGTAAAACGATCTTAAAATAAAAAGCCTCTAAAGAACCGCGCAAAGAAGAGAAAAGCTACCAGACAACACAGTGACTGAGAAAAATACTTCAACGAGGGGTGCATAACGCTTTGGAGGAACTGGTTGAGGCCTCACAAAGTCAGCCGAAGTTAAACGACTAAGGCTCACAGAAACTAGTCACTCTACCTCACGCCGCCCTCGGGCACGGGGAAAACCTAGACACCCATAACTCCAAGGAGCGCATACCCATGAGCCTGAGGGAACGCGTTATGGCGGCAAACGAACTGCGCAACATGCAGCCCGTGTACCACAAGGGACGGAGAGAAGCCAGGATAATGACCCTCGAAGGGCCTAGGGCCACGATAGCGGAACACGGAACGCTTATACTGCAACGTATCCAAGCAGGTGCAACTAGAACATTTGATATGCATGACTTAAAGCAAGCAAAAATAGCTATGCTCGGCAGCCATCGGGATGGATGACACGGACACTGCTGAAGATGCAGCGATGCCCTCGCCACCTTAAAAATTGCTGAACATAATCTCGAATGACATAATAACGGACTCCAGGTAGCCTGCAGAAATTTCCAGTGCGGCAGTATTTCCGCAGCGGCGCTCAGGATACTAATGAACATGCAAGAACAAAAATAAAATCAAGCGGACATCAATATCTTGTAGACACCGGCACAAGAGTTTCGTGAGGTGAAATGACGGTGGATGCCACCTGCCGAGGACAATCCCACCGTGCAGCAGCCGTACCCTCACCACAGCCAGAGAAGCTGCGCCTCCGTTGCTGTTCCCTCTGTCCGTAGACGCAGCAGGTACATCATGGAACACTGCAGATTATCACCAAAAAATATACCCACGACCTCATCCAGAACTCACCAAAGAAGAAGCAGATCAACTAGAAAGATTTCAAACGAGCTCTTTCCCTCACGCAAGTGCATATCATTCACCCAAGTCTCTATAGTTACAACTGCAAAATTTCTGCGATCCGCACTACAGCCTCTAACTCTGCTATTGGACTCCAGTTGTGTCGAGGAACTCCCACAACTCCTGGCGCTGAGCGCAGCCTTTGGAAGTTTTGATGAGCAGGTGAGGGACACCTGGAGAAGCAGCGCGGCATGGTGATCGCGCCCAGACAAGATGATGAATAACATGGCATCCCGGACTAGGGTGCCACCAACACTGGATGATTAAACGTTACACATCAAAAATGATCCGCACACCTTGTTTTGTTGCAATTAGCGCTTATGTAAGGAAGCCGCTGGGCATGGCGCCGAAGACCAGAGACAGCAGAGGCGACAGATCAAAAAGTGACCAAAGGAATAGAAGAAGAAAGAACCTGGGACATAGCGCATAGGAAAAGAGCTAAAGAGGAGAAACAAAAAGATCGGTCGTGTAAATCCGGTCCCCTTTTTCATTGCGATAACCAGATTTCATGCCCATGTTTATGCAGAATGTCTTGCCCTACTCCTTACTATCCTGAACTTGATTCGGCGAATTCTGCGCGATGTTACTTTGCTCTCCTACATGTCCACTTCTCTCTCCGCAGAAACTTTACATACTATTCCTAATACTTTTTATTCATGCATCCCCATGCACGTGCGGGAAATTCGGCCGTTTGGATTCCAGACACTCTGGGTTAACATTCAACGAAACCGCTGACCAATCAGCTGAAACCTCTTGGCTTTACCGATCGTAGAGGTTCTTTCCCCGTTTTCTTGCGTGTTTTGTCTCGTTATTGCCAATATCTATTGAATCAAGATGCCTCCGATCACGGTCTGAACACCTCAACCTGAACTGAAGATCTCACGTACCGCTGGAAGAGAAGTATGTACCAAACTCGCTTGTGCGGAACTATCGCTGACTTCTTTTCACTGTGGTGTGACTCCACTTAATCGGTATCTATGTAGGGCAAATCTGACAACCTCCCCCTTGTGCCACTTTTCCCAAGAAATGGAATCAGAAGAACGCTTCTTTCTTTTTTCGCCGCCGATTTTCTAACCAACCGAGAAGGCAGCTGGAAATTCCCCTGCTACGTCTTGGACTGCTTTGACTCTACGGTGCTGTTGTCATTTGGGGAGACTAGGCTGGGTCGGTGCCATAGGCATGTTGTGCAACGCCATTGACTCCTTCATTTCGGAGACAGCTCATCTGCAGTGTTAAGATATTCCGAATAAGCGGACTTTTACCTAGGTTTCCAACTGTTCTTTCTGTGGTTCTTTGTGCTTTGTTCTAATCTCCCTCTTGAAGTTAGACCAAATTCTTCCGTCGGGTTCCATTCTTTGGCATCGTTTGATTGATTACAATGAAAACACAACTCTTGTATGCCAATCCCCCTAAGTGGGTATTCGCCATATTTTGGGCCACCACCACCACCACCCTTCGGACGCCCGATTCGAGGGACGAAACCGCTGCGGCAGTTGACGGGACTGCCAGTGCACAATGACGACACCACTGCTAATCACCAAGTTCACCCTGCGCGAATGGGGTATCGACAAAGTCCTCCGTGTCTGTACGTCAGGCGCGGATGAACCACCGTCGGTTTCACCGGCTGCTGCTTTTCCGCCACAGTTTCGCTGCCTGATCTTCGTCGCTGCTGCCGTCACCCATGAAATCTGCGCCCTCCCGCCAGAACTATGCGACTGTTATGTTTTCCTGTTCTATGATTTTGGTGTCGCATAAACCACTGGACGCGTACCGTCGTGCTCCGTCTCATTTGAAAGATCTCATGACACCCTGACGGTTCAAAGGTCCTCCGATAACATCACAACTGGCGTCCGTGATAGGGCGGCAGGATTTTGTTTAACAACTACAGGAGCTGGACGTGAGCGGCGACTGCAGATCTCCGAGTGGGAAGCGACAAAATGGAAGTTGAAAGGTTTATCGCAGCTGGAAGTCAGCTATGCCTTAGGAATGGTGACTACGACAGTGGGTTAAAAATGAGCAAGCCCAATTGAGAGAAGACAGAGCAGCTGGACGAGAAGTGAGCAGACTAGCAGCAGAGCTCGCTACGACTGCCGCAAAAGTAGCAGCAGAAAGTGAGGTGGAGAACCTCCAGTTGAAGATTAGACTTCAGGAGTCCGGTGGCAACAACAACAGGAACCGGTAGCTTAAGCGGCAAGCAGCTTGACGATCAGTTCCCATAAAATCAACCCCCCGTTCGATGAAACGCCTACACGATCAGGTGTACATCTAGTGAGATTTAAACGGATCGCCCGTACTCAGAGCTGGCCGGAAGAGAAATGGGCCGTCGCTTGACAACGTGTCTCACCGGCGAAGCCTTGACAATTGTCCGAAGGATCACACCGAGGAAGTCGTTAAACTACGAGAATGTCAAGCTTGCTCTTCTGCAGCGCTTCCGGTTTACAGCCCAAGGATACAATGAAAAATTCAAACAGACGCAACCAATAGACGGCGAAACCGGAGTTCAGTTCCTTCAGCAGCTGTCAGGCTACTTCGAGCGGTGGATGGAGCCGGCACAAGTACCGAAAACGTATGAAGGTCTCCCAGATAAAATGATAGCCGAGCAACTTCTGATGTGCTGTCACTGCAAACTTGTTACCTTCATGAAGAAAAGAAACCACAAAACTGCAAGAGAAATGGCGGAAACATGTGGACCATTTTCTCGAGGCACAGTCAATGACTAACCTTGCCAAAGGAAGTGACGATTACAGGAAAGAAGCAGGTTCGAATTCAATTTCACCACCAGTACGAATGGGCCAAGCATCTTTTCTCTACGGGAACGTAGGGCGCCGTGCATCTGACTGCCGGGCATCGGGTGGGCCCGTGACTTGGAACAAGTGTCGTAAAAACGGCCACAAAACTGAAAACGGCAGCACTAAGAACTTGGAGACAAGACAGGTTTCAGCTTGCACGCTAGCGAAACGCCGTTTGCCGAAAGCACATATTTCGGAGCCTCATGGAGACCACTGATAACTCGACCAGCTCGACAAGGAGACAACCATTACCAAGAAAAGGGAGGCAGAGAAAAACACTTTGTTTTTGAGACACCGGGTTCAGGTTTTGGGGGTGGTCTTAGCCCAAATAGCAGAAGCGACCTGTTATGCCCGTTGCGTCACCGTCCGTTGATCCACGAGGCAAGAGCTACCCAAGGCCTGCTCCCAGTGGGTGGGGGTGTTGAAGGGGGGTACAGGTCTGTGGGTCACTTGCATAGGAGTGGTATAGCGTGTCGAGGTTGCGGCATCTCGAACACTGTGCGGAGAGGAAGAGGTATGGGTGAGAGTGCTCTAATTGCGTGCGACAGGGGAATGAAGGGTCGGTAGAGTGCGCCCATCTTTGCTTCCTCTATCGTAAGTGGGAACAGTAATTTTTCGTCGACAACCTACCTGCTCGGTCATGAGAGAGCTGCATGGCAAACCAGACAAGTATTACGAGGCACCGGTAGCAACACGGTTATTGTAAGGCGGACCCTCGTACCCAATATATGCTGGCCAAACGAAAAATGTGGTGTTCCTGGGCCACACGTCGCAAACGACTTGAGGAGGCATACATCAAAGTGGATACACCATACTTCTCTAGGAAAGTCCTAGCGAAGTGCATGCCAGCCCCGCTCTACGACGTAGTGCTGGGCAACATACCGGGAGTCAGAGACCCGGGGAACCCAGACCCTAATTGGCATCCACGCATGTCAGAGACCACGGCTCAAAAGCCAAACGTAAGAGCATAGGGTGACAACGGAGACAGCCTCAAAACCAACGAAGAGGCTCTAGTAGTGTCCGCTGTCAAGCGGATGAGACTACCGACAGATGAAACTGCCATAGCCGATGTCAACAAAACGAGCTGAAGACACTACAGAAGCAACGACGCAACGCTGACGGAGGTTTTTCAGAAACAAGGACAAAAATTCACGACAAGAAGCGGCAACAGTTATCACTGCTATAGACGACGGGTGCTGTATCGGAAATACCTACTATCCTCCTGGAGGTCCTTCAAACAAGGTATTGCACCTCATTCCTTGAGAAGACCAGTGCTTCAATTGGCTCACGAAGGCCTCATGGCTGGCCATCAAAGAATTCGGAAGACTACCTACCGAATTCTTGAAGAGGTTTACTAGCCAAACATGCATTCTTAGGCGAAAAGGTTTTGTTAGATCCTGTGACTTTTGCCAGCGGACCATGCCCCAAAAGAAAGTAGGTGTCGTAGCACTGGGCAATATGCCCATCATTAGCACACCGTTCCAGAGAGTCGCTTTAAACCTTGTAGATCCGATAAGGCCAACCACAGAAACGGAAACAAGTACATTCTAACAATGATTGACTTCGCTGCATGGTGCGCAGATCCCATAGCCTCGCCCGGTACTGAGAGCGTCCAAGTCGCAGATGGATTGAGAAATGTTTTCTACAGTAGGTCTGCCAAAGAAAATTGTTACTGACCGAGGCACCAGTTTCACATCCGGACTCATGCAAGAAAGGAACCAACTCCTCAAAATGACATCTCTACAAGAAACTCCCCACCACGCGGTGAGCAACCGCCTCATCGAAAAATACAATGAAACGCTGCGGACCAGGCTCCGCAGGATGAGTCATGATACCCAAGGACTTGGGATTCCTACCTGGCTGTTCTCCTTTTTGGGTACAGAGAGGTACCTCAATCCAGCCTGGGTTTCTCGCTGTTTGAATTGATTTACGGCTGACACATCCGTGGCCCAATGACTGTACTTGGGGAGCTCTAGACCGAAGGTAAGTTCAGCGAACCCTCGCCCACCCCCTACACCTACCTCATCGAGTTCCACAAGCGCCTTGAGGATACATGTAGGGCAGCACACGAAGAGCGGCAAAAGGCTAAAATCAAAGAGAAGTCATTTTACGACACAAAAGCAGCTTGCGCCAGCTACAACTAGGCGATCGTGTTCTTCGTGTTGCTCCCCACTTAGGCCAACAAGCTCACAATGTTATAGAAGGGGCCGTTCGCCGTTCTACGCCAGCCAAGCGAGTAGACTATGAGGTTGACAAAAAGTATGAGGAGCGCAGGTGGCGTCTGCTTCTGTGGCTGCTGCCAGCACACTCGAAGATGTACTCGACAGGGAAGAAATTCAAGTCTTGGCCGTAAACAACAGCAAACATTCAAAGACGTATGTGTTTCGTCAGAGTTGCCACCAGAATATCAGCAGGAGCTGCGACACCTCTGCGAAGAATATCCCGACACCTTCAGCGATGTACCGGGCAAAACGAACCTTGTTGATTATCGTCTAGACCTTACCAGCATGTCGCCTGTTTACGTACGGCAGTACCCCATACCTTTTCCCCTGGAAGAGACCATCGGAGCAGAAATACAAGAGATGCTGCGGTTGGATGTAATCGTCGTTGGATGTAGCCACGCTCTCCATACAATACTCCTTTGCTCCGACTAAGAAAACCAGACAACCCCATAAGTCCCTAGGTAGACGACCACGAACTGAACAAGCTGTTACTTCCCGACAGTGAGCTGATCCCACGAATAGACGCTGTCTCGGCACCAGTGGGACAGAAGAATATATTTTCTAAATTTCATTTCAGCAAAGGGTACTGGAAAGTCCCAATGGCAGCCGAGAGGCAGGAGAAGACCGCTTTTTCTACCAAGTCTGAGTTATACTAGTACAAATATATGCGTTTTGGCATAAAACAGCACCTGCTGCGTACGCCAGTCTTATGAGAAAAGACTTTGAAGGCATTGCAAATGTCGTTCACTACTTTTACGATGCCCTTGTGGCGACAGAAGCACGGACTGAGCATGTCAGGGCGCTACGGCCAGTTTTCGAACGAATACGTGAAGCCAACTTAACCGTTACTATGAAAGTCCCAAATAAGCAAAATAGACCGAAAAGTTGGAAGGTGTCTTTCCTAGGATATAAGATTGGAGAAGGGAAAGTACAACCCATGGATAAGACCCTTGAAAAGATTATTGGTTCGAAACGATCACAAACCAAGAAGGAGATTCGGTTTCTTTCTAGGACTCACAAGTTATTACGCGAATTTATACCCAATTATACCCAAATAGCAAACCCTTCATGGAGCTGACAGAAAAAAAATCGAAAAACATTGAATGGACTGATGAAACCGAACAAGCATTAGGAACCTTGCAACGGATGTTATCATTACCCCGATTCTTCCTACTTTGGATATGAAGAAAGACTTTGTGCTTCGGACACATGCGTCTAACAAAAGCCTCGGCGCAGTCCTACTTCAAGAGAGTCCTGGGCAGCTGCATCCGGTCTCGTATACCAGCAGAGCACTTTCACCACGAGAAACCAGACATTCAACTATTGAACGCGAATGCTTGCGACTCGTCTAGGCCATCCAAAAGTATAACATCTATCTATATGGGAAAGACTTCACGCTCCAAACTGACCATCAGCCTCTCCAGTACTTGCGAAACCGCCAAAACAATAACAACCGTATGCTTAGGTGGAGTTTATTTCTGCAAGAGAGTGCAGTACATTTATAGTGCAGTACATCAAGGGGAAGAAAACGTCGGTGGAGATTTTCTCGACCGTGTGTAGACACCTTTTACCAGGACATCAGTCACCCTGCGTACATGTATTTTTACCTTCCTGGATATACTGCTATATATTTTTTTTAATATTTTAAAGAATGCGTGCTCCAGCCGATGCACTTTTTTTGGTGGGGGGTACTGTAATAAAACCGGTGGGCATGGCACCGAAGTCCGGAGGCAGCAGCAGCTACAGATGAAAAAAAACGACCAACGGAAGAAGATGAAGACAAAACATGGACCATAGCGCATAGGAAAAGAGCTGAAAATGAGAGAGAGAAAATTACACCATGTTCCCGTCGGGAACCCTGATAAGGATGCGAAGCATCATGGATGTTCCCTGTGGTTCCATTGTGTTGCCGTTATGATCAGTGATCTGGTGTTTAGTAGCACCTGGGGGAATTCCGCGTTCGGGTCCACACCGGTGGCAAAGTCACGCAGCTACTGTTGTGTGACGGTGAGTAGGCGGTGGTTCTCGAGGCGCCGAAACTCCTTCATCATGTTCTTGTCGATGTTGTCGTCTCTGTGGTAGAATCGGTAGTCTTCGTCAGCGTTGGTGAGGTAAATGTTGATGTTGGTGCAACGACTGTGAGAAACGTAAATGCCCTCCTCTTCGCAGTTTTGTCTTCTTCTCCCTCTCTTCTTCAGCGGTTCTTCTACGGCAACATGACGACGGTGGTTGAACGCGAAGCTATGTGGGTGATGAATTAGCAACCTACATGCCCTCCTCTTCCCAGCTTTGTCTTCTTTTCCTTCTTCTTCTTCAGCGGTTCCCCTACGGGCAGATGACGACGGGGGTTGAATATGAAGCTATCTCGTGATGGATTCTTTGGTCGGCCAAACCCTAGGAGCATGCTGCCACAATCATCATCAGAGGCGCTGCGTACGGGGCACGGAGAAGTGACATACCCCCGAGCAAGAGGTGCTTCGCATCTAAGCGTTGGTGAGGTAAAGGTTCTTGACATTGGCGCACCGGCTGAGAGCAACATACACGTCCTCCTCTTCGCACCTTTGTTCTTCTTCTCCTTCTTCTTCAGCGGTTTCCCTACGGGAAGATGACGATGGTGGTTGAACGCGAAGCTATCTCGTGGTGGATTTTTTTGGTTTGGCCAATCCATAGCGGTATCCTGCCACAGTCATCATCAGAGGCGATGCGGAGGGGGGCGGACAAGTGACATCCCCCCAAGCAAGAGATTCTCCGCATCTAAAAGATCGGTCGTGGAATTCCGCTACCCGTCGGACGCCCGGTTCGAGGACGAAACCACTGCGGCAATCGACCGGACTTGCCAGTGCACAAGGCCGACGCGCCTGCCAATCACCAGGTACAGCCTGCGCGAACGGGGTATCGACAAAGTCCTCTGTGTATGGACGTCAGGTGCGGATGAAGCACCGTCGCTATCGCCGGCTGCTGCTGTTCCGCAGCAGTTTCGCTGCCTCATCTCGGTTGCCGCTGCCGTCACCCGTGAAGTCCGGGCCCTTCTGCCAGAACTGAGACACTGTAGTGTTTTCCTCTTCTATGATTTTGGGGACGTATAAACCATTTGACGCGTACCGCCATGCTCCGTCTCATTTGGAAGATCTTGTGACACCCTGACGGTCCAAAGATACTGCCGATAACATCACATTTTATTTATCTCTCTCTAAAGGCACTGCGCGAAGGTCGTGCCCGGCCACAGAGCAAGGGACGCCAGGCGGTCGCCGCGAGAAACGCGTCAAAGTGCGCTTGGAGTTTTGGATCCACACCGGATGGATTTGTGTCAGCCTAAACAGCTGTGCGGCTAAAAAATTCGCGCAGCTTTTACTTGTGGTCAAATGCTGGAGAAACATTATAGCTGGCGCCCCTCTCTCTTGGTCGGAGACCCTAGCTGTTACATCATGACCATCATCAACACCCACTAGATCAACTGCAGGACGCAGGCTTTCCAATCTACCAACAACTGACCCAGTCCTGTGATGCTCGAGTTTTTCTTTGCCTTCGAGTTTTCTTTTTCGTCCCTCCATCGAGTAATTGACCTTCATTTTTTCTAGAACCGTCTCTCAATACAGCTAGTACCGGCTGCAGCCGGCAGCGCGAACTCGGAGCCGGCAGCGCTCTCTTGTATGTATGTGCTCACCTGTACGAGACGCGAGCGCACGTGCACTGCGAGATCACGCTACAGATCCGCCCACGAACGCTGGAATGGTATTCACCACTTCATCGTCAGCTGGTCCGGTGGCCATCTCCACAGTGCAAGGCTGCACCTGTAGCACAGCATTCTGGAACAGTTTATTCCAGGAAAGGAACAACCAGGGCAGTGGCGATTTTGACGAAGAAGCCGAAGCCTCGGCAATAGCTTGGGTAGCCACCTGCACTTCAAAACAGCACACTCTTACTAACATACACACTGACAGCGAGGAATTCTCAACCCTCTGACACAGGTCTTTATTCTGAAACCGGCTTTGGAAGAACATAAATGCCTTCCAGGCAGGATAAGGGTACACTGCGCACGGGACACACAGCGCTTGTCTGGGCACTGCCAACTGCTGCGAAATGAAAACCCCGTGACCTCGCAAAACTACGTCCTAAAGAATACGCAGACAGCAGACGCAAGATCACTCTACCGCACCAGAAATTGCGTACGAAAAAGGAAAGACCATATGTACCCCGCCTTGACGGCAGATCCCTGGAAGACCCACCAATACAGAAATCTAGCGGCCCCCTGGAATGAGGAGACCTTAGACAAAGGCAAAAGGGGCGGCGGACCCGTGGCGCGCCGGTCGCCGCGAGGCACGCGCTCACGTACACTCGAGTTTCTTATGGGGCGTAAGCCGACGCGCAAGCCTACACTTGGTATTTAATCAACACCTTGCGTGGAAAGACTGGTAATCCTCCTTTCCTTCAAGCTTTTTGTGATGATGCTGCAACCGTGTAGGACGCATTTATTCATGCGCTCCGGATCACTCCTGATAATACTGCACCTTTACATGATTCTTCGACCATCAGCGGTTCGACCTTGCCTCGCTAAAATCGAGCTCACGTACGTAATGTTCACTTTCCGGACTAATAAGCACCCCGGGTGTGACGGAATACGGATAGACACTCTTTGAAAGAACTTCGATGTTCTACCGGGTTCTCCTTTTCATTCCTAATGAATTAATTAAAGACGCTTACATTGCAAAGAATTTTGAAACTGCTATCGTTAAGCCTCTCAATAAAGGAGGTCCGAAGCACCAACTCGACTCGTACACGCCAATATTCATTCTGCCGATACTTTCTCAAATTCTCGAAAAATACCTTTTGCAAACTATGTCTTCGCCCGTAGAAAAACTCCCTTTTATGTCGCCACGGCAGTATGGTTTCGTGTCTGGTCATGGTAAAACTGCTCTATTAGAAGAATTTGCCGATGACATGTTCAGTGCTGTTAGTAGTAACTTGTTTGCGTGTGCTTTATTTATAGATGTGTCTAAAGTTTTTGATTCTGTGTGTCCCAATATTTTGTTAAGGAAATTGTGGTAATTGGTTTCCCTGACCGCTTTTGGATATTCTGACTAATTATCTTTCGCAGCACTCGCAGGCTGTTTCTACTGATAATAAACTTCATTTAGTAGACCAGTCGCGCTATTTGCTGGTGTTCCACAAAGTTCAATTCTGCCGCCATTGCTTTTTAATATTTACATGAATGATTTTTTGGTTGCAATTTCAAAATGCATAGTTTACCAGTACGTAGATGACCAAGTCTTGGTTTGTAAAGATGTTAATTGTGGAATGGCGGTAAACATGCTTCAAAATGACATATGTTATGCTGTGCATGGGTTCTCAAAAAACCGTGTAAAGTAAATTCTCCTGAAACTAAACTAATCGGTTTCTGTAGTTCATTGAAAACTACTGTGCCTAACGCTTTTCTTTACATATATGATAACCAGTGTATTTCCTCTGAGTGCGAAGTTGTAAATTACGTTGATTCGATAAATATTTAGGCATTACTTTTGACTGCGCATTGTCTTGGCATGTACATTTAGCTAATGTCTGTGGGAAACGGTGAAGCGTGGCTTGTGTGCTTTATAACAATACATCTTTTTGTTCGCGTTATTGATCGAGCGAGCGAGCGAAGCAACTTTATTGAAAATGCCTGCAGAACGATTAGCCCTCCCATGTAAGGAAGGCGTCACCGTGACGCGGCCATGACGTCTTCCCGGCTGTTGGCGCCTCTACTCCGGCCGCGGCCTCACTACTCCCTTTGGTCGACTGCGCCTGCCCCTGTTTTGGGGGGGCAGCCTCCCTCCGGTTTCGCTCGGTCGTTGCCTTTCGAGGGCCGCCGAGATCTGCTGGACGGCCTGGGCTTGGACTTCTTGATCGTAGCAACGCATTGCGGCCTCGAGCCGCGGTGGGATCGTTGTCATCGTTGTAGCTTGCTGCGGGTTCTTGGCACAGTCCCAAAGGATGTGAGCCGCAGTGGCTCTCTCCTTTCGGCACACACAACAAAGGTCACTTACATAAACACTCGGACATATGTGCTTCAGCAGAACCTGGGTGAGTAACGACCTTGTCTGTAGTTGTCGATATATTACTGCTTCCTCACGGGTAAAACCCGGATGAGGTGGTGGTGTAGTCCTTCTATCTAGTCTGGACCACTTCACGATTTCATTGTAAGAGGTCATCCTGTCCTTGGTTTCCCACCACCACGTCGGGTCGACCGCAGTAGCAGCGGCCCGGTTGGTTAGTCCTCGCGCCGCCGCGTTCGCCGTCTCGTTGTGGTTTGCGTTGCCGCGATCCGAGACATCACTGCCCGTGTGCGCCGGAAACCACTTAATCACAACATACCTACTTTCACTGGCGAGATCGACCGCACGCAACACACGTGCGGCTTCACCACACACTCTTCCTCTGGCGTAGTTTTTCACTGCCGTCCTTGAATCACAGAGCACAGTCGTGCACTCGGGGTCGGCGATGGCTAGGGCAATGGCCACTTCCTCTGCTCGATGCGCCGCTCGAGTCCGCGCACTTGCCGCCGTCCGTCTAGCACCGGTGTTCTTGTCCAGAAAAAAATTGCGTGTGCGCTCGCCTACAGTGTAATAAGGTATGAAATAACCGTCTAATAATTTTGCTTATCCAGTTGGAAATGTCGTGTTAACAGTTTATTGAAAAATATATTGATGCCATGGCTTATGGATTGCCGTCAACACAAGTGAAGGATGTATTCAAGACGTTGACTTTACCGTATTTTAATGCTCTTGTTATTCAAACAGTGGTTGTTAAACATTTTTGGTTGCCTGATTTTAAGCATCAAGTGAAGTCTGCCCGGCCTATAAGAAACCAGACTCGTTTTGCAGTCCTCCGCTCTCCTACATCGTATGGTATAGCTCGTAGAAGTGTTTATGTGCCTAAATTTTTCAATGACTTACCTCAAGAAGTCATCGTCGCAAAATCAAAACACTTCAAAAGCCCTGTTGACATTTTCTCCCTAATTCATGTGCCTGATGTTTATTTGACATATAGTAGTATGAATATATGTGTCGTGGTTATTGAAGTGTGTATATATGTGGATACTGATATATGTTTGCGATGATTTTCCTTACGTCCTACTGTCGCTCCGTCGTGTTTGTTGACATAATTATTTTGTTCTCAGTGTGTTTTTTATGTATTTTGTTGACTTGTTTTCTTTGCTTCACCGGCTTTACAGGCCTAGTCATACAAGCCTATGTTAGCTTCGGCGGGACTGGTACTTTGCTTTGCAAATGGAAGGATAATAAAGATTATTATTATTATTATTATTATTATTATATTATTATTATTATTATTATTATTATTATTATTATTATTATTATTATTATTCTAGGCGCCATCTTGCGGCGCCTAGCAATCCTTGCTAGGCGCCGCAAGATGGCGCCTAACCAGGATTGCTGTCTTCTATGCTCTTGCGTTTTTTACGGTAAACAAAAGTTTTTCCGCTGCATTGCCTGCAAGAAACGCGTGCACATGAAGTGTGTTGTATGGCCGGACGCTGAGCTTCAGCTGCTGAGATCTGCTGCACGGCCCTTCAAGTGCAATATCTGCGAAACGGTTGAGGTGCCGGCTAGGCCTACTGGAGCCAGCGACGATTCCGGCGCCCCCGCAAGCAGGCCTTCTTCCTCCTGCTCCCTTCGTCGAGACTCGCCGACAGTTGTCAAGAAGGCCTCGGCGCCCCCGCCCAAATCGAGTGAACTCGGCGCCGAAGCTGCCGGTCTTCGCGCGCTCCTCATTGACGCGCTGGAGGGGATTTCCTTTCTCAGCGACCAAGTGGCCGTGCTGCGCGAGGACAATGACTCTCTGCGCCGGGAAAACGCGCAGGACTGCCTCCGTCAGGAGAGGGAGGGAGACCGCGGCCATTATGTGAAGCTGGTCGCTTCCCTGCGTTCAGAGGTTTGCTCCTTGCGAGCCGAATTGCTTCGCCGCCCCGCTGCTTTGCAAGATGGAGTGCGCGGCAGCTTGGGGAAGCCTCCTTTCGCCCAAGTTGTCAACGAGGAAGTGCCATCTTCGTCGGCTGCGTCGGCTCCGCTGCAGGTGGTGTCTCCGGCGTCCCCGACACTGCCTCCAACTCCGTCCACCCCTTCCCCGGGTGCTTTCTGTGCCTGTGCCTGACTGTCACCCTCTCATTAGTGAGAAGAAGCGCCGAAGCCGGGCATGTGTGGGTGCATCGAACACATATAGACTTGTCGTCGTTTCGCAGCCGCAGCGCCCCAAAGCTATGTTCGTTTCAAAGCTTTCTCCGACCACCACCACTGTTAGTCTCAATGCCCATGTGTCAAATTTAGGTGTCTCACCCTTGAGCTGCCGACGACTGAAGAATAAATTCGACACGTATGCATCCTTTTATATTGCCTTGAATGAAGAGTGTTTCGAGCGCTTAAATGACCCCTCTGTTTGACCGAAAGACTGCCTCTTTAAAGAGTTTCGAGGCATGTTTCGCGAAGGCATGCTTCACAGCTCTGAGCGCATCACATAGAAAAAACAATCATGACTAGTTTAGATGTTTTTTATCAGAATGTGCGAGGTCTTCGAACTAAGGCGACTGAATTTTTTGGTAATGTTCTGGCTTCTTGCTTTCCGCTAATAGCTATATCTGAAACTTGGTAAAAACTAAAGCAACTCATGAACCGGGAGCCTTTTGGAAGTACATCCATTCTAGATCTAGTACAACTAAAGATTCTATTCGTCTACTAGACTTCAACGGCGATGAGGTTGCCAAGGTGGCCGACTGCTTTGCTCGTCAATGTTTTTTCTTTTTTTGGGATTAGCGGTGGTAGTGATAACAGCAGCGTCCCTTGTCACCAGGGCGGGAACTCCGGTTGTTTGCAACTGGACGAGAACATCATTCGGACCAGCATCAAGCGGCTCAGGCCCTCGCTTTCGTGTGGGCATGATGGTATTCCTGCTGCAATTCTAAAAATATATGCAAATATATTTGGTCCTGTGTTCACTTCCATATTTAATAACTGTCTCCGGTCTGGCACGTTCTCTCGCTCATGGAAAATCTCTCGCGTATTCCCTCTTTTCAAGTCAGGCCTAAAAACTGATGCTATAAACTATAGGCCTGTCTCGCTGCTTTGTTCTGCCTCTAAAATTTTCCAGCTATCTCTTCATACGGTCTTGTCTTTCTCATTTAAACACGTCCTCATTCCTAATCAACATGGATTTATGCGTGGTCGTTCAACTTCCACGAACCTTGTTTGCTTCATGGAGCAGGCTGTCCCAGCAATCGCTGGTAGAAGCCAGCTGGATGTGGTTTACTGTGACATGAGCAAAGCCTTTGATGTTGTCAACCACTCGTTATTGCTTGCCAAGCTCACTCTGTTAGATGTACACGCTTCTTTGGTGGGTCTTAAACGTCGCTATCTCAAGAAGCGATATTGCTATGTAAGTGTTAACGGTCAAACATCATTTAGGTACAAAGCAACCAGTGGTGTACCAGAAGGCTCCGTTCTGGGTCCTCTTCTTTTTTCCATTTTCATTAACGATGTTGCTTCTGCAATTCAAAACTCTTTTTTTTTGTTGTATGCAGATGATATAAAAATCTTTAGAGAAGTGCGTAGTGTTCAGGACTGTAATTCTCTTCAGGCTGAGTATTGTGTCATTCCAGTCGTTGGTGCACCAACAACGACCCTGATTTTGAACCCTTCAAAAACTAAAGTGGTTTCCTATAGTAGAAAAACTCAACAGCTGCAATACTCTTATAGAATGGGCAGGCACTGCAACTGCCGAGGGTGACCGAAATTCGGGACTTGGGAGTACTGTTTGATTCTTCTCTGACTTTCTCTTCCCACATTACACAAATTACCCGGCGCTCTCTTCGATGTCTGGGTGCTGTTTGCAGGTATTCTAGGGAGTTTAAAGGTCCGCTTCCTTTCTTAAAGTTGTATTCGGCTTTCTGCTTACCTCTTCTCGAATACGGGTCTGTTGTTTGGAATTGAACTTGCAAGTCCAATAGTGACCGTATCGAAAGGGTTCAAAATAAGTTCCTTTCTATCTTTAAGCACCGCTTCCGTCATGTGCTAGAAGACGCAAACGGCATCATGTCTTTTTTGTAAAGCATTCCTTCCCTTTGGTGTCGATGAATGCGAGCTAATATTATCTTTCTCTATAAACTTCTTCATGGTAATATTTTGTGTGACGATTTGGTTACACTTATTAATGTCAATTTACCAAATAAACTTTTCAGGAAATTTCCAGCTTTCACACCAGCAGCTTTAAATAACTGAAGCAAAAACAGCGCCAAAAAACGAAGGACGAGGGAGAACACACACACGAGCGCTGACAACAACTGAGCATGTTTATTGCAAACGGAAATATATACGCTATACAAACAAATATACAAAAAAAAGATACAAAAAACAAACACAAGATATGCCGACAGCATAAGCATTTTTTCGCCGCGCCCGAACTAATCACACCACTCTTGGTACTGCTTCATCCTTTCAAATATAGCATCTCTTTCGCAGTTAAGGTGACCGATGGCTTGGTGACGCACTTATCCCCTCTCGCAGCGATTTGTAATGCTTCAACAATTTCCCGCGTGATTTGGTCGTTGTGCTTCTTGATGAGGTCGAATCTTTCGAGAAGAGGCCAACAATGTTAGCACGATGCGCAGTGGGTGGCAAGGTTGCTTCCTGTGCGATTTTGACTGTATTCGCGTGTTCTCTTAATCGGTCGTTTACGTATCTTCCTGTCTGTCCAATGTACGAGCGACCGCAGGAAAGTGGATTGTCATACACCACCGCGGTGTCGAACTCCCGATAGCGCTTGTCATGCTTCTTACTTTACGGCTGGGCCCTTGGCGCGTCACTATTCACTCGGCGGCACAAACCGTTCAACTCGGTCCTCGCCGAAAAAACTACTCTCACATCAGCTCGGTTTCCCACCTTTTTTAGCCTATGGGAAACCCCGTGCACATAAGCAATGACAGCTATTTTCTTCTTCTCCTGGTCACTTGTCTTTTTTGTCCTTTTTCCCCTTAGTTCGGCCACCAACCTTTCGGCAACGGCCCCCAGAAATTGGTTTGGGAAACCCGAAGCAGTCAGCCGGCTCACCTGGGCCTCAAAGCTTGCGGAAGCTTGGTGGTGGCAGGAAGGAACCAAAGCGCTCCTCAGTGCCGTCATCGCGATCCCTCGCTTTACTATTATAGAGTGTGCTGACGAAAATGGGAGGACACCCTTCCGGGATCGTGGCTCGTACCTCCAACACACGTGGTCTGCCGAAAAAACGAGACTGAGGTCCAGAAATCGAATGCGACCCTCCTCAGGTAGCTCCTTCGTTAGGGTGAACACCTGTATGCTGTAGTGAACAGCTGGAAGATCCTCTCCACCTGTGCTTCCGTGTCGCCTGCTCGCTGGAACACTACCAAAAAATCGTCCACGAAGCGGAACACTTTCACAACACCCGAGACTTCCAGGGCCTCCGCTAGTCTCCTGTCGAACGTGCTAGCAGTAGGTTGCTGAGTGCCGGGGCGAGGCATCATCCTATGCACAACCCGCCGCGGTGGCTCAGTGGCTAAGGCGTTGCGCTGCTGTGCACGAGGTCGCGGGTTCGATTCCCGGCCGTGGCGGCCGCTTTTCTGATGGAGTCGAAAAGCAAAAACGCCCGTGTGTACGAGATTTCGGCGCACGATAAAGATCCCCAGGTGGTCAAAATTAATCCGGAGCCCTCCACTACGACGCGCCTCATCGCCTGCGTTGCGTGGGCCCGTTAAACCCCACAATCAAATCAAATCAAATCCTACGCACACCCCATCCTTTTGGATGTGCACCTCATCCCCAAACTTCACGATCGTGGACCGTAAGTAAAATTCCAGCATGCTGACGAAGTCCGTTGCACTGATGCCGCAGGAGTTCTGGAACCAGATGGCTCCGGTCTCATCAATACCATCCCTAACCACCTCGAGCAATAGAGCTTGTGGCATGGAATAATAGAGATCCTTAATATCCACTGAAAAGGCACTCAGGTCCTTCCTGTCCTGTTGTTCGAAAAATTCCGACACAGCCTGTGCTTTTGTTACCATTAAGGGGTCTTCTATGGGGATCAAGGAAAAGCCCTTCTGCAAAAACTTGCCCATTTCGTGTTGCCAGGACCGCTTTTCTGATACGATAACCCAAAGAGGGCAGCCAACCTTATGAGTTTTTGCCGCAAAGAACGCGTCCAGGCTAAGCTCACTTGAAGCCTTGATCGATTTAGCCAATTTTTCCAGCCCCACATCTTCACACAGGCTGATCGCTCTCTTCTTTATCTTCTCTGGCCGCCTTTCCTCGACCTTCCGGAAATTACTTTCTATCGCTTCACGGGTTCTGCAGTTGTACTCTCGCGATGGCAATACAGCGAAGCCTCCCTCCTTGTCCGACGTCACCAGCTTCAACTCTGCCTTCCTAAGTGCGTCCACCACTCGTTCCGTTCGTATTCTGTTCCTACTACGAACGGACTGCGGTAGGCCATCCACCCATTCAAGGACGCACCGGTTGAAATCCTCTGAACTGGCTTTGGAATCCACTCGTCTGACAAGAGACAGGAGTTGTGGCTTGTCTAGCTCGGGTTGAGTGCAAAACTTGGGTCCCAACTTCAAGACCTTCAGGGCTTCACTAGGAACTTCAGGGTTTCCAACGAGGTGAACGGTCTGACCTGACGTCTGGAATCGTCGTTTCCTCGGCAGAGAAGCCATCATCTTCGCCCAAATGTAGTCCAAGACCTGAGCGGCTGTCTTGAGCTCAGCCTGGAGCCGCCGATAGCCTCGCCCGGGTGGTCCTTTCTGATAGCACAAAAGGCGTAGACTGTCCTTGCACAGCTGGATCTGCCTCCATGCTTAAGACCTTAAGGCCCGGCAGACGCTCAGCCTCAGTCTTCGGGACGGTGGAAGTGGTCCTGTCAGAGCCACTACCTCAGGGGGAATGAACTCTTGATTAATAGCAAACGTGTATAGCCGGAGCGGCACGTGGCAATAATTAGCAAACTAACACAAAAGGAAGGATTGAGGACGGAACATGTTAGAGCAGAGCCCTGCACGCCTGCAATGAACTGAATTAAAGTCTGAAGTGGGGCCAGTTGGTTCATTATGAACTGAAGCAAAAACAGCGCGAAAAAACGAAGGACGAGGGAGAACACACACACGAGCGCTGACAACAACTGAGCATGTTTATTGCAAACGCAAATATATACGCTATACAAACAAAGATACAAAAAACGAAGATACAAAAAACAAACACAAGATATGCCGACAGCGTAAGCATTTTTTCGCCGCGCCCGAACTAATCACACCACTCTGGGTACTGCTTGATCCTTTCAAATACAGCATCTCTTTCGCAGTTAAGGTGACCGATGGCTTGCGGACGCACTTATCCCCTCTCGCAGCGATTTGGAATGCTTCAACAATTTCCCGTGTGATTTAAATAGCCGACGCTCGTCCATTAGCCGAATACAATGTTCATATAATGAATATTCCGTTCGTCTTCATATATTCCAGAGCTCTTTTACTATGTTCTCTAATGAGTTGAAAACTGTTGTAGCTTAAGTCCTTTATGTCATTCCAAATTTATGTACCGTATTTGTTATATGCAAACTGTATTCTTGCTTGTTTTTCAGTTTTCCTTGTTTTGTGTTGCTTGAATATCTGTACGTTTTAGTGTCAGTAATAGTAACGCTGAAGCTTTTTCTCTCTTTTTTTGTGGAACTTCCTAACATGTTGTTAGAAAACCTTGGATTTATACGTATACTCTATGTCATGTTCATCCAATATTTGCTTATATAGTTCCTATTTTTCAACTCTACTGAACGTTTCGCTGGTCGACTGTCATGGCTTGCAACGCCAAGCCTGTCTTTTCCTTTTTGACTTTCTGTTCTTTTTTTCTCTCTTTTTCCTTTTTTTTTGCTTTCTAAGATTTCTGTAACTATTTTTACTTTATTGTTTATGTCATACAGGTTGTTTTTGTGTGTTGTCTCGTCTTAATTTTAGTGGTTTTTTTTTCGTGTGTATGGTGTACCAGCACCAAGACCCTAGGGTTGTTCCTGGGCACCGAAAATAAAGGTTGATTGATTTATTGGTTGATTGATTATTATTATTGCGCCAGCACTTAAGCCTCTGGCTGTTCCTGGGCACGTAAATATGATTGATTGACCTATTGATTGATTTATTGATTGATTGCTTTATTGAATGAATATTATCACACCCATTTTGTTGCAATTTGTCCAATTCGACCTAGTCGGGCGCTAAGCCTAGTGACGAGATGGAGGCATCCCCGACGGAAACGTGTTCGCCGCAGCGCTGCGGTCCCTCGACTGGTTCTCCTCTCTCCCCTCCGGGTGACCTTTGTGGTGAGATCGCCGGTCTCCGCCGCCTACTCTTCGACGCGCTTGAGGGAATTTTTTTTCTGAGCGACGAAGTATCGCAAATCCGAGAAGAAAATGAGTGCCTGCGAAAGGACTATTCCCGCGGAGCTGAAGAGCAGGCTCGAATCATCGCCTCCCTTCGCTCCGAGGTTCGTTTTTTGCGTGAGTAGCTGGCCCGCCGTGTGACCCCCGCGCTTGCGATGTCCCCGGCGGTTGTTTTATTTAAAGCTTCCGTGAGCTCCTCGACCTCCGATAACCCCTCGCCCTCCGACGTGCCTCGAGACACCGAGACCAGTCCTGTTTGTACTACGTCGCGAGCTCGTCAATCCCCTTCGGAGCAACGTGTTGACGATCCTGCCCCACCCCCTGTAACGGGTGAAAAGAAGACACAGACGGGAAACAGGCCTGCATTCCTTGGAGCCATGGAGTTGTGTGCATTGTCGGCCGTTCAGTGGCCGCGGCGTCAAAGGGCACTATTCCTTTCAAAGTTGAGCACTGACACTTCCACTGCTGACCTAAAGAAGCACATCGAATCTCTAAATATTTGTCCCCTTTCATGCCGGCGGCTGAAAACAAAATATTCGTCGTACTCCTCATTCTACGTCACGGTTGACGAAAAAAACATAAAGCGTCTGAACGACCCGTCAATGTGGCCGCGCGGCTGCATTTTTAAGCTTTTCCGTGGTATTCTAAATGGTGATATGATCCATTCTTCAGAGTCTTTATTCGACAGTGAAGGTGTGTATTTGGACATCTTTTACCAGAACGCTCGAGGACTTCGAACTGAGCCACTGAATCCTTCGCTAATGTTATTTCGTCTTCGTTTCCTGTCATTGTGATTTCCAAAACTTGGCTCTGCAATGAGATTCCCTCATGAGACTATTTTCCATCAAGTTACAACACCTTCCGCAGTTATCATGACTTCAGTGCACCCAAACAAAAAGGTGGTGGCGTACTTATGGCTGTAGATAATTCTCTGAGGTCTGTTCGCCGAATTGGCATTGAAACTGTTCCTGAATCAATGTGGGTCAAAATTAGCTTTGATCGCTGCGAAAAATTGTTGATTGGGTCCTTCTATGTGCCGCCTAGCATTACCCCAATCTCTTTTATTGACATCATCTCTTCCATTGAAAATGTCATAGCATCACATAGGCAGCACAGAATTGTTGTTGTTGGCTATCTTAATACCCCTGGGATCGACTGCAGCACAGTTACATATTCCTATTACCATCGATACATAAACAATAAGTGCGGCCTGCTATTAGATTTTTTTACTTTTAATTCCCTTCAACAACATAATACTATTTCCAATCCTTGCGGTAACATCTTATATCTGAGTATTTCGAACAATCAGCCTATGTAAGTGTCACTCTCCGACGTCGTTCTTGTTCGTCCCGATAAATTTCCCCCACCACCTAAACTAACACTCTCTCTGTCAGGGGAAAAACAGATTTCAAAATAACATCAACAAATCGCCCAGATTTGCTTTAAAAAGAGGTGACTACGTTGGCTTACACTGTGACTTGTCCTCCGTTGACTGGTCAATGGTAACTGAAAAAAACAATGTTCATGACAAAGTAGATCACCTTACGGGACTTGTATTAAGCAGTATGCGCAAATATATTCCACAATATACTCCTAAACTTCATAAATATCCCCCATGGTTCTCGTCTGAACTGATAAGTGCTCTGAAGCATAAATATTGCGCAAACAGATAGCTTCAAAGCACTCCATCTCTTCAGCGCAAGGAAGGTTTCCGATGCTTTCGAACTCTCTGTAAACGCCTATATAAAAAGGATCACAGTTCATATATTTCACACTTAGAAAAAGGCACCTCTGACAGGCCGACTGAGTTCTGGAAGTATGCACGCAAGCGGTATAACAAAAGTGGAGAGTCTTTAATACTACTGGACTCCCATGGAACAGAAATAAAGCCGTCGCTGCCTGTTTTGCCACGCAGTTCTCTTCCGTTTATAAAGCCTCTGACTCTAGCGCTACTATCGAACAACATTTGGAAATCAACACGCCCAATGCTCTGTCCCTAGATGAAACTTTTCTCAGCGAACGCATTAAGGGCTTGAAACCATCTTATCATGTGGTCCAGATGATATCCCCTCAGCCATACTAAAAGTTTATAGCAGTATATTGGTCCCAATACTGACTAGCATATTTAGTACCTGTCTCATTACTTCCACATTTCCTGGCATGTGGAAAATTGCTCGTGTTTTTCCAGTACTTAAGTCTGGCTCTAAAACTGATGTCTTGAATTATCGACTGATTTCTCTTCTCTGTGCCGTGTCAAAACTTTTTGAGCTGGCCCTTCACAACAAACTGTCGTTTAATGTGAAAAACTCGTTGTATATTAATCAACATGCGTTTGTCCCTGGCCGCTCAACCGTCACTAATCTTGCGAGTTTCATGACGCAAATATCTACACATGTATTCTTGAGATGACAGGTAGACACCATTTACTGTGACCTCACCAAAGCGTTTGATGTAGTCAGTCAATCAATGCTTATGGTTAAACTTGCTCACTTTGAAGTTGACACCGCTGTTGTGAATATTTTGCATAGCTATCTTCGTGACCGATAATGTTATGCGGCCGTCAATGGCCAAACGTCCTCCTTTTACAAAGCGACCACTGGTGTACCTCAGGGTTCGGAATTAGGGCCACTCCTCTTTTTAATGTATGTTAAGGACATTTCTTCCGCCATTCGCAATTCTTCTTTCCTTTTGTATGGGGATGATTTCGGCGGGATAGTTGCGTGCTTTTTCTAAGCGTGGAAAAAATGTGTGCTTTGTTACGATTGGTGCCTTTCAAACGCTCTATGCAAACACGGCTACAGGAAACAAAAGAAAATAATCAAAGTCATCTAACAAGGGAGTTGGCTGAAACACGAAGCCTTGTCAGGTTGAAATGAAGGAAGTGGGAGTCGACGATTGATTTCTTTGAAATCGATTTATTCAGAGGTTAGACTAGCCTAGATTATGATTATACTTAGCAAGCTGGTCTTCTTGCTCGCAATTCTGTGTTAGTTAGGGACATCAAATGGGTATGCGGCCTTGCCGAAAATATATGTTTATTTGTGCATTATAAGCCGGAATATTTGTAGCTTTTAGCCAATCTTATTGTTCATTATTTTCTTTCTCTCTCTCTCTCTCTCTCTCTCTCTGGTGACTTATTTTATAGAAAAGATAAATATCATCGGCCAATTTTTACTCATTTCTTGTAACAACTTTTTACCATAACTTTTTTCAAACATCAGGAACAGTAGCTATTTTTTCGCACTTTGAGAAACCTGCGACAACAGCTTAGTAATATAGCGCCACGGTAGGCGTAATTGAATTGAGTGCGTGTTGAAAAAGCGTTAAAAAGAAGGTTTCATCAATCAAAACGATCGACGAGCGATCCTCATTCAATATTTAGAGAAACATTGGTTTGAAAACATAAAACACGCGCAAATATAATTTCGCTATTTTTAGTCTTTTCCATTGTTGGTATTCGGGCTTTTCTATATCAGTCTTCGCTAATTGTAGCATATTTAAAAGGTATGCTTAAATCTGCTACAACATATGCTACAATTACAAATTTATTTCGTTAAGTAATTTTTGTAAGTTTGTTCTTTTTAATCTTACGTGTTCAAAACTTCATTGGACCAACTGTCTCTAGTTACACTGTTACAAATATTAAATGCGTCACTCCACCAATGGGCCCTTTTCCAGTACGGGTCCTCTTAGCGGCCGACACGGCGAACCTAATCTCGCAGTCAGGCACGCCCACAAAATGCTTGGCTTTCGGGGAACCTGCGCAAGGAATATCCTGGCCCTGCGGTCGCTCCCTCACCCACTTGTCCCCCATGCCTTCCATATGAATGTCACGATAGCAGTACCACGCCCGTGTGAATTACCTGTAGTGGCCGAAGTGCCCCTTTTTTTCACTGTTTTTCGTTTTAATTGCGCCCTCTCGGGTAGCTAAGTAACTTCATTAAGCAAATCTGTTGGGCAAGTTGGTGCATTATGATTCAAAAAATAGAGCGCCACTTGGACAACGGCAGTAAAGAAGGATGACTGGACAAGCGCTCACTTGCAACCAACATTTATTGAGGCATCGTCTTATATCTATACATGAATCATCAGGAGCATGCGCGCGCGCACATCGGTATGCACAAAGAACGCATCAACCAGAGAACATGATCAAAGTGACGTTTTCAAAAACGCAAACTCGCTGGCTCGCACTTGTTGATGCACTTGTCTCGTTTCCAAAAGCTCTGTCGAGACGGCGACAGAGAGATGAGAGGACACACGTCTGCACGTTACAGCGCCGTGGACCCAAACTGGGGTCCCCGCTTTATTCCACGCTCGTGCCCAGCGCGCACCGCGAGCGCGTGGTTAGCACTCGCCACTCGTGGCTCAGCCCCAGCGTCATCGTTCCTGGAGCGTGCCCGTTTGGGGCCGCAGACGATGCAAGCTGCTGGGGCGCCGCCACATAGCCCCCCCCTCTTCAGACGGAGTGTCGGCAAAACGGACAGTCTTTGCGCTGGGATGTTCACGGGTGGGGCTGCGAACGGAGGGGAGAGTGGTGGTGTTCAGGGTGGAGTGGTGGATGGTGGTGTCGAAGGCAGGCGGTTCGGCCTCGGTGAAAGCGGGCTTGAGGCGATCGATGGAAACGACAGTGTCGCGGCCGTTAACGCGAACTGTAAACGTCTTTTCGCCGCGTGAAATGACGAGATGAGGGCCGGTGTAGGGCGGTTGAAGTGGCCGGCGGGCACTGTCGACACGGATGAAAACGTATTGGCTGACAGAAAGACTTGGGTGAATAAAAGTGGGTTTTGTGGAACACGGCCGTGGCGGTTGGGGACGGATATAGCTGAAAAACCGGGTTAAATCCTTTACGTAGGATGGGCCAGGAGAGGAAGGGTTATCTTGAGGCTGTGGAGGGACCAGGAAGTCTGCCGGTAATCGCAAAGACGTGCCGTAGACCATTTGGGATGCGGCACAACCAAGATCATCTTTGATGACAGTGCGCAATCCTAGCAGCACAAGAGGAAGGTGAACTGCCCACTGCTCAGGTGATTCGTGAGCCATCAGCGAGGCCTTGAGCTGACGATGAAACCTCTCGACCATGCCGTTGGCTTGAGGATGATAGGCCGTTGTTTTTAGGTGAGTAACACCGAGTAGGCATGTCAAGCGGCGAAAGAGTGTGGACTCAAATTGGCGGCCACGGTCTGTGATAATCTCCGACGGCACGCCAAAACGGGCGATCCACGTCGACATAAGCGTGGAAGCAACAGTCTCAGCCGTAATATCGTCGATTGGAGAAGCCTCCGGCCAGCGGGTAAAACGGTCGATCACTGTCAAGATGTAGCGGCAGCCCTTAGATGGTGGTAGTGGGCCAACAAGGTCCACGTGAATTGTGGAGAACCTTGAGTCCGGTAGTGGGAAAGTAGCCAGAGGCGATGTGGTATGCCGAGAGACCTTGCATTGTTGGCAGGCGAGGCAGGAACGGGCCCAGGCGCGTACGTCAGTATTCATGCCCGGCCAGACGTATCTCTCGGCAATCAAACGCCGTGAGGCACGAACTCCAGGATGAGAGAGACGGTGAATAGAGTTGAAGGCAATGCGCCTGAGAGACGCAGGAAGGTACGGCCGTCTGCGGCCTGAGACCGGGTCAATGTCGCAAACGATGCTGATTCCCGAATCAGGGCATAGAATGTCCTCGAGTTGCAGAGAGGAGCTGTTTGAAGAACGTAGAGTTCGGAGCTCCTCGTCATCGCTTTGGGCTTGGGCCAACTCCTGAGAAGTGAAACCGGAGCGCTGTATGGCGGAAATACGGCTAAGGGCGTCGGCTGGAATGTTGTTAACTCCCTTGACATGCCGAATGTCCGTCGTAAACTCTGCAATATAGGCCAAATGTCGCGTCTCTCGGGGAGAATATGTAGTCTTCGATGACTTGAAAGCGTTCGTAAGAGGCTTGTGATCGGTGAAGATCACGAAGCTGCGGCCTTCGGGGAAAAAAACGGAAATGCTTCACAGCGAGGTATGCCGCCAGGAGTTCCCGTCCGAAAGTGCTGTACCGTTGCTCAGTGGGAGAAAGCTTCTTCGAAAAGAAACCGAGCGGGTGCCAGCTGCCGCGGATGTGCTGCTGAAGTACACCTCCAATCGCACAGTGGGAAGCATCTACCATCAGGCTTGTGGGAGCGTTGTGGCGCGGGTGCACGAGGAGGGTAGAAGAGGCCAGACGCTCCTTGATGGTAGTGAATGCGCGATCAGCGGCTTCAGACCATTCAAGACTGCACTCGGGAGACTTGGGAGTTTGAAGGAAAGTTTCGAGAGGTTGAACAATGGCCGCACATTCCGGGATGAACCGTCGGTAATAATTCACCAGCCCTAGGAAACGGCGCAGTTGGCGCAAGGACTCAGGTCGGGGAAAGTCGATTATGGCCTTCACTTTGTCTGGCAGAGGGCGAATTCCATTGCAGTCAACGAAATGACCGAGAAACTCCAACGACGGCAACCCGAACGCACACTTGTCGCTATTAAGGATGAGGCCATGCTCTGCTAGGCGTTCGAAAACTATCCGCAGATGGTGCAGGTGCTCAGATAGCGATGAACTGGCGACAAGAACGTCATCTATGTAGGCGAAAACAAAAGGTAGACCACGGAGGACGACGTCTATGAAGCGCTGAAAAGTCTGAGCTGCGTTGCGTAACCCGAAAGGCATCCGAGTGAATTCGAAGAGGCCAAACGGTGTAATGATGGCAGTTTTCTTGACGTCATCCGGGGCTACGGGGATTTGGTGGTAGGCTTTTTGGAGGTCAAGCTTTGAAAAGATGGTACATCCACTGAGGTTATTGGTGAAGTCCTGTATATTAGGTAGAGGGTACCTGTCGGGTAAAAGTGGCCACGTTCAAGGAGCGGTAATCACCACAGGGTCGCCAGTCTCCTGATTTCTTCGGGACCATGTGTAACGACGAGGACCAGTTGCTCGATGACGGGCGAGCAATGCCGATTTCAACCATGTGGTGAAATTCCTGTTCCGCGATTTTATGTTTCTCTGGAGCCAGTCGACGCGCCACGGCGTGCGTAGGTGGACCGGTGGTGATGATCTGATGAACGACGTCATGCTTCACTGGCTTTGTCCAGTCTGGAGGGGCAGTCAGGGAAGGAAACTCGTTCAGCAATTCCCGGTACGGAGAAGGTAGGTCGCAAAGAAGCGTGAATGCGAACGGATGGACTGGAGACGATTTGCCGATGACAGAAAGGCCGGTTGTGGCGTCCAGGATTCTTTTTCGGGCCATGTCAACCAGGAGGCCGAAGTGCGAAAGGAAATCGGCTCCTAGAATGGCGTGACTCACGTTGGCCACGAGGAAAATCCAGCGGAACGCACGGCGTAGGCCGATGTTTACCATCAGGGATTTTTTTCGGTACACGGGAATGCTGGACTTGTTAATAGCTTGGAGATGGCACAGTGGTGCTTGGTGCGGTCACAGGAATTAGCGGGGAGCACACTCACTTCAGCACCAGTGTCAACTAGGAAACGTTGACCACTGGTTGCATCTGTGATGTAGAAAAGGCGACTGTCGCTGGCTTGGGAATCGGTCGCCGCCGCTAACGATCCCTCGTCCCGTTCCCCGGGCCCGCCGCAAGGACGGGTCAACGTTGCGCCGCTGCACCGAAGCGGCGATGGTACCAGCACAATGAATCAGGGTGTTGAGGTGGCTGGCGCGTTGTGCCTTCCTGGCGAAATACTTGCGGAGACGGGGTACGGCGAGAAGGGCAAAACCGGCGAGCTCGAGGGTTGCGAGGCGGCGGCGAGCTGTAACCAGCCGAGGCGACAAGCTCCTCCAAGTTTTGCATGCGCTCTCGGAGAGCGGCGAGGTCGTCGGATAGCGGTGAGGGCAAAGGAGTAGCAGGCGCCGCCACGGTGGTATGGTCGGAAGATTGAGCGGATGCCACCGTGGACAAAGGCGGATGCAACGTGGCGACTTCCATTATCTTGTCAGCATGCGCGGCCAACGCGGATAAGGGAAGGTCAGAAGCAGTCGCGAGGATCATCTGCACAGAAGAGGGAAGCCTTCGCAGGAAAAGTTCCTTCAACAAACGGGAGTCCGTGGCAGAAGGTGCGTCGCCGAGCAGGGTTTGCAGTTCGTGAAGGAGCTGCGAAGGTCGACGGTCACCCAACTCCTCTGCAGAAAGCAGCCCCTGGAAACGCTGCCGTTCCGAAGGGCTCGTGCGGCTCAAGATGGCAGCCTTCAACGTGTCGTAAGGGTTCGTGGTAGGCGGGTTGGCAAGGATGTCACGAACCTCAACCGCGATCTCAATAGGCAGTGACTGTTGTAGATGGTTGAAGCGGGTCTCTTGCGACGTGATGTGACTCACTCGGAAGCTTGCCTCGGCCTGAAGGAACCACACGTCGGGGTGCTTAGCGCTGAAGGGGGGCAAACGGCAAGCGACGGCGGAGATGCCAGGTGAAGAGGCAGCGGAGGACACAGAAGGACCGCTGGCGTCGCGGGGAGGGTCCATTCTGAGTACGTGGCTCCGCTGCAACGTCCGGGTCACCAATGTCGAGACGGCGACAGAGAGATGAGAGGACACACGTCTGCACGTTACAGCGCCGTGGACCCAAACTGGGGTCCCCGCTTTATTCCACGCTCGTGCCCAGCGCGCACCGCGAGCGCGTGGTTAGCACTCGCCACTCGTGGCTCAGCCCCAGCGTCATCGTTCCTGGAGCGTGCCCGTTTGCGGCCGCAGACGATGCAAGCTGCTGGGGCGCCGCCACAGCTCCCTCGCCATTGTATTATCACTCCTGTCGAGAATTCTAATCTGCTCAAAGAAAGGTGCGCATTTTTCCAAAGGACTGACCGGCCTGCAATCTTGGCAATGCGCGGGTAAATGCGCGCGTGTATTATTGTTAAGAGGAGAACTATGCTCGCGTGCCCGGTATTTCACACATCTGCCCGTCAGGCCGATGTAGGCCACCCCGCATGAAAGCGGTATCTCGTTGACTACTCCGACGTGACAGGGCACAAATCGCTTGGCATGCTTCTTTTCGCAATTCGGTTTGGGCCTGCCGGAAATTGGCGCACACCGGCGGCCAAGTTTTTGTGGAGCAGATAACACCACGGGATAACACCATCGGCACTTGGTACCAAGTGCCAGTGGTGGCGGTGAGGCCATGCCTCAATAAATGTTAGTTGCAAGTGAGCCCTTGCCCGTCGTCCTTCTTTACTGCCGTTGTCCAAGTCACGCTCTTTTTGTGAATCATGGTAGCCAAGTGCTGGCTGCGTGGTCAGATTCGAACATGTTTGCCCTTTTCCTTTGAAGTCCTTTTTTGTGTGCACGTACAAACGCACTGCTGACTGCCCTAAAAGAGAAAGTAAAAACGTGCATCCCTAGGAAGCATAGCCGCATAGGCCGGCAGAACAGAAAAAACTCACTCAAGCTCAATCACAATTTTTTAAGTGCGAATGCACTTTATAAGCGACCCCAAACCATCCACCGCCGGCGGCGGCGGCGTCCGCAGTGCTCCTCTATATTTAAAAAAGAAACAGCATCCGGCGCCAGGTTTCGATCCGAGGACTTTGCGGCCGCAGCGCGACGCTCTACCGACCAAGCCACGGACGCGACGGTGATATCAGTGTTAGTGACGCGCCTTATATCTTTAACGCATTCAAACTACGTCGTCAGCGGCGTGCGTTGGCGACTCAGCGGCGTTATAGCGGCTTGATAACTGCGTGGTGTACACGTGATACTACAAACCCGATGGAAGAGATGGAAGAGAAGGCGACGAGGCGGTGGGCTGCGGGGGCCGAGCGCAAGCGCCGCAAGCGGGCCGACAACCGTGCATTCGCACTTTCACATTCTCCCCCTCGGGGAAATGCGGGGGAATTTTTTTTCATCAATTCTGTACTCAAAAGCTCGTCTGTTCTCAAAATCACCCATACTCACTCGTCACATGCTCATTCGAAATCGTACTCACTTGCACCCAAACTCATTTGTCCTCTTGAGTATTCATACTCAATCTGTATTCATGAGTACTCAATCTGTAATCATGAGTACTTAAGCAGTACTCACGAGTACACAATCTTCTATAATCATGAGTACTCAATCTGTACTCATGAGTACCCCATCTGTATTCATGAGTACTACTCTCAATACTCATGAGTACTCAATCTGTACTCATGTGTACTCAATCTGTATTAATGAGTACTACTCACAAAGATTCAACTCGATACTTAATACCCCCAGCCACAATAAAGTGTCTGCGTAGATTGACGTCCGTTCGTATCCAGATCACTATCTCCTTATTCGCAGTTGCTCGGTGCTGGCCTTTGTTTTTTCTTGTTCCGGATACTAGACATTTTGTTACAGGGCGTTTGTCTCGATGAGGTTCGGCGAATATCAAATCGGCTTGTTTTTAATGTGTGTGCCGTGGTTTTCACATCGTCGTACCTTAACTTCACAGCGTTGATGGCGTTGCGTTAGTCGCGTCGTTTTCGTCGGCGATCGTGTTCCTGCAGCTCGTAGCGTGCTTGATGCATGTGGTAGCGTACACGGCCGTTTTGTCCGCTGGCGAGCTCCGGCGTGCAGGGATGGCATAGTTCGGCGCGTTGAGGAAGTTGCTTCGATTGAGGTGTGGGTTAAGTATGGTGCGGGAGCCGGTTGGCTTTTCGCTTAGCGTGCGCTGGCGTGTTGTTGTCGTAAGGTAGCGTGGCGGATCGGTCAAAATCGTTTCGGCTCCGTGCTCACTTTCGCTGTGTTTGCTTCGAAAGTGAGACCTATCACCATGAAACCGTTGTGGTGGGGAAGCGCGCGTAGTTCGTCTCGTCCGTTCCGCCCACATTCCTTGGCGTCGTAACCGTCACTTCATCGCTAGGGCGTTCCATGCCTTCGTCACGGGGCGGCCTCTGTAGCATCCACCGTGGTCCAGCGTAATTCGCGCCAACAGCGCCAAATCCTCCCCTAGTGGTACGTGGTGTCTGAAAAACGTTGCATTTATCGTCATGGTAACGAGTGGCGAGGGGGAAAGGAGGTTGGTGACGTCGCGGACGCTGATGACGTCATTTTTTCCGGGGCAGCCGGTCCGGGCTGCCGCGCGCCGGCCGCAGCAACCGACGCCCGCCCAACTTCCGCGCCTGCCGCTGCTCATGGGCCGCTCGGCAATGGCACCAGGCGCGAAAGTTGGACGAGCGGAGGCGATGCCTCGGAATGGCCGCCGCCCGTCGTTTAGTATGTGTGTGCAGTAACGTGTTTAACAATTTAACGAGGAAAACATGTTGGTAATAGTATGTTTTCTGGTGTCGAATTGTTGTCTTTGTGGCGATAATAATTGGAGCGTTACACAAACATTCTTTTCGCTTTTCTTTTATTCAAAATTCATATGAAGACATCTTTGATTCGAAGTCATGAAAACACATGCACTACACAAAATATAATGCACATACATTTTATGTACACTCTGTTGGACTCTAAGCAAAAATATGACATGCAAATTTAGGCATGCAACATTGCAGGATAGGAAAAAAAACGTGCATAATGCACATTTAGCTACAGAATCATTGATTATGCAAGAATAATTTCGAAAGTTCTAATCACCATACATATTTTTTTCGCGCACACCTCGGCGGGAGAAGGAAAGAACTTGAAAGTTCCACTCAATTTATATTTATTTCTTGGGCTCGCCTCGAGACGGGAATGTTCTTCAGACATTCAAAAAATTCGTTTCAGTTCAGAGACACAGTAAACAGGAACCTATAATTTAAAAGAAAGCACGCACAGGTATGCTTCAACGCCTGCCTTTTGGGCCAGTTAACGCAAACTCTGAAAGGAAGGGTTGACCCGACCATACACTTCGAAGAAATCTTGTTCACACCAACAAAATGCAGCGAGAAAAAACTATTGCAACACAATAACCGCACTATTGACCACTCATTGCTAGATTATATCTGCATACAAAAATAATGCGCAACCACGTCGTATAATATAGAACACAATCGCAACAGAAATCGAGCGCACCCGTCTTTTCTTTTAATGGCGCGTGAACAGTCTGATTATGAGGGGGGGGGACGCGCAGAAAAAAGTTTTCCTGTATTGTAAGCCGCATGTACCGAGCTCATTAATTGCAGATATCGGCTAGGTTGTCACACGCTACTCCCTAGCTCGTGTCGGGGCAGCGCCTCTTATCTCATCCTGCCCGATATCGATTTTATCTTTAGAACTATGGAACAGCAAAGCCACTCGCGATAAAATGACATGGCGCGGGCGCGCAGGTTAGATTGAACAGCAAAGCCGGCAATGCTACCTTTTTTTTTTATGAGCGAAACGCTTGCAATGGCAGCTGCAGACAACGCATGTATTTCGGCTTGGCCTTCCACTGCTCCCTGTGCAAATTGACTGGCATTGAACACCGCAGTTTTACGTCAGATTTTTCGGAGCACTGAAGCAACGTTTGGCAGCAGTTTTGCCGCAAATATCTGTTTTGGAGCAAGATGGCACCGGAAAAATTGGTTAGGGCACGCTACCCCGCGCCAACAATCGCCGTGGTAATGGGTACGCAGTCAATGACAAGAAGCGCGTACAGCCTTCTTTG
The DNA here is from genome assembly GCA_013339765.2 of Haemaphysalis longicornis. Classification (NCBI taxonomy): domain Eukaryota; kingdom Metazoa; phylum Arthropoda; class Arachnida; order Ixodida; family Ixodidae; genus Haemaphysalis; species Haemaphysalis longicornis. Next base: position 144,215,506 of record CM023453.1, read on the forward strand.
TGAGCAGGTGCAGCGTGATAACTTTGGAGGGGTTGATGTGATTCACCACAGGAAACGTCCAATGAAGTCTCGAACCGTCCTCGACTTGGGACCCCACCCAAGACTCAAACCCACTGCACGAACCAACAACAAAAAATACATCGATAAGAATCCTGAATCGACGTTCAAGCAGTTACTAAGGTAATCGCAAAACGGCAATGCCGCCTCAAATTCACCTTACGAGCAAGAGTCTGCGCGTCGAATGCGCATTTACTTCTATTAAAACTTTGTGTACCTGCAAGGCTGGGATATATTTGCACATTAGTTTCCACTCTAAGACGACTGACATGTCTCATTAACTTCACGTTACATGTGCGAAGTGAAAATAGAAGAGTGCAATCGGGCGGCTTCTAAGGAATTCACTATAACTTGTACAAAGCTAATTTGCTGACCTGTCATTTTTGGAGAAGACGAGAAACTTGGCCGAACTGTTTCGCCCTGTGTTGCTGCACCACAGAGCTGCGCAGGTCTGGTGACGCTCCTTCCCCCGCGGCCCCATATTTAGAATACATTCGTGTATATTTTATAATGCAGCGAAACTTTCAGCCCGTGGAAGCGTTTAGGCAATCCGCGCAGCCCTTCACACGCCGGCTCGCTTACGCACGCACCGAACTGGCCCGCCGTGCGCGCCCAGAGAAAGAAAAAAAAAATATTGGCGCCGGTGAGCTGTTGCGCATGCGTGAGGAGGCGCGGAAGCATGAGTGGTGTGGAAAGAAAGAAACGATGAGGGAAAGGGAAGGGCCACGCCGCAGCACCCTGCCGCTAGGATCGCCCCAATTTTGAAACCGATAAGGTCCCTAAAATTTTAGGGACCGTAGAAACCGAAACTAGCCAGAGTCGCCGACCAGTGCCTTCGTCTGGATCGGGCTCATTCGTCGGCGTTCTTGCCGTGTCCGTGTCGTCGCTCACGCTCTCCTCCTTTGCCCGTTGTTTCGAGAATGCTAAAATTGTTATCTCTCCCGTACAAGCAGGCTCGAAACCGTTCCCTTTGTAGAGAATCCGCTTGCTCGCGGTTTGTCGTGTGAGTCTCGATCGGAGCAGCGTGTGCCGGTGACCTTTTACGTTCCGGCTAGGACGTGCCACAAGCGCTGGCCTTGTCGATGCTCGTTGACGGACCTACCTCCACGAGTGTAATATCGTTCGCTCGCTGGATTTGGGTTGAAGGAGCGGGTGCCAAAGAGCTCGTACGTTCCGGTAGGGTTGAATTGGCGTTCGCTGGCTTATTTGTTGCTTGTGGCAAGGTTGATTTCTGCGGTTCTGACATTTGCTGGCCAAGTCCGGATAGTAGCACCGGGAGCGGAAGATGTCGCAAATAGCGGTTTCCTGCGTGTGTGCTGGCTTGATCGCGTTCCGTGCGCTTTGCATTTCGTTTGCCGTGGTCAGCTCCAAAGGTCAAAGTTCGATGTCGTTTGTCACCTTTTGTGCGTTTCGTGCGCTGTGTGTACCGTTTTTCTTTGGAAATTCCCCTAACATTGGTGTGCGGTCATTCACCACCTATTGTGCGTTCCGTGCGCCGTGCGTCTCGCTCGTCTTGGCCTATTCACCAATCCGGATGCGATGTCATTGGTTGAGCGGACCGGGGCCAGGACAGGACGTGCGGAAATTGTACGTACTGGCACCGTTGCGTTCCGCGATTTCAGCGTTTCGTTCGTGTACGTCTGGACACAAAGATGGGGTGCCAGGCACGTGGTGCTTTACGGCTCGTGTGGGCTGCGTACGTTGCGCTCCTCGTTGCTCGTCGTTGGAAAGAGCTGCGCGCGGGCGCTGTATGTCGTCGATTGGCCCGGTGTCAGATCGGCGTGTGTTCGTGATCTCGCCATTACCTGGGGGAGGTCCGGTGAGCAGGCACTCACAGTTTTGCATGCGTATTCTCGTTCGTGTGCTCCCTGTGTCCGGATATCGTGCAGTTCAGGCACTGTTGCAAAAGTGCGGCTACCTCTCACCAGTTGGCTCAGAAAACTTTCTTGTTCTTCACACAGCATCCTCCTCACAAATAGCGCCGCTTGCAAGTTCCTCTGCCGTTTGTCGTCGTAAGCAGTGTGAAGTATCGTTGGCACATTCGTTCGTTTGGAGAGCAGGCGACGTTGCTCGTTGCCCACTAGAAGACGAGAGACGAAGTCGTCCATACGGCCAGAGCAGGGCAGCATTCGCCATCGTCGTGGCCTCACGAACTCCTGTTTTTTCATTGAACATAGGACCTAGCGTTTCGTTGAAGTCAGGTCGATCACCGTTGACGTGGGCTCCGTCGGTGCCCCACGTCTGCGTGCCGCACTCTCGTAGTCGTGGTGCGGTTCGTCTACGTCGTTCGTCTGTTCGTCCCTTCGTCCACCCGTGGCCTGAAATCCTGATCCTGTCCACTGCGCCTTGTTAGCTAGGTCGTGGCTCGAATAAAAGGCAAAACAGGAAACATTTTTAAATGTTTAACTAATTAGAAATACTGAGGGACAAAGAAACACGGGAAGAAAACGTGTTACACTGTGAACTGTCGTAGGATGACGCACTACACGAAGGCGCGTACAAGATAGAGAGTAAAACGGAACGTAAGCACTCGCGTTCAGTCTGGCTTTTCGTCGTGTTCTCAGGAATAAAGCCCCGGAGTCTGGGGCGCGGCGTGCTCTTGTGGGAATAGGGGCTTCTCGTTTCTGCCGTGGCAGTAAATTGCGGTTTTCTGCGTGTCTTCCGGCGGCAGCTTTTCTCGTCCGTTTTCGTTTCACGGTGTGCTGAAATTCTACGAGTCATCGAAGCTTTATGACAGTACTCACTTTTACTCAATCTGTACTCACGTGTATTTCCTTGTAGATTAGCTGCACTAATATTTGCTCGTATTCAACAATGTTTCTACTAATTTGGTCAATTATGCAACGTGGTAAATATCTTCGTTTTACAGATATCATCGTTATCATCTTTAAATATCATTGTTACAAATATCATAGTTACCGTTTTGTGCCGTGTGAATAAACTCCACCAATGCTTATTCAGACAACGGTATTCTTGAAGAGGGGGCCAAAGTATCCAAATATTTTACCGCTCTTGATGCCCATCGTGTCGCTCAACTTGCGTCAGCGTGTGTTTCTTTCTACGATTGTCATTGTTTGCATTTGATTTCAATATCGTGTAGAAAATTCCTGTATTTGTGAGAATAAGTCTTAATCGGTCTTGCGAGGTCAAACCAAGCCTGGATGCACGCTGTAGGGAATAAATATTAGTAGGACACGATTAGTAGGATACGATTAGTAGGACACCCGAGCCCAGGCTGCAGCTACCGGTGCCGACGTACAGCGGTTACGGCGATCAGTCGAGCGCCAACGCTTTCCTGCTGGCTTTGAGCCGTTACGAGCAGGCGACCGGCATCAGCGAGAGCACGGTGCGGCGCATAGTCCTGCCCGCAGCCCTAGTCGACCAGGCCGCCCGGTGGTATGGGATGATAGGCCATACGGCGTGCACGATGAACGACTTTCTAACGATGTTCTAGGAAACATTTCTGCCCATCAACTACCTACCAAGAATGCTTAGGGAGTTGGAAATGCGCACCCAAGCTTCGGATGAATCGCTCGTCGAGTACGTTCGTGCGATGCAGGAGCTTTACGAGTACGCCGACCCACATGCCCCGAGCTCGGAGCGGGTCTATCGGGTCGTTAGGCAATGCCACCCCAGCTTTGCCTTGTACTTCAGGAACTGCAGTTGTAGGGACATCAAAGATCTGGCGGCCGAAGCTCGCCGTGTGCAAGCAGTAGTCGCGGCTGCACGTGCGTATCGGCCACTGACGCCTCCGGTGGAAACACTCGAACCAAGCTGTGCTTGGCGCGGCGTTACGGGCAGCCTACGGGCCGAGCCCGCCTTTGCGTTGATACCCAGCCAGCGAGAGACGCTCGATCTTGGGGCCGGAGCGCTGGACCCCTACTCGTATGGATTGCGCTGCGCGGAGGCGATACGGCCGGATTCCCTGGCAGCCCCGCATGCAGAGCACAGAGCAGACCGGTTGGACTATCTGTCGGCGAACGCGCCCCCAGTCGGGCGTCCCTTCACGGGATCGGCGCTGCCGCAGTTGCCTGCACCCGCTCACAACTCGCTCCCGGAGAACCGTATGCGGCCGGTCGGTCGTGGAGCGCCCGAGCAGCCTCAACCATCGCGTCACGCAGCACGGAGCCCCGTCCGCTGCTACAAATGCCGCCAGGTCGGTCACATTGCCCGATTCCGCAGAGTCGAGCAGGGAAACGGGCTCAGCCGTCGGTGAGCGCACCGGCGGCGGGGCGAAGAGCCCGAGAGGCAAGCATCGCCACCGCTCCCGCCGCGTACAGAGTCGGAGTCCCGACAAATGTGCCGGCGCCCTTTCTCGACCTCGCAGTCACGGGGCGATAGTTTAAGGCACGGGTTTAAGGCACTGCTGGACACCGGGGCAAGCATTTCGCTAATAGGGGACGAGGTCGTTTCCTATCTCGAGCGCAAAGTCATTCGGCTGCGTGCGCGGAAGTTGCCGCTTCAGCTGGCGTGTGGTGATGCAACATCAGGCGGTGACGTACGCCTCGTCATGCGCTGGGGCTAGCGTGAGCGCCGAATGCGTTTCGTTCACTTGCCCGGACTCGCGGTCCCCGTCATTTCGGGAAGAGACTTCATGTCCAAGACTGGGCTTCTCTTCGACATTGGCAACGGATGCTATCGGGAGAACCCGTTTTCGCCGCTCAAACCGTTCGCCGAGCCTCCGCCCGCAGCGAGGCCGCTATGCGAGCAGATGGGGAGAGGCTTCATGCCCAAGCCTGGGCTTGTCGTCGACATCGGACACGGAGGCTATCGGGAGAACCCGCTTTCGCCGCTTAAACCGTTCGCCAAACCGACGTTCGCAGCGAAATCGGTGCACGGGCAGGCGGCGGCAATGTCCCACTCCCCCGCGCCGGGAGTTTCTGGCGCAGCCGGTAGCCGGCGCGCGCAGCAACCCCGGAGCCCGGTCGTTGTTGCCGCCACGGCTGATTTCTCCTGCGCCGCACGCTCTCCATCCCGAGGCCGGGACGAGAAATTGCGCGCGCTTCTAGCAGACGCTAGTGAGCTGACAGCGGCGCAGCGTGACCGCGTCTTGTCGTTGTTAGGCGACTTCGGCGAGATATTCACTGAGCAAGCACGTTGCAGCAATTTGGTGCAGCCCTGCATAGACACCGGCGATGCTCAACCATGGAAATGCAACCCCCGTCCCGTCAGCCCCTCCAAACGGCAGGCAACTGATGAGGCGCTGGAGGAACTGCTAAAAGCAGGCATTATCCGCCGCTCGACGAGTCCCTGGGGGTTCCCAGTGGTGCTCGTTGGAAAGAAAGACGGTAGGTGGCGTTTATGCGTTGACTACCGGCGGCTGAATGCGTTCACGAAAAATGATGCGTACCCCTTCCCGAGCGTAGGCGAGATCGTCGCGAATCTTGGTGGCGCGAAGTATTTCTCCATACTAGACGCCATCAAGGGGTGCCTTCAGGTCGAGATGCGTCCCCGCTATGAATGGAAGACTGCGTTTACTTACCATCGGGGGCTGTACGAGTTCATACGTATGCCCTTCGGTTTGTGCGGGAGTCCCAGCACATTCCAATGATTCATCGACCGGGTGCTCTTTGAGGTAAAGGGGCAGCACGCCCTCGCCTATTTAGACAACATCGGCGTATACTCCCGCACCTTCGAGGAGCACCTCTGCCACCTGAAAGACGTCCTAGGAAAACTCCGGGCGGCTGGCATCACCATCAATCCTGCCAAGGCGCAAATATGCAGCGCTCAGGTGAGCCTCCTCAGCTATCGGATCGAACGCGGACAGGGGTCCACCGATCCCGAGACACTTCGGGCGATCTTGGAGTTTCCCACGCCGAAGCATGTCGCCGGAGTCCGGGCTTCCTAGAAATGATCGGTTACTACCGCCAGCTTATCCCCGCTTGCCTGCCCCTGCAAGCACCCTTGACAAGGCTGTTTAGAAAATCCGCCCCTTGGGAGTGGGGAGAAGAGCAGGAACGCAGCCTACGCCAGCTGGCGGAAGCTGTCGCAGACACTGCATTGCTGAAACTGCCGGATCTGAACAGGCCGTTCGTTATCCAGACGGATGCGAGTGACCCCGGCGTAGGGGCAGTTCTCCAGGCGGACGGAGCGCAGCTGCGACCCGTGGCTTTTGCGAGCAGTGCGCTGACACCAGCAGAGCGAAACTACTCGGTCACCGAGGAGTGTCTGGCCATAATCTACGCACTTTGCAAGTTTGAGATGTACGTAGAGGGGGTCAAATTCACGATCGAGACTGATCGCATGGCCCTGACATGGCTTTCCCGCCTCCGGGAGCCCTACGGGGGACTCGCGCGATGGGCCCTGACATTGCAACGCTTCGAGTACGAAGTACGCTATCGCAAAGGTGCCTCAAACGCGGTTGCCGACGCGCTGTCACGGGCGCCGGTAAACGACACCCAACCAGCCGGAGAAGCCGAGGAGGATGCGGAGAACCATCAAACTCTCTCTACGCGGGAGGAGCATGATGCGCGAGAGTTCCCGTGCACCGAACACTCAGCGCACGTGCACCTCATCGGGGGAAGTCGGGAGGAGCTACTCGAGGCTCAGCAGGACTTGTTTTCTCGGGAGGTGATCGCCAGTCTTAGTGAAGAGACGGACCCTCACGCAAATCGAACACCGGAGAATGACGGCCGCCGGGAAGCTGATGGTATTGCGGCTGGCGCGAGCTCTAATGCGGCTGGTATTTCTGTCAGTGAGCTGGAGAGTTACCTGCTTGACGGCGACGGGCTCTGTTGAAGTTTGTGCAGGGCAAAAATGACTCAAACGAGTGTTTTAAGGCTGTGATCCCGTGCAAGCTCAGGTATGCTATTTTGCAGCACTACCACGACGCAGGAGGTCACGGTAGCGCGCCATAGACACGGCGGAAGCTTTGTCGGTATGCTATCTGGCCTGGCATGAAGGCACAAGTATGTAGTTACGTACGCACATGCCACATCTGCCAAGAGCGCAAACCGCCAGGCGGTAAGGCGGGCCGGGCTTGCTACAGACTATCGTGAGCACAAAGCCATGGGAGATCCTGCCGTGCGAACTGATGGGCCCGCTGCCGCTCAGCAAGAGAGGGTACAAGTTTGTACTCGTGGTGACATGCCACTTCAGTGGGATCGCTGAACTCTATCCGCTGCGCAAAGCGACAGCACATGAGGTCCTGTAACAGCTGTCCGAAGTGCTATGTCGCCACGGATTCCCGGAGCGGCTGATTACCGACAACGCCACGTATTTCACATCAAGGCTGTTTCGTGAAGCGTGTGCGGCCATGGGTGTCAGGCAGCAAACAACATCGTGCTATCATCCCCAGTCCAACGTGACGGAGCGCCGCAATCGTGACGTGAAGCCACTGCTCCGAGCATATGCCAGACGGCAAAAAGATTGGGACGAGCACTTGAGCTCAATATCCTTCGCCCTGCGCACAAGCGTAATTGGTGTACTGGCTTCACGCTAGCATTCCTTAAGTTCGGCAGGGGGCTGAACACGCCGATAGATACGGTTCTGGCCAGACGGTCGAACGGAATCCCCGCGAAAGCAGCAGACGCGGCTTACTCACGGCACTTGCGCGAGCCGTTGGCAGACGCCATCAAGGAGGCAAACCGCAGTCGCGGTACGGCCCAGGGGCGACCAGAAGGTGGCCTATGACCGAGCTCATCGAGACGTGGCGTATCAGGTGGGTGACTCTGTCTTGAAACGGAATCACGCGCTAAGCGACGCTAGTGCGGGGTTCGCGGCCGGTCTCGCACCCAAGTGGGTAGGACCGTTCGTGGTCGCCGAGAAGTTCTCGCGGTGAAAGTACAAGCTGAGAGACCCGATTTCGGGTCAAATCAGTGGCCCCATTCACGTGGGCGAGCTGAAGCAGTACATTCAGGGGAAAGATACCGCCGACGCTCCAACCTCGGGCGCGCGAGTCCGCGAGCTCGAGGGAGGCGCGGAGGGAACCGATGCACCGCTACAACACCTGCAATCGGCGAGTCCCCTGACCGTGTGGGCCACCATCTCATCAGGGTTCAAGCCCGCACGCCCAGGGTCCGAGTGACCCTCCAACCACGACACCACCACGCCAGGCCTGCTGTGAGCCAGCCGGGCCAGCCGCTACCCTGGGGGAACGAGAGCCCAGCGGCTGTTTGCGCCGAAGCAGCGCCCTTCCGCCCGTACAGCGAACGAGCTGCGCGGCGGGCCGGCTCCTGCGGTCAGCTGATCGCGCCCCGCCCAACTTGTTGGCGGAGGCGCCCGCCGGAGGTGTGCCGAGCGGCAGCCATCGTCGGCGCTTGCCTAGCCAGCCACCTGGCAGGCAGCACCACGAACGCGGCCTCCAACCCGGGTCAGTCGTCAGGGGTCGTCACTGCTGACCCGTAGGCAGCGAAAGCCGCCGGCGGTGCGGAAAGCAAACGCACCGTCGGCGCGGGGCGAACCGCTGCGGCTGGTGACCGCCTGGGAGCAGCCTGCTGCCCGGGCCCTGTCTTCAACTGGCATAGCCTACTTCACCGGTGGGGCCTGCGGACCATGGGCCGGCCTCCAGTGCACGCAGCCGGTTTTGTGTGCAAACTGACGAAAGCGGGTTAATCGGCGGATTGTGGCGAACTATGTGCCCTATGTGGCGGCGACGTGCGCTGCAACGTGGACTGTGGCGCAGTTGCGCATGTGTGGCGTTGGACTGTTTGGACCCCGAGGAGTGGAAGAGGCAGCACAACAAGCGGTGAGACCACCGCTGGCCGGAACCATTGAGTCCGAGGGGCTTCGGTCAAAGGGGGGAGGGACATGGGAAACCCAGAGTCCTGGCGCGTTCCCCATTGCTCGCCGCCCGCCACTGAGGCGAGGGGGGGACGGCTCCTTCTCTCCCCTCGGCTGCGTCTCTCCCGCGCCGGCGCAGGCGCGTCGCGGCGGGGGCGCTGCGGTCGCTCGTCACGTGACCGGGTCTTCGGTGCCCCGGTGGGCCGGTCTCGGTGCGCGGGTCGAAGGAAGGGTCTCTTGTGTTCGAGCCAGCAACGAAGACAGACGTGAGTGCCGTAGATCCGGCTTTCCCCTTCCTTTGTCTGCCCCCTTTGCGCCTGCCTCCTGATCTTCGCCGGAGGGATGGGTCAGGACGAGAGAAGAGCCGACTACGTTATTGGTGGAACGCCAATAAACGCGAGTTTGGGCCGTTTCGTTGCGTCTTGTGTGTTCCTTGCTGTTCTCTGCCGCTACGCCGGTCGGCGGTCCGTGGCGGAGTTCAGCCGACCTAGCCTTGCGGCCGGAAGCCTGGTCCCCACAACCTGAAGGCATGAAGGATTCATACAACCGAATGGATTTTTTAAATCACTAACATATGCAGGTCAGACCCACCACCTGCACTTACTGGTGGTACCTGCCATCTGGCCAAATTAATTTCAAAAAATTAATTGATTAACTGCCTTCTACCCTTCCCGCTCCTCTATTGTTGCCTTGGTTGATGCTTGTTGGAGCAAATACAGCTGACACTTTTCTAGTACTTGTAATGGTCCCCATGGTAGCGCCCTTGGTCTTTTCTTTAAATTTTCAGTAATGAATTGGTTCCACTGTAAATTAGCCCATCTAGATGCGGCTATATACACACAATCTCACGATTTCTGCATGGCAGCGCCCTTGGTCATTTCTTTAAATTTTCAGTAATGAATTGGTTCTACTGTAAATTAGTCCATCTAGATGCGGCTATATACACACAATCTCACGATTTCTGATAATATCCCCTCGTGGAGTCATGAATGGGCTACGGGATTAAAACCGGATGATCCAGCCCCCCTTCATATCGTCGACAAAAAAAAACCCACTCGCATTATTTTAGCCTTTTTTAGAAAACTTGTTTCCCGAAGTTCAGAAATGTACATATTTAGCTATTGCATACACTAGCAACTCGAGTTGAAGTCGCATATAAACACCAATGTTTTCTCACCTTGTCGTGAAGTCTCTTTTATAAAGTATAGACTCACCGATGCTCCAGCAAAAGTTAGACGAATTTTGTACCCTACTTTTAATTTATAGAAATTTCAGTATGCCTGCATGGTATCAGATCCCTATAGAGGAAATAATATCGAATTGCTTGAAAAGGCTCTAAGAAAGGCTGTTGACTTTATTTATTCTAAATATAATTGCACAAACTCTGTTTGTGAGATCACGTAAGCTGATGAGATTCAAATATTAGTCAAAGAGAAAGTTTTACATCTTACATTTCTTTACTTTTCAGGTTTATAGCTATAGTCGCACAATATGGTCGCACGGATTCTATTTCTGAGCTCATGAAGACTGGTGTGATTCAAGCATTAGGGAAAAAAGGGTGTTAATGCCTCAACTTTTTGCTGTTGGTCTGCTACGAACTTGGCCTAGATAGAAGACCACGGCATACTCCAAAATATTATTCGTCATTACCATTTCTATTCTTGCACCCCTTGTACACACCTGAGCATATGTCTTGATTCTTTGAATGTTTAGTTTATTTTAACCTCCTCATTGCTGCCACATGCAGTATACTGAACTGCTCGTATCTCTGATCTTGTTCACACCCTTATGCCACTCCTCCTTGGGACTCTGGTTTGCAGTATGCACTTTAATAAAACTTAAAAAAATGAGTGCCAAGGGCCGCTCGAGGTGCTGAAGACAAATTGGCCTCACACTAATTGCAGAAGGCGCTTGGCAGAACGCAACGTGTATACCCCTTCCAAAATGAAACTAACAGATTAAATTTCATTTGAAAACAAGACAGCCATGAACCAAAATAAACAGGCCCAGAGATCTATATGTACATGAATTAAGTTTAGTTATAAGCAGAGATGGTTACGTTTTGTTAAGAGCAGTGATGTCTGAATGAGTTACAAAGATCTAGTTCATTTCCGTAATTTCCACCTTTAACGCTGCCTTCTGTTTTGAAATGAAGCCTCTTTCAGCTACAGTTAGGCAAGAAAAAGCACAACAAAAGGACTTCGTTTGTTGAATGCTACCAAATGTAATAGGTAGTAATTACAGACTTGAAACACACAATGTTAAGTGAACAGGACTACATACAACAATAGGTTAGGTTTATGCAGACTTGAAAAAAAAATATCAGCACTAGATGACGCTAAACTGCAGCACGGTTCATTGACATTTTATCAGAGGGCACACAACTCGTAATGATCAAGTAGCCCCATGCATGTTGAACCCTTTCATTTTGCACCATCCATATTTTTCTTCTTCTGGATTCCTTAAATATAAATCGATATGTAAGCATCATCACATGCACTATGTTCTGGCAATCAGTAAACATTCTATGCACTCAACACCAATACAGTGGCTTAGAAAAGTGGACAGTCAGAGTACACCAAGTTGAACACTGCACTTCGTCTGTTTATGTGGCGTGCAATAACTTTGACACCTACTAATAATACGATTAAAAAACGTACAGATATGCCAATTTTTTGTAGCTCACAATGTCCTTGTTTTATCTCGTTGGTTTATTAGCTACTGGTTAATCCTGTTTCACAACTTTCCTTGGTCACAAGAAGGCAAGAAGAGCCGGTATGTTGTTCTGACTGCCTGTCTCCCTTAAAAACGTGAAGCACCATGTTTAACAGAAGCTCAATGACTTGCCCAATGTGCTGCTTTGTGCACAACATGCATGCGCAAAACACAAGTCATTTTCAAACGAGTGAACGTGGTGCAAAAAACCTGGCAGGGTTTTTCAATAACCCCTAGCAACGGAATCATTTGGATTAATATCCCGTATATTTCCTCTACAAAGTAACAAATTCCCTGCCTTTCTGGTAGCTACGATTCGCCGCACGTTCCCATGAATGGACACACTATATCTACACACCACTATAGGTACACACCACATCCTGAACTAGGACTAATTTTTCTTCAACTTCGAAGTTTCTAAGAGAGCTCTACAGCTTTCCTTTGTAGCCGTACAGCTGCATTGAGGTGGATGTAAAACTTTCCTTCGCAGACACTCACCTCTCTGCCTGTACCGAGACTCCTTTCCTAAGGTCAATTTGAGTTATTACTTGCAATCTACCCCGTGTGGTGTGTATCGTGTCCCCACATAACAAGGCAGACACATTCAACATAGATGATTCATCTAAGCTGCAAACATTTGCTATTGGGTTAGGTATGTAAGTTGCCCTAATCTTTTTAGTGGAACTTCTTTCACGTTGAAGGAAGTATACTAGAGCATCTTCACACGAATGCATGTTTCAAAAGCACTATTTTCAATGCCATGAAGCAGCAGCTTCAAGTTCAAATTAGTTTACTACGTGCACCTTTGTCTGCAATAAGGTCATTCTTACCATTGAAGATAACAAGCCTTCATATAATGTACGCATCGCAGAAATTGAGCTCGTTTTAAGTGGGTTTAGACGTACTGAATTATACCCCTGTCAAACGTGCCATTGTAAGTGCACTTCCACCGAGTGCACTCGGGCTTCCCAAGTGACACTTAGGCTGCGCGCTGCTAAACGACGAAATAAAGTGCCCTTGACCGTGATGTCAGTGACGATAGGCGGCGTAAACATTACGCAAAATTACTTGAAATTCCCCCTTTTTATCACGTGAGGAATAATGTAAACATTTTGTTGTCTTTGAATTGTTTAAAATTGCAATCGGTGCCTCGCACACCAAGACAAAAACAGAGTCGGTACGGTGACTGAACACCAGCGCTGATATCTTCACTGTTATTCACTGCGTAGTGAATGACAGCAGCAATATTGTGTGGACGAAATTATCTGAAAGCGTTGGATACAACAGAAATAGGTTGAAGCAGGAACACAATCACAGGGCCACAAGAAAACTCCGCATTAAACGGCTGCCATGGAGCAAAACACCCACCAGGCGACGCTCGCACGTTGTTGAGAGAGAGGTTGTCTTATTTTTCGTCGCTGGTTGAATTTTTTTTTAAAGTAAATGGGCAATATATTTATAATTAACTTTTCACGTCACTTGCTTTTGTCTAAACGCTCGCGGTTTTGTGGTAATTTTTCCGATTTTCGGACTTCTGTTCACGAGATTACTTACTTGGGGAGCTGGCCCCTGTAAGTGTGTTTGGGGACCACACTCAGCTTAAAGTGCGTTTCTTGTAAAGTGTCATTGGCGTTGGCCGTTTAGCTGCTCCTGAATGACATTTTAGCCGAGTGCACTATGTGTAAGTGCACTTAAATAGGCACGTTTGACAGGGGTATAGGTCAACATATCAAACTGGTTGTAAGACTTTAACCTGTTCACAATGGGAATGAACAGCAACACAGCCACTCACCAAGTAAAAATTGTTGCAAGATGTTTCAATACCCGCACAGGTTTCTTGTTTACAATGAGTCAAAAAAGAACAAATAATAAAGATTTTACCATGAAGTTGTGACGTAATGATGCAGAGCAATGTCTTTTGATGGCAATGTCCTTTACTGGCGATGTCCCTTCCTTCTGATTCATGGTACAGGGGTTTCTTGTGATCATCGTGCCACAAGTTTCACGTTTACATCTCGATTGCTTGTCATTTTTACCATTGTACCCGTTTTACCGTTTCTTGAAATAATGCCTGACCAAATGCACCTTTGTGAAACTTTTTACTACAGTTCTGTTCACTATAACCCCTTCAACTTTACCGGAAGGAAATCTGCTGCTAGTTTCTACGGGAGCTGCCCTTCAACGAGTGCAATGGCACAAAGTCACTGTGAATGTTCCATTATTATTTTGCTCAGCTCGCAAACCAGCTTATAAGTTACTATGATTGCACCAACTGAAGGAGGCATGAAGTGGAAAATTTAAGGAATAAACTGAACAGAAGATGGAAGTGCATCAACACACCACTCGTGCAGCACTCATGTGTGCATCCTGCTCCTCTCGTTATATGTTATGTCATTGAATGAATCAACAGCGCCAGAGAAGATCCATCAAAGCACTGTCCACTACCGACAATGAATAAGGGCCTTCCTTCAGGTTACTTACAAGCGCAGGGCAAGGAGGTTGTATAAAACTTATGGAGTGGAGGCCGCCCATAGCGGGCAACGCGGGGAGGTGAGGCCGGGCGAACCGGTCGGCGGCCATATTGCCATGGGTAGAAAAGGTGCTGAGCCGGCAGGGACGTTGAAGTGCGGTCGTGTTTTTTTGGATTTACAAAGGAGAAAACGATGGGTAAGCTGGTTTATCGATTACGATATTTGAGGGCAGCCTGAATTTTGCCTTACGCGGTAGGTATTGACGTCAGATATGGTTCAAGCAGCGAGTTCGCGTGTGTATATATTACGTCGGTGAACAGAGCTGTCGCCGCGGGAAAACGCATAGCGCTTGGCTAAAGACACCACCCCTGCTTTTATTTTAATAAACGTTTATTCTGTATCACTAAGACTATCGGCCGTCCCCTTAACATTAAAATTACCTCACGTTGCACGCCATGACAAGAGATCCCGCGTTATAAGGTTACTATTGGCCGTTATTTCAAGCTGAAAGTGCAGGACACGCGAGAGCGCTGTTGTTTGAGGCTTCTTTCTTTTATCGACTTTGCGTGGAATAATTAACGCTTATTGATTAATGATTAATGCATAATAACGCAGCTCCCACACCCAAGCAAGCTCTGTAGAGATAGTTTAGCGGTTCTAATAGTTTTTAGGCAGTACTGCAAGGAATTATATGCATCAGGATATTGCAATCTTTGTGTGTACTGCACATGCACGTTTTCTGGTTTAAACAACACGGCCAGTTTTGCCCTTGCCGAAAAGACCAAATTAACACGAGCTTTTGGGTGATTGATTGATTGATTGATTGATTGATTGATTGATTGATTGATTGATTGATTGATTGATTGATTGATTGATTGAGTTTAACGCACCGGCGCAACGCAGGCGATAAGCGCGTCGTAGTGGAGTGCTCCGGACTAATTTTGACCACCTGGGTATCTTTAACGTGCGCTGAAATCTCGTACACACAAGTGTTTTCGCTTTTTGTGTTCATCAGAAAAGCCGCCGCCGCGGCCTGGAATTGAACTCGCGTTCTAGGGATGAGCAGCACAATGCCTTAGCCACTGAGCCACCACTGCGGGTCAATTCCTGCTTTTTAATCGTATTTTGCAAAATGGATTAGGCACACACTGAAGCTCATTAAAGCAGGTTTTTTTTTATTTAGTGTGCACTTTACAGAAAGCATGATCATCACACGTACACTTCTCACTCGCACTGACTTTCTTTATTTTTCAAATCCAGAAGTTTACCTAATTGAATGCACGACTACATTAACCACGCATGTCCGCATGATAGTAGCGTGCTAATGATAAGACAATCACGCGGACGAAAAACGCGGGAGAGCAGTGCGGGGCATCATACGTAGGGCCGGAAGAAAATGAAATATATTAAACAAGAGTAACTTGATTTTTTACGGTAACTGTCTGAGCAATACTCTGTATTTAAATTAGTGCGGAAAAACAATTTGCGGCCCACATATTTACAAACATGTGATTTCGCGTAGAAGCGACCACAGGACCACCACAAATACGAGCCAAATAAACAAGCGCGTACGGTATGCACAGTAAGCGGACGGCCGGTGCTACGGCGAATTTTCCCTTTACATCACGCACAAACGGCAGGCAAGTGTGCGCTTATACCGTTATAATACTAGTAATGCCCTCAAGACCAAAAACAAACAGAGACCCTCAGTATTTACAGATGAAAGGATGATCCCCGACGCACGCGTTCGTCGCGCGATTAGCGTAGCCGAATGCGACGCACGAGCAGACCATTTCTGCTTTCTACACCTTTGGAGCATGCATCCGCGAACGACGATCGAACGAACACGAGATCTGCTCTTCAGCAAGAGAGGACTCGGAAGAACGACACATGGGAAAGAAAAAAAATGTCATTGTGCATCCGGTTTATTTTAGTTGTTTTTGCCCAAGATTGTAAATAATTAGCAGATGTGAGCGGCCACCGGCGCACGCACAAGAGGCGTGCGTAGCGCTTAACTAGAAAGACGAAGAGGGGAGCATAACCGAAACCACATGCGTCGAAATGAAAACGTGCAAGAAAAGGTCGGTGCGGTTAAAGCTAGCCGTATAAGAACATCAACTTGCAAAACAAGACAAAACAAAACAACAAAGAACGGTAGCAGAAATACAACGTAAGCCGCAGCAAAAACAAGTACATGATGCGACGGGTGCAATGCGTCTGCTACGACGGAACGAGTTTTCTGCCCATGGCAAGATGCCGGCCGTTGGCGTGAGTTTTTGAGCACCGTCTCCACTCCAGAAGTTTTGTACAACCTCCTTGGTGGGCATGAGTGTGGGCATACCTTATAAGGAAGCTTCTTTACTTAAAATTTATCAGGCATTCTAACAACTCTGTGTGATTAGATACCTTGGGACTTAACTACTTGCATGCATATGAGGCTTCAAAGCGATAGCTTAGCAGAGTTGGAGATGCACAAGAGCGTGCCACTGCTGCCAGCGCAGTCCGTCGAGTTCTCTTTCTTTTTTTTCTTCTGAGATGGCTCAGTGAAAAATTCCGCTGATGGCATTAGTGAGCCTTCTGTACTTGCCCTTCAACAAATAAATAAAAAGCCATAACGGCACAACTGCGATCAAATATGAATGAGGAGGACAAGGGCTGTCATCAAACTCATCTCTCATGCACAGCAACCTCACTTTCATTAAGTATTCAAGTTAACTGAATAGTCGAGCTAGAAGTTTTTTCCCAGACCCCCTCGAGTGAACGTGTACACACTAATCATCCCCTTGGTGCGCGGACTTCTGAACCATGAGTTGTGGGGGCCGGGCGATTTCTTGCTTGCATGCCTGCATTAGTAGGCTTTTTCAAATAAATACATCCTTCCCTGCAAAATGTGATCGACCACTTCTTTTCGCACAATATACGGGAGGGGTCCTGTGTGTTTCCAACAGTGCTTACTGTTCTGAATATTTGTAACAGCAAGCTTACAGACAAGTACCATAGTATTTTAACTAGCACCTTTTAATGACGTGACTGGCTAGTTAACAAACCTCTCATTCATCGAACGGCTGCAGCTAGTTGTTTGTATCCCTGCTGCCTATTGAGAGACTATGAAAATATAGCAGTTTTGGTGAGAGGTGCAATGGTGGAGTTTCAAGCATGCATGCAATGATTCCGAGATTTTTTGGGCTTGTGATGGGCCTATAGCTGGGCTAGAGTTTGGACAAATGTGCGAACTATTTAAGTCAGGTGCATGTTAGGAGTGGGCATGGGTTCATTCCGAACATGGTGCCTGATTTGGTTCGTGAAGACAAAAAGCAAAATCGCTCATATCGAGATTTTGGCATATTTTGAAGATCTTCAGCAGGTCAAAATTAACCCAGAGTACTTTACTACAGCGCGCCTCATAGTGCAAGTGTAGCTTTGGTGCATTAAACCCACAATCAATCAAATCAATGTTAGCAGTTTAGAGGAAGACAACAGAATTAATTTGCTTTCTCTTGTTGCAAAAACGCATTCCGCTGCCAATAAAGCTGCAAGTTGCTTTTATAACAGTACCATGAAAGTGCTCCTCGTAAAATCAAACGCTCTTACAATCACAGCTAAAACAGTCAGCTTCCGACCGTTCTAGCGCGCTTTGCCACTTCTCCCTACGCTTGGCCCAGTCAGAAGACAAAAGTGCTACACCCTTTCATTTGTGCTTCTGTACGTGAAATAGCAGCTCGACACTCAGCCCAATCTAGGCATTCTCGAGCTCAGGATGCCTGTCGGTTACTCTACACACAAAGTGCAAGCACATGAGCTTAGTGCAACAGGAATGGAGTAGTGGAAGAACCACGCAAGGCAGACCGGGGCCATTGCTGCATGAAATGGGGCTGAAAGCTGTAACTGCGCGGCAGCGTCCCAGATGACGACATTTATGTTAAATAAATGATTTGAGAGAGAGAAAGCTTTAATGAATACTGAATACAATGAATAATGAATACAAATGACATTGCTTGCTGCGTCAGATGGGGTGAACACAGTAAATGAAAAAAGAATGTGGAAATAGTATGTAGAAACAATGGCTAACAGGGAGAATGAAATATATCAGGAACATTTGAAAAAAATGGCAGTAGTAGGGAAACAGATGTGAGGATTACCAAACCTATAGAACCTCGACCAATCTAGAGCCTTGGTCCCTAGCGCTTGTCCGTGTGACTGCCACAGTTCACAAAAGTGATTCAGTTCTGAAACGTTTTTTCATAGCAATCGCACAAGAGTTCTTTTCACTGTTTCGTGTTGGGATACATGCTGCGTGCAGTAGCACAAGAGATGACACATGTTCTCTTTCATAGCGTATAGGCGGTCTGCATTCTGCAGCCCGCCATTCTCTGCATAACTGTTTTGGAAGAGGGTGTCCACTTTGTGGAGTGATTTTTTTTTGTTTATTTTCTAATCTTCTGATATTGAATGAAGCTAGACCCTCAAGCTTTAGTGCATAATCACAGAATGCGCTTGGTCATTAAACAGCAGTCCAAGACAACGAAAGAGTTGGATGCCCAAAATTACCTGACAAAAAGTTGCATTTCATGTACACGTATTCACCTAAAAACATTCGAAGTAGGCAAGCCTGCAGCTGGATGCCCAGTTGGGTCAGCCTCGTCGATAAAGTACGCCAGCTACCTTAACACATCGTGTTACAAGCATGCGCGAGGTATGAGGTGAAAGCTTTGACACCCGTCATCTCCACCTGAAATAAAATGGGAACACCTGATTCGATACTGATTAGACCCATCATCAATAGCTTCTTTGCGAATTCGTTGCATGAAGTCAGACCGCCTTCAAGCACTGCTCTAGGTACCGCTTCAAAACAGAAAAAAAAGCGACACGCTTGCTTTTGTTGCGCAGCCTGCTTCGGGTCTCCAGTTGTGGAAGTGTGAACAGCGCAGTCCGAAATTTCGAAGCAAAAACAATGCTGACTACTCCTTGTGACAAGGCACTCGCAAACCCACTTATCACGCACAAAAAAACACTGCCCACACGAACGTTCTTACCAACACCACGCCGCAAATCACGTTTTGCGTCGGGAAGCATGCTGCCTGCACGCAGAATGCAACCGTGGATATGGTGTCGGTGCCGCCGCGTAGGTAGCGTCACCGCACGGTCAAAAGCCCAGTGTATACACCCTATTCCTGAACTTCCGAAGACACCAAGTGGTTCTAGGGTCGGATATAAAACAATCATTTGTAAAGGTTGGCATAAAACCGGTGGACAGAGATGCATTGCGTTTCCTGTGGTTTCCAGCAATACCAAAAACCGGGTGCACCACTTTCACCGGTTTTGACTTGCTGCATGACCCGCATCCCTTTCGACATGATAGCTTACCCATTTCTACTTTCCGAAATGCTTCAAAACCACTTGAACAAAGAGCAGTACCCTCAAACTGTGAGACATACACTGATGTTAAGAAAATAAACGTTCCCAAATAAAATAAAAAGAAAAAAAAAACGGGAAAAAACCTTTACCAGCGTTGCCATAACAGGTTAAAGCCAATTAGAAAAATAAAAGAAAAGGTAGCCTACGCTCCAAAGTTTTGGAAGGAAAGCCAATGAACAAGAAGAAAAGAGGCTCTTGCTTCTGTCGACAGAGAACAACACGGCCCTGAACCAACACCTTTATTAAACCACAATGCTCACAGAAGCTGGAAGAGAGAAAGGTGCAGCTAAGCTCTACAACAATGCAACTGAAATGTTTGAAGCACTAAAATGCTTCGCCAGTGATTTCAACGTGACCCACGGGCTACCATGCATTTCGGTTATTTATAGGGTGTGCTGAAGGTTTTGCGACTTACGTGGGACTCGTGTGCTGACCACTTAACATTCTCTCCATGCATACATTGTATTCATGGCATAGAACCATTCACAAATTGGCCCATGCTACAAACAATGGCGTGGATAAGTGACCCACTAGGGTGAAACCTGAAAACTTGGGAGAGTTGGTGATGCATGTTGAACCCTAGAGCAAACGAAAGGACACAGCCTCGCTTCGTGTCTCCTCTTGCTATCGTACTGCGTCTTGTCATTTTCACTGATGTTCAACATGAACCAATGGAGGGGGGCGGGGGAGCTTTCTCCCTTCATTGTCCATGCCAAGGTCCTGTTCAACAAACTGTGGCGTAAAAACATCGACTTGAACACGCTACCTAACAACATCACGGCGGCCTGGAAGGTGTGGCTAGACAGACTCCCTATCTCCCTGAGGTTCAAGTACCCCGGTACTACACGTCGCAAACAATTGGAGGGAGGACGGACTGCTTTTACATTTCTGCCGATACCCGTCCAATTGCATAAGAGGCAGCTGCCTACCTCACCCTGGAGGGTGAAAACGCTACAATATCGACAACTCTGGTAAGCAAACAAAGGGTGGCACCAGGCAAGGAAATTAGACTGGCGAGAGGCGAGGCTGGAACTGATGGCATGCCTGCTTGCTGTTCGATTCTGAGGCTATATTTTGGAAACCCTCAAGCAACAGCCTTCAAACATCTACCTACGGACAGATTCAACAACAGCACTCTACTGGATTCATGAAGATGTTGGCCTCTTGAAGCAGTTCGCGCGCAACTGAGTCATAAACTTCAACGCCTCGCGGACAAATTCGTATGTAGACAATATCCGGGAAACAAAAATCCAGCACGTGAGACCCCAGCCACGCAGCTGGCCAAAAACCTACTTGTAGCAGAGCAAAGCACTATGGATTTGTCCCGCATGCATAATGGGAACGAGTGGTTCCGAAAGCGATATACAATGAAATCGAACTAGGGGAAAGGAAGAAAACAAGATCATTACCAGTGGCGACATCGCCAACTGCTGAGTCGGGCATGATCGATCTGGTAGACTACGGTAAAATCTTAAACTTAATCAGAGTCACAGCTCGGGTTTTTCAGTTTATCGCCAGAACCAAACAACATAGCAGGAAATTGGGACCCCTCATATCCGACGAGCTTAATCAAGCTGAACAATACGGGATACATTGGGAGCATACAGGGAATCTTAAAAGAAGTCACGTGTGCTGCACACCGAACATGAATTATCTCCGACTCAGCTTTGAGATTGCTCACTGATGATTGAAAGTGCTGGCATTTTAAGAGTTGAGGAACGACCACAAGACAACCAACTTCGATGTAGCTCAAAGCAAACAACAACAAACGCGTAAATGGAAATTTGAAAAGGTTTATGATAGAAACCATTTAGTGAACATGGTGTGTAAACACTACTCACAGAAATATGTCATTACTGCATGATTACATTAATATTAACCATGTGCTTCATTAGTAAAGGTACTTTTTGGAATAACGGTGTATGGAAACTTTACCTAGTGCCTATACGCGGCATGCGTAAACAAGCAACAGCTGCAAGTGAAATGACCACGAAACCTAGTCCCAAAAGGAAACAGCATCTCGTATGATGCACATGTCACGTAACCAGTCAGTGCTGAACGCGAAAAAAAAAGCCTCGACGCACACTGCAGTTGCTGCTCAAAGCAAAGTTGCCACCACATCACGCGGCCACTTGAATAGGCCAACTTGCGGAGCACTCACGACACTTGTTTGGGAACGATGCAGTCCACCAGCGGCACCCGAATTTTAAAACGCAGAAAAACCGCCCCACATCACTACCAACTGCGCAGATATACACAGGGAAAATGATGTAAAAGGTGCACCTCTCGGATTCGATGCGTTTCTTGTAGTATTGGAGATTGCGGCAACGTAGATTCACACGCACACAGATTCAACTCCGTGAGGACTGCGACATACCACACACGTCAATCGCATTATGGTGGATTTTGGTGCACGCGGCTGATTTCGAGAGCCGAACTTCGATACACCAAACGTAGATAACAGCACGGCGTACATACTTGATATGAAAATTTGCACTGTACACAAGCGCTGACCGGCACGGCGCGTAGATTTCACTCACCGTGACCGTATTTTGAACGTTATCGATGATCCAAGCGCGGTGACAGACCTTGACAGCTCGGAGCACGCGAGACCCGGGCCACGATGAATTGGACTTACCAGTCGTCTCGCGCTAGCGATCAGCACTACGAGCGTATCTCTACCAACTTGATAGAAAACGAAAACACGGTGAAACCACACTGCAGACGTTGGTACTGGCGCCTTTTCTGCCTCGGCTCCACACAAAGCGCGAACATTTGAAATAGACCACCGATAAACGCCTATGGCAGCACCGACTCACGCCCGGTATCGTTTGTCGTAAATTCTGCAAGTACTTGTGGTTTTGATATCACAATCAAGTTGTACGACGACGCACACCGTCCTCGCAGGCCACCGCCGCCATGTTTCCGTAGGCCGATGGGCGGAGCCAACTCGAGTCGGTGGCCGACCCGGACGGCTGAGCCGGATGAATTCGTTCGCCGAGCGAATTCGGCCTCGGCGTCCAACTTGGCCCGACAGGGCCTCTCCGACAGGGCACGACAGGCCCAGTCGGACCATGTCGGGCTCAGTCGGACTAAGAAGAAACCAGCCTTAACAGCTCTCGCTAAACCAGCCTAGTGATTTTTTTCTCCTTTAATAGAGGAATGCAAGGAATGTTTGGGGAGCCGATTACAAGCGCGACTTGAAGGGTTAATTGCCGATTAGGCTATCGAAGGCGAAGAAGATGCGATCCCTGGAGAGGGGGCGCCGTCGGTGCGACCGCGACACGAGGAAGGACGTAGCATGCAAGCTTTGTCCCTCTAAGGGGAAAAAGGGCCCAACAATACCGGTCATAGTGTCCATACAGGCTTCTGGGCGGCTTTTTGTTGTGCGTATAGAGAGGTTTCTGTGAGGTCATGGTAAATGTGCCGCTTTCTCTTGCATCGATGCAGTGACGCTTCGGACACCATGAACTCCGCATGGCCTGTAATACTTTCACGGGAAGACGAAAAAAATATGACTCAAAGAAATCTGGGAGAGATTGAAACTTGAAGATGGAGGGGGTGCAGGAACAATAAATTAAAATTAGACGGGTTTAAGCATGTAAACATAAACAAGGATTCGTTTGCCTGACCCGTACGCACTATATCAGCATTGATGAGGCTGCACGCGTTTTCGAAAAAAAAAGAAACCAATCGACAGCAGTGTAATAATTTCAGTTTATTGTGGCGACGCAGCCTACAGAAAACTTTTCATAGGATTTTCTGCATTTTGGGAGCAACTGAATGTTTGTAAAGCTGCTTTCTTTATAACGGGAGAGTGGCTTTATAGTGAGAAAATTTTATTAAGAATGCATTGTAACATAGCAAACACCGGTCAATTCTCTTGGTTGATTTGTTTGCTGTATAAAAGAGCAAATATAAATTAACGGCTTCTCATAAGTTAAAAGAAAGCATGTGTAAAAGAATTCAATCATTCAGCTGCATTACAAGTGTTGTCTTCAACGAAGTATAAGACAAAAATATATAAATGCTCAATTTCTAAAAATAACTGACAAAAATCAAACACGACATTAATATAAAACTACAATAACTTTAATAGATTGTTATTAATTAATCATAACTCACGTTATGTCGAAATAAAAATACAACGTCTGTTTGAAACAAAGCAAGCGATAATTTGGCCGCCCAGAAACTTGCACAACGAAATGTTCGCGTATCGAAATGTTCGTGCCCCGAAATGTCCGTGCACCGATATGTCCGCACACCGATATGTGCGTGCACTGAAATGTCTGTGTACCGAAATGTCCGTACCGAAACGGCCTGCACCGAAATATCACAGACCGGTATCCAGACATTCCGGTGTAGGACGTTTCGGTGTGGACATTCGGTGCACGGGAATTCCGGTGCACGGACACTTCCCAACCGCGTCTGCCCGAGGTGTAGTACCGGCGAATGTATGCTGCGAGAAAATCAACACGCTCGCTGTTCGAGCCGGCGCGCGTGCCTCTGTCATACCCGTTAATTGAAGAGTTGAAAAAGGAAGCAAATTAAGAGAATGCAGGCCCAAAACGCTCTAGTAATTCGCGCTTCGGGTGGGAGAGGGCAGCAGTCGTTGGATGGTAGAACGCTGCACGGGTCACAATTTCTACGCCCGGCCCAACCCCGTACGATAAAGACATTTTTAAAATGTGATCCCAAGCACGGCCAGATCCCGACAAATTTCTAATATATGAGCGTCACCCCGGCCCGAGCCCGACAGACATCAATAAAAGAAGCCCGTGCCCACCAAACTGTTGTTAAATATCATCCCTAGTCGTACACGCTATCAACATGAACTCGAGGAAGTCTGCTGTTGACCTAAAAAGCGTAAGCACAAGCGAATGCGACTAATTTGAATTAAATTCCCTTTAAACTTGGACCGATCTTTGTACGATTTAAATATCCTCACGTAGAAGCTGTATTTTCGGTAGTCGTCGAACTTAATTTGCTGCTTCAATTGCCAGTCTTTGAAATCAAGGCACACCAAGGATGCCTTAAATGATTCCGAGCAAGTGTATGATTTTTTTTAATATTGCAATTCTTCAACAGATAATGGAGCTTTCTCTGTTCCTAACTTGCTGAAAATTGAGCGGACGATGCGTCTATATTCACCGCTTCATTTTTATGCTTCCCTCTAGTTACGTTGGCAGCTTTATTTTCTCTATGCTTTTGTTCTTCCTTGCTGGTTTAAAAAAAATATTACACAAAGAAATCATGGGCTCTGCTTCAAAAATCGATCCTTCAAACTGTGCACAGAGTGCAAAGACCAGGTCACGTTTGTTCTGATTGTTTTAGCGGGAAAAACAGAGGGAAAAGACAGGCATCTTGTGCTCTGTGGCTGGATTGCCCTCGTTTTCTTTCCCGCTCTCTCCCACAATGCTGATGGCGCCCACACGATTCTTTTACTGATGTGAAGGCTTTCTAAGCCCAATCGCCTTCTTAACGTATCTTTCAACGGTGCAGTAGTGAATCTGCACTTCGCTTCTTGTTGTTTTAGCTGAAACTTAAACATCAACTAGAAATCATTTTGTTGTCAACATTATATTATTCCCGGCACAGGATTGCCGGCAGACAGAGCCGGCCCGTGCCCGCACGGCCCGAAAAAAATATTGATTCAAACCCGAGCCCGGCCCGGACACGAGAAAATGCGTAATACCCGGGCCAAGCCCTGTCCGCGAGTGCACTGTGCCAGACTAGCTACGCCACCACACCCAACGTTTTCAGCGCTCTTCCTTTGAGGTGTGCTGTTTTGTCGTGTGCTATTTCGAGGCGTGCTCTTCTGTCGCGTGCGCTTTTGTAGCTGTGCTCTTCGGTCGCGGTGCTGTTCTGTTGTTTGCGCTTTTGACGCTGTGCCTTTCTGACGTGAAAACTTTCTTATTTTCCAAATTCTTTATCTTGAGCTACTACATCCTCCCCTTTGCTTTCCGAGGTCTTCTTGACAGCCAATTCTTATTTCTGTCTTATTTTCAACGAGCCCCTCATTTCCTATTCTGATTCGCTACATGCATAGCGAGGGCCTCTGTTCTGGCAGTCTTGGTGCCATAGAGAGCTTAAGAGGGTTCAACGCTGGTCGACCACTCTCGACATGTCGTAGACGCTCGAGTCACGGCCCGGGGGTTAAAAAGAAGGTCCCCTTCACCCCGAGTAGTCCGAGTGGCGCTGGCTACCACCCCCAAGCGCAGGAAACAAAAACACCTCAACATAAATACCCCAGAAAGTGGAGGCTAAAGTAGCCCCGCCGGTAGCGTAGTGGTTATCGCACCAGACCGGTATTCTGGAGGTCGTGGGTTCGGATCCCACCTGGCGGGCCTTTTTGGTCCACTTTCTTATTTTAAATTTTTTTTATCTTGAGCTACTACATCCTCCCCTTTGCTTTCCGGGGTCTTCTTGACTGCCAATTATTATTTCTGTCTTATATATATATATATATATATATATATATATATATATATATATATATATATATATATATATATATATCTATATATATAGTTGATGGTCGTGGGTTTCGGATCCCACCCGGCGGGCATTTTTTCATTATGTTCCTTCTGACTAAAAATCTTCATCGGTTTCTATGACCTACCGCATTCCCCCTTTGCTTTCCGAGGTTTTCTTGACTACCAACCTTTATTTTATATATATATATATACAGTAAAAAATGGGTATAGCTTCTAACAAAACTGTTTATTGGTCTCAGAAGCTATACCCATTTTTTACTATTTCCTACGGCAACCAAAGACAGCCCTTCTTGAATTGAATTGAATTGGATTTTATTGACCGAGCGTGAACATGAAACGTGAATGGGTACAGATGCACTGGGAGGTCCCAATGTAAGAACCGCAGGCGGGACCTCCCATGATGATTGTAAAAAAAAGAGCAATCATCAAGCAACACTAGAATACAATGTCAGCAAATAAACAATCAGCATAAAACAGAGAAAGATGAATACAAAAGCCAAAAGTGAAGTCCGGAGCGAAATGGCGGAGAATTGAATCGTTTGTCTGCCGTAGAACAATTGAATCGTTTGTCTGCCGTAGAACAAGTAGGATAAAGAAAAAAAGATTGGGAGCAAGGCAAAAGGTCAGAAGAATAAAGGCACGAGGGAAGTTGTGAGCATATAGCCGAAAAATGATTGCTAAAAGCATTAGCAATATCTGCAGGTTCAGTAAATGATGAGTCGTCCTGAGCAATGAATTTAATGGGCTTATGCTGGGTAGCGTTATTCAAGAATTCCTCAACTAACTTCCATTTTTCTTTATGTTGTTACCACACCTATTGAATTCGTTGTCGTAGTAGTGGCGCTTGGCGGCTTTAAGAAGCGAGCACAGAACTTGAGAGTAGCGTTTATAACGTGCTCGGAGATTAGAATTGAGAGGTTTACGCTTCATCTTTTTATATAGGTTATCTTTTTTACGCAAGGCAAGAAGAAGGGAATTCGAAAGCCAAGGACACCGAGGGGCAGTGTAACGCCTATTGGAAGTTAATAATGTTGTGCAGTCATCGACAGAATTGATCATTGCATCAGAAAATTGCTGTAAAGCAGTATCAGGATTAGACATTGAATATGCTGGACCAGTCTATTTCTGATACAAGGTTCACACATTTTTCACGATCAAAGATAGAATGCTTGAAGGATTCAGTTTTGTTTTTTTTCCTGCTTGTGCACGTAAAAAAACACGGGGAAGTGATCGGTAATATCACAATCGATAGTTCCTGCTTCTTTTGGGGAATCGTGATTAGAAAAATTATGGTCAAGGAGGGAATGGGAAGAATGATCTACAACACGTGTAGGCGTATTTATGAGTGACTCATAACCGTAGCTACAAAAAGCACTGGTGTAGTTCGAAGTGATAGGATTCGCAGAATCAAGAAGATTGATGTTAAAGTCACCCATAATGAACACATTTTTGTTTTCGAAAGACAGCTTATCAAGCACAAGAAAAAGCGCATCGCAGAAATCAGCTGTATTAGATGAAGGAGAGCGGTAAACGGCGCCAAAGACTGTCCTTTTAACATTTGACGAATCAATTGGATCCAGTTCAACCCAGACGGATTCGCATTTGGGAACATTTGTGTTTAGATCTTTGCGTCGACAATATGAGAGCTGATTGAAACGAAAATGGCAGAGCCCCCGTCAGGGCTACCACTACGATGATTGTATTCGCAACCATAGTCGGCAAAGCCATACATATCGCGATCTTCCCAAGTAAGCCAGGTTTCAGAAAAGCAGATGATGGAGAAATGATGGTTCAAAGTATGAAGTAGTGCAGAAATCTTGTTACAGTTCCTTTTAAGGCTACGAGCGTTGAAATGAATTGCGCTGAAGACATTCGCGTTACCTAAACATTTAGCTACCTTTGCTGGTGAAGCACAATTCATAATAAAAGAAGAGAGAAAGCTATAAAGCCAAGAAAAGTGACGTACTCCTCAAAAATTGCAAGGTCGTGATCAGTCAGTATCCGAAATACATGACTGATGGTTGTTTTTCACGCCTTAATAACACAGTTCTCGGTCCACACGAACATCCAGTTTTTGTCTTTCTTTAGCGCGCGCGCCTTTCCGAGCAATCTTTTGTTTTCCGGGGTGAGGTGTTCGTTGATGAAAATGGCTGTATCCTCGCGATCATTGAAATTGAGGGATGAGGGAGTAAGACGGGCTTTGCGGGCTTCAGAAAGGAAACTGGAACGCTTGTCTCGTGACCGAAACCTGGCAATGATGTTTAGTTGATTTTTTACATGTGTGGGGACCCGATGCACAGTATCAAGATCATCAGGAGTCACTGGGCAACCTACTTTCTCTCCGATTAGTTCTAGGATCTCGGAGCAGTTTTCGTCTTGAGTTACAGGAACTCCCCTAATCTCAACGTTATTTAAACGTCAGTATTGCTGGACTTGAGCCACTTTTTTGGAAAGGCGATGGTTGCACTCAGCCTGTGACTTGTTACTTGCAATCAGGGTGGCATTTTCCGTCTTGACAGCCTCAAACGTCTTATTCATGAAATCCATGGAAAGTTTCATCTCGTTTAGTTCACGCTGTAGATCCTTAATTTCAGCAGACTTGCTGTCTACCAATGCGAGTTTCAGCGCGTCCAGTGCTGCAGAAAATTTATTCAATTTTTCATCAACAGCAAGCTTATATTGTTCGAACTCTTCAGAAAGCGACGCGACAGTGTGTTTCATGGCTGGGGCGAGCGATCCAGACACTGCGGTACCAATTAGAAGTTCAAGGAAATAATTCGCACTGTATTACCGCGTTGTAGGCGGGAACCACAGGCTTCCGGTAACAGCTCAGCTGCGCACGCATCAGCGGAACCGGTGACAGAGTGGATAGAGGCACGCGTCGGTGAATCTGCAGACGATCCGGCACCGATGTATCAGTCGGGCAGTGCCTGGGTCAAAAGATGATTCTGATTAGTGGCCGGTCCTGAGCGGTCCACAGTGGTGGATCGCTCGCCCAAAAGTGATGGCCGTTGGCGCGAAGAGCAGTTTTTGAAGGAGCCGGCGTTGACTGCAGAGACACCCCGCGTTGTAGGCGGGAACCACAGGCTTCCAGTAACAGCTGAGCTGCGCAAGCATCAGCGGAACCGGTGACAGAGTGGACAGAGGCACGCGTCGGTGAATCTGCCGACGATCCGGCACCGATGTATCAGTCGGCCAGTGCCTGGGTCAAAAGATGATTCTGATTAGTGGCCGGTCCTGAGCGGTCCACAGTGGTGGATCGCTCGCCCAAAAGTGATGGCCGTTGGCGCGAAGAGCAGTTTTTGAAGGAGCCGGCGTTGACTGCAGAGACACCCCGCGTTGTAGGCGGGAACCACAGGCTTCCGGTAACAGTGAGCTGCGCACGCATCAGCGGAACCAGTGACAGAGTGGATAGAGGCACGCGTCGGTGAATCTGCCGACGATCCGGCACCGATGTATCAGTCGGCCAGTGCCTGGGTCAAAAGATGATTCTGATTAGTGGCCGGTCCTGAGCGGTCCACAGTGGTGGATCGCTCGCCCAAAAGTGATGGCCGTTGGCGCGAAGAGCAGTTTTTGAAGGAGCCGGCGTTGACTGCAGAGACACCCCGCGTTGTAGGCGGGAACCACAGGCTTCCGGTAACAGCTGAGCTGCGCACGCATCAGCGGAACCGGTGACAGAGTGGACAGAGGCACGCGTCGGTGAATCTGCCGACGATCCGGCACCGATGTATCAGTCGGCCAGTGCCTGGGTCAAAAGATGATTCTGATTAGTGGCCGATCCTGAGCGGTCCACAGTGGTGGATCGCTCGCCCAAAAGTGATGGCCGTTGGCGCGAAGAGCAGTTTTTGAAGGAGCCGGCGTTGACTGCAGAGACACCCCGCGTTGTAGGCGGGAACCACAGGCTTCCGGTAACAGCTCAGCTGCGCACGCATCAGCGGAACCGGTGACAGAGTGGACAGAGGCACGCGTCGGTGAATCTGCAGACGATCCGGCACCGATGTATCAGTCGGGCAGTGCCTGGGTCAAAAGATGATTCTGATTAGTGGCCGGTCCTGAGCGGTCCACAGTGGTGGATCGCTCGCCCAAAAGTGATGGCCGTTGGCGCGAAGAGCAGTTTTTGAAGGAGCCGGCGTTGACTGCAGAGACACCCCGCGTTGTAGGCGGGAACCACAGGCTTCCGGTAACAGTGAGCTGCGCACGCATCAGCGGAACCAGTGACAGAGTGGATAGAGGCACGCGTCGGTGTATCTGCAGACGATCCGGCACCGATGTATCAGTCGGGCAGTGCGTGGGTCAAAAGATGATTCTGATTAGTGGCCGGTCCTGAGCGGTCCACAGTAATGGATCACTCGCCCAAAAGTGATGGCCGTTGGCGCGAAGAGCAGTTTTTGAAGGAGCCGGCGTTGACTGCAGAGACACCCCGCGTTGTAGGCGGGAACCACAGGCTTCCAGTAACAGCTGAGCTGCGCAAGCATCAGCGGAACCGGTGACAGAGTGGATAGAGGCACGCGTTCGGTGAATCTGCAGACGATCCGGCACCGATTGTATCAGTCGGGCAGTGCCTGGAAAAAGATGATTCTGATTAGTGGCCGGTCCTGAGCGGTCCACAGTGGTGGATCGCTCGCCCAAAAGTGATGGCCGTTGGCGCGAAGAGCAGTTTTTGAAGGAGCCGGCGTTGACTGCAGAGACACCCCGCGTTGTAGGCGGGAACCACAGGCTTCCGGTAACAGTGAGCTGCGCACGCATCAGCGGAACCAGTGACAGAGTGGATAGAGGCACGCGTCGGTGTATCTGCAGACGATCCGGCACCGATGTATCAGTCGGGCAGTGCCTGGGAAAAAGATGATTCTGATTAGTGGCCGGTCCTGAGCGGTCCACATTAATGGATCACTCGCCCAAAAGTGATGGCCGTTGGCGCGAAGAGCAGTTTTTGAAGGAGCCGGCGTTGACTGCAGAGACACCCCGCGTTGTAGGCGGGAACCACAGGCTTCCGGTAACAGTGAGCTGCGCACGCATCAGCGGAACCAGTGACAGAGTGGATAGAGGCACGCGTCGGTGAATCTGCAGACGATCTGGCACCGATGTATCAGTCGGGCAGTGCCTGGGAAAAAGATGATTCTGATTAGTGGCCGGTCCTGAGCGGTCCACAGTAATGGATCACTCGCCCAAAAGTGATGGCCGTTGGCGCGAAGAGCAGTTTTTGAAGGAGCCGGCGTTGACTGCAGAGACACCCCGCGTTGTAGGCGGGAACCACAGGCTTCCGGTAACAGTGAGCTGCGCACGCATCAGCGGAACCAGTGACAGAGTGGATAGAGGCACGCGTCGGTGTATCTGCAGACGATCCGGCACCGATGTATCAGTCGGGCAGTGCCTGGGAAAAAGATGATTCTGATTAGTGGCCGGTCCTGAGCGGTCCACAGTAATGGATCACTCGCCCAAAAGTGATGGCCGTTGGCGCGAAGAGCAGTTTTTGAAGGAGCCGGCGTTGACTGCAGAGACACCCCGCGTTGTAGGCGGGAACCACAGGCTTCCAGTAACAGCTGAGCTGCGCAAGCATCAGCGGAAC
The DNA here is from genome assembly GCA_013339765.2 of Haemaphysalis longicornis. Taxonomy (NCBI): domain Eukaryota; kingdom Metazoa; phylum Arthropoda; class Arachnida; order Ixodida; family Ixodidae; genus Haemaphysalis; species Haemaphysalis longicornis. The sequence goes on from CM023453.1 coordinate 144,246,948, forward strand.
CGGTGACAGAGTGGATAGAGGCACGCGTCGGTGAATCTGCAGACGATCCGGCACCGATGTATCAGTCGGGCAGTGCCTGGGTCAAAAAGATGATTCTGATTAGTGGCCGGTCCTGAGCGGTCCACAGTGGTGGATCGCTCGCCCAAAAGTGATGGCCGTTGGCGCGAAGAGCAGTTTTTGAAGGAGCCGGCGTTGACTGCAGAGACACCCCCCGTTGTAGGCGGGAACCACAGGCTTCCGGTAACAGTGAGCTGCGCACGCATCAGCGGAACCAGTGACAGAGTGGATAGAGGCACGCGTCGGTGAATCTGCAGACGATCCGGCACCGATGTATCAGTCGGGCAGTGCCTGGGAAAAAGATGATTCTGATTAGTGGCCGGTCCTGAGCGGTCCACAGTGGTGGATCGCTCGCCCAAAAGTGATGGCCGTTGGCGCGAAGAGCAGTTTTTGAAGGAGCCGGCGTTGACTGCAGAGACACCCCGCGTTGTAGGCGGGAACCACAGGCTTCAGTAACAGCTGAGCTGCGCAAGCATCAGCGGAACCGGTGACAGAGTGGATAGAGGCACGCGTCGGTGAATCTGCAGACGATCCGGCACCGATGTATCAGTCGGGCAGTGCCTGGGTCAAAAGATGATTCTGATTAGTGGCCGGTCCTGAGCGGTCCACAGTGTGGATCGCTCGCCCAAAAAGTGATGGCCGTTGGCGCGAAGAGCAGTTTTGAAGGAGCCGGCGTTGACTGCAGAGACACCCCGCGTTGTAGGCGGGAACCACAGGCTTCCGGTAACAGTGAGCTGCGCACGCCATCAGCGGAACCAGTGACAGAGTGGATAGAGGCACGCGTCGGTGAATCTGCAGACGATCCGGCACCAATGTATCAGTCGGGCAGTGCTGGGAAAAAGATGATTCTGATTAAGTGGCCGGTCCTGAGCGGTCCACAGTGGTGGATCGCTCGCCCAAAAGTGATGTGCCGTTGGCGCGAAGAGCAGTTTTTGAAGGAGCCGGCGTTGACTGCAGAGACACCCCGCGTTGTAGGCGGGAACCACAGGCTTCCGGTAACAGTTGAGCTGCGCACGCATCAGCGGAACCAGTGACAGAGTGGATAGAGGCACGCGTCGGGTGAATCTGCAGATGATCCGGCACCGATGTATCAGTCGGGCAGTGCCTGGGAAAAGATGATTCTGATTAGTGGCCGGTCCTGAGCGGTCCACAGTGGTGGATCGCTCGCCCAAAAGTGATGGGCCGTTGGCGCGAAGAGCCAGTTTTTTGAAGGAGCGGCGTTGACTGCAGAGACACCCCGCGTTGTAGGCGGGAACCAAGGCTTCCGGTAACAGTGAGCTGCGGCACGCATCAGCGGAACAGTGACAGAGTGATAGAGGCACGCGTCGGTGTATCTGCAGACGATCCGGCACCGATGTATCAGTCGGGCAGTGCGTGGGTCAAAAGATGATTCTGATTAGTGGCCGGTCCTGAGCGGTCCACAGTAATGGATCACTCGCCCAAAAGTGATGGCCGTTGGCGCGAAGAGCAGTTTTGAAGGAGCCGGCGTTGACTGCAGAGACACCCCGCGTTGTAGGCGGGAACCACAGGCTTCCAGTAACAGCTGAGCTGCGCAAGCATCAGCGGAACCGGTGACAGAGTGGATAGAGGCACGCGTCGGTGAATCTGCAGACGATCCGGCCACCGATGTATCAGTCGGGCAGTGCCTGGGTCAAAAGATGATCTGATTAGTGGCCGGTCCTGAGCGGTCCACAATGGTGGATCGCTCGCCCAAAAGTGATGGCCGTTGGCGCGAAGAGCAGTTTTTGAAGGAGCCGGCGTTGACTGCAGAGACACCCCGCGTTGTAGGCGGGAACCACAGGCTTCCAGTAACAGCTGAGCTGCGCAAGCATCAGCGGAACCGGTGACAGAGTGGATAGAGGCACGCGTCGGTGAATCTGCAGACGATCCGGCACCGATGTATCAGTCGGGCAGTGCCTGGGTCAAAGATGATTCTGATTAGTGGCCGGTCCTGAGCGGTCCACAGTGGTGGATCGCTCGCCCAAAAGTGGTGGCCGTTGGCGCGAAGAGCAGTTTTTGAAGGAGCCGGCGTTGACTGCAGAGACACCCCGCGTTGTATGCGGGAACCACAGGCTTCCAGTAACAGCTGAGCTGCGCAAGCATCAGCGGAACCGGTGACAGAGTGGATAGAGGCACGCGTCGGTGAATCTGCCGACGATCCCGGCACCGATGTATCAGTCGGCCAGTGCCTGGGTCCAAAAGATGATTCTGATTAGTGGCCGGTCCTGAGCGGTCCACAGTGGTGGATCGCTCGCCCAAAAGTGATGGCCGTTGGCGCGAAGAGCAGTTTTTGAAGGAGCCGGCGTTGACTTCAGAGGCATCCCGCGTTGTAGGCGGGAACCACAGGCTTCCGGTAACAGCTCAGCTGCGCACGCATCAGCGGAACCGGTGACAGAGTGGACAGAGGCACGCGTCGGTGAATCTGCAGACGATCCGGCACCGATGTATCAGTCGGGCAGTGCCTGGGTCAAAAGATGATTCTGATTAGTGGCCGGTCCTGAGCGGTCACAGTGGTGGATCGCTCGCCCAAAAGTGATGGCCGTTGGCGCGAAGAGCAGTTTTTGAAGGAGCCGGCGTTTGACTGCAGAGACACCCCGCGTTTGTAGGCGGGAACCACAGGCTTCCGGTAACAGTGAGCTGCGCACGCATCAGCGGAACCAGTGACAGAGTGGATAGAGGCACGCGTCGGTGTATCGCAGACGATCCGGCACCGATGTATCAGTCGGGCAGTGCTGGATCAAAAGATGATTCTGATTAGTGGCCGGTCCTGAGCGGTCCACAGTAATGGATCCACTCGCCCAAAAGTGATGGCCGTTGGCGCGAAGAGCAGTTTTGAAGGAGCCGGCGTTGACTGCAGAGACACCCCGCGTTGTAGGCGGGAACCACAGGCTTCCAGTAACAGCTGAGCTGCGCAAGCATCAGCGGAACCGGTGACAGAGTGGATAGAGGCACGCGTCGGTGAATCTGCAGACGATCCGGCACCGATGTATCAGTCGGGCAGTGCCTGGGAAAAAGATGATTCTGATTAGTGGCCGGTCCTGAGCGGTCCACAGTAAGGATCACTCGCCCAAAAGTGATGGCCGTTGGCGCAAAGAGCAGTTTTGAAGGAGCCGGCGTTGACTGCAGAGACACCCCGCGTTGTAGGCGGAACCACAGGCTTCCAGTAACAGCTGAGCTGCGCAAGCATCAGCGGAACCGGTGACAGAGTGGATAGAGGCACGCGTCGGTGAATCTGCAGACGATCCGGCACCGATGTATCAGTCGGGCAGTGCCTGGGAAAAAGATGATTCTGATTAGTGGCCGGTCCTGAGCGGTCCACAGTAATGGATCACTCGCCCAAAAGTGATGGCCGTTGGCGCGAAGAGCAGTTTTTGAAGGAGCCGGCGTTGACTGCAGAGACACCCCGCGTTGTAGGCGGGAACCACAGGCTTCCAGTAACAGCTGAGCTGCGCAAGCATCAGCGGAACCGGTGACATAGTGTTACAGAGGCACGCGTCGGTGAATCTGCAGACGATCCGGCACCGATAGTATCAGTCGGGCAGTGCCTGGGTCAAAAGATTGATTCTGATTAGTGGGCCGGTCATGAGCGGTCCACAGTAATGGATCACTCGCCCAAAAGTGATGGCCGTTGGCGCGAAGAGCAGTTTTGAAGGAGCCGGCGTTGACTGCAGAGACACCCCGCGTTGTAGGCGGGGAACCACAGGCTTCCAGGTAACAGCTTGAGCTGCGCACGCATCAGCGGAACCGGTGACAGAGTGGTACAGAGGCACGCGTCGGTGAATCTGCAGACGATCCGGCACGAGTATCAGTCGGGCAGTGCCTGGGAAAAGATGATTCTGATTAGTGGCCGGTCCTGAGCGGTCCACAGTAATGGATCGCTCGCCCAAAAGTGATGGCCGTTGGCGCAGAAGAGCAGTTTTGAAGGAGCCGGCGTTGACTGCAGAGACCCCCGCGTTGTAGGCGGGAACCACAGGCTTCCGGTAACAGCTGAGCTGCGCACGCATCAGCGGAACCGGTGACAGAGTGGTCAGAGGCACGCGTCGGTGAATCTGCAGACGATCCGGCACCGATGTATCAGTCGGGCAGTGCCTGGGTCAAAAGATGATTCTGATTAGTGGCCGGTCCTGAGCGGTCCACAGTGGTGGATCGCTCGCCCAAAATGATGGCCGTTGGCGCGAAGAGCAGTTTTTGAAGGAGCCGGCGTTGACTGCAGAGATACCCGCGTTGTAGGCGGGAACACAGGCTTCGTAACGCTGAGCTGCGCACGCATCAGCGGAACCGGTGAGAGAGTGGTACAGAGGCACGCGTCGGTGAATTGCAGACGATCCGGCACCGATGTATCAGTCGGGCAGTGGGCCTGGGGCTCAAAGATGATTCTGATTAGTGGCCGGTCCTGAGCGGTCCACAGTTGGATCGCTCGCCAAAGTATATAATAATATATAGTATATATATATATGAATTTAAGCTATATATATATATATATATATATAATAAAGGTTGGCAGTCAAGCAAACCTCGGAAAGCAAAGGGGAGGATGTGGTAGGTCATTTAAAGAGATAACGCATTTGAAACGAAAGAAAGTGGAGAAATGGAAATTTCTGGAGGTCATGGGTTCGGATCAAACCCGGGGGGGGGGGCATTTTCTTCTCCATTTTCGTTCTTTCTTTCCAAATTCTTTATCTGCTTTCTTTATCTGCTTCAATGACCAACCACACCCTCCCCTTTGCTTTCCGAGGTTTTCTTGACTGCCAACCCTTATTTCTGTCTTATTTAAACGAGCCCCTCATTTCCTATTCTGATTCGCTACATGCATAGCGAGGGCCTTGTTCGGGCATGTTATTTGCCATGGGAAATTTTAAAAGAGGGTTCAAGGCTGGTCGACCACTCCGACAGGTCGTAGACGTCGAGTCACGGCCCGGGGGTTAGAAAGAAGGTCCGTTTCACCCGAGTAGCCCGAGTGGCGCGGGTACCACCCCCAAGAACAGGAAAAAAAAATTTCTTAAAAAAACAAAAAATACCCAGAAAGTGGAGGGGGAAAATAGCCCCCCCCCGGTAGCGTAGTGGTCATCGCACCAGCCGGTGTTCTGGAGGTCGTGGGTTCGGATCCCACCCGATGGGAATTTTTTCTCCACTTTGTTTCCAAATTTTTTATCTGTTTTAATGACCTAAGACATCCTCCGCTTTGCTTTCCGAGGTTTTCTCGACTGCGAACCCTTACTTCTATCCGATTTTAACGGGTCCGGCACGCCGATGGGCGTTCTTTCCAGGAGGGTGTGGTCCGCATCCCGTGCGTCGTAGCATACTCGTAGCACTGGTCGCCGACTTCGCCTATTTTAGGCTTCCAAAATTGAAGCGATTCTATGGGCAGGGTGTTGCGGCATGGCCCTCCGTTCTGTTTCCCTAGGGTTTCGTTCTTCTTACACCGTCTATGCTTCTGTGCCTCTTGGCACATGCGCAACCTCTCACCAGCGCCTATTTTTTTTTTGTTCTCTTGGCCTGTCCCGCCTGCAAGATCGGTGCGTGCACGAGCCAGCCGGCGAGCGAAAGGTTGCGCGGGTTGCCTAAACGTATCCGCGTGCTGGAAGTTTCGCTGCATTATAAAATATATTCGAATGCATTGTAAACGTGGATCGCGGAGGAAGGAGCGTCGCCAGTCCTGTCCTGCGGAGCTATGTGCTGCAGCAACACAGGGTGATACAGTTCGTCCAAGTTCTTTTTCTTCCCCGAAGATGACAGGTAAGCAAGTTGCTTTGTTCAAGTTATAGTGAATTAAAAAAGCCTACCGACCACACTCTTATGTTTTCAAACTACTTCGCGCATGTAACGTTAATGTAATGAGACACGTCAGTTGTCTTGGAGTGGAAACTAATGTGCAAATGTATTTCAGCTATAGCAGGCTCGCGAAGTTTTAATAAAAGGGAACGCAGCTTCGGCGCGTACACTCTTGGTGGTAAGGTGTATTTGTGGCGGCATTGTCGTTTTATGATGGCCTGAATAACTGTTTAAACGTCAACTGATATTTCTTATCAGTGTATTTTTTTTTTCGTGCTGCATGTTTGAGGCGTGGTTAGGGCTCCATGTCAAAGACGGTTTGTGGCTTCATTGGGCGTTTCCTCCAGTGACTCTCTTCAATCTCTCCAAAGTCATCACAGCGCACCTGCTACCAGAAAAGGTAAGCTCAACTGTATGCGGTTTTTCCCGTTTCCTGCGTACCTACTACCACGGTGATTGGTGGCCTGGAGGTGCGGCGCCCTAACCAATTTTTCCTTCGCCGTCTTGCTCCGAAATGCATATTTGTGGTGAAACTGAAGCCCAGCGTCGCATTACTCTAGCAGCCTTCCTTGACATTAAAGCAGCCTTTGACTGTGTGGCACATGGGGCAATAAGATCTGTATTAGAGTCGGTGGGCATCGGAGGTCGCATGTATGCGTGGATATCCCATTATCTGGCAGATCTCTCTTTATGTCCGCGAAGAACGGTGAAACAGACCCTCACATTGTCACGCGAGGTGTGCCACAGGGCGGCAGTTTCACCCCAACACTATTCAATATCAGCCTCATTGGAACTGAGAAGTGCGTGCCACGCACTGTTCAAATAACGCTCTATGCCGATGATATCTCCATCTGGAGCTCTGGCCGCAACAGGCGAGTTTTAAGAGCTCGCTTTCAAAAAGCGTTCAGTTCAACAGCGGACTTGTTGGCAAGACGCGGCTTCGAAATCTCGGCTAGGAAATGTGCGGAAATAGCTTCACCAGGCGTGATGTCTCCCGCTATCATCTTCTAGCGGCTGGGGTCCCGATACCCTTCGTGAACTCTCGCCGATTCCTGGGTGTAACACCTGACAGGTGGCTGACGTGGTCCCCACACGTTCGTCTCCTGAAGTAGAAACTTGGCTTCTTTGCTCAGGTGTTGCGCATGCTGACCAGCGGCTCAGGAGGCTGTTCTTTTGGGCCCCTTCTACGTCTCTACACAGCACTTTGCGTAGCACTGCTCCGATACAGCCTCCCAGTGCGCGGCCCCTCTCTGTTAGAAAGTATGCAGGCCCGAGCTCTGAGGCTTTGTGCTGGTCTTCCGAAGACAACTTCAACGCTGGGGACCATACGAGAGTCCAGGCGCTTCTTACCCAATGTACTTGTGAAAGAGGAGCAGCTTCGCCTACATCGGCGGCTGGCGACTAGGGCCTATGAACATCCGTATAGTTCTAGCTCCACCTAGCGGTACAAGACACTCTACCACCTTTGTGTCAGAAGTGCCCTGCGCAGCTTCATCTCCCGCCCTGGACGTACTCTCCCTGGCGAATTGTCGCCACGATAACAGGCATCAGCAGTAAATCAAGGTTGCCAATTCCAGCCCTAAAGTACTTCACTCTAGAGCATGTGTAGAATAGCTACCCTAACCACAAGCATATCTACGCTGATGCATCGGTGACGGCCACATCATCTGCTGTCGGAATCTGGGTTCCATCGACGCGGACAACTATTTCGGCCAGGATAAGCCCCAAAACAACATTGATGACCCTCAGAACTTGCGGCCTTGTGCTCCGCTTTGCAGTACATTCTTGGGAAGGACGCTTCTGTGTGGGTGATTTTCACAGATTCACGGGCTGCGCTTCAACACGTAGCATCACTTCCGCGCGAACAACTGGCCCACGAAATACACACCCTGCATACACGGGCTCCCAGATTGCTTCACGCGGTGTTATTACAGTGGCTACCTGGACATTGTGGGATGAATGGGAATGTGGTGGCCGACGAAACAGCTTGCGCGGCCCACACCCAATCTAGTGTCGTCATCCTGATTCCTTTCTCTCCACGTGACGCCGCGATACTTTCGTACTCCGTGGCGCGGCAGTTACAACTCTCAATATGGACGGACAGAACACAACAATATTAGCCATTGTACACCATTGATCCCACCTACACTTTCGGAATGTCGTGTGGTCTGGGAAAGCGCGACGAAGCAGTTCACAGCATTCGCCTCAACGTCGCTTTTACCATCCACTACTTGCACAAGACGCGCCGAGTTGCCTCTCCTTACTGTCACGTATGCAGTGTTCGTGAGGACATAGAACTTGTACCTTGTGTGTGCACCCGTTATGACACTCGGCGGCTAACCTTTAAGACAACTTTAGGACTGCGTGCTGATACACCACCAAAGCTTTGGGACGCCGTTGGTCCACGGCACTCAACTGCCGCGGCAACACGGAGTACACGGGCCTTGGTTTCATTTCTCCGTGACTCCTTCCTGAACAAAACCCTGTGAACGTTTGCCTTAACTTTTTCTCTTTCGTGCTGTGGTGTGATCCTGCGTCTGTCAGTCTGTGTGCTTATGTGCGTTTGTAGTCTCTGCATAAATTTTTGTGTTCGCTTCCTTTCACTTTCGCATCTCTCATGTACATGTGGAGTAGCAAGCCAAGCTCGCTGCCAGACTGATTTCTCTTAATCATTAAAGGCATTCCTGCTTCTCTTGCCAAGAATTGCTTCAGTGCTGCAAAAACTCTGACGCGATACCGCGGGGTTCAATGCCAGTCGATTTGCCCAGGGAGCAGTGGAAGGCCAACCCGAAATTCATGCGTTGTCTGCAGCCGCAATTTCAATCGTTTGGATCAATTAAAAACAACTAAGTATCATTGCCAGATTTTCTGTTCAATCTAACCTGTGCCCCGCGCTTTCTCATTTTATTGAGAGTGGGTTTGCGGCTCCATAGTTTTAAAGTTACAAAAGTCGTGACGTATCGGCAGGATGACGTAGGAGGCGCTGCCCAGACAATAGCTAGAAGGTTGCTTGCGACAACCTAGCCGATACCTGCAAGTAATGAGCCGGGTATATGCGGCTTACAATAGAGGAACGCTTTTTTTCTGCGCGTCTTCTCCACCTCCACCTCCAGGTAAGCAGACTGTACACGCGCCATTAAAAAAGACCGGTGCGTTCTATTTGTGTTCTGCGATATACGACGGGTTCGCGCATTCTTTTTCTACGTAGATAGAACGCAGCAATGAGTGGTCAATAGTGCGGGTATTGTGTTGCAACACTTTTTTCTCGCTGCATTTTGTTGGTGTGAAAGTTATTTCTCGGACGTGTATGCAGGTTAATGGTCGAATCAACGCTTTCTTCAAGAGTTTGCGCAAACCGGCCCAAAGGCTGGCTTTGAAGCATACCTATGCATGCTTTCTTTAATTATAGGTTCCAAATTATTGTGTCTCTGAAATGAAACGAATTTTTTGTACGTTGAAGGAACATTCCTGTTTCGAGATGTGCACAAGAAATAAGTGTATATTGAGCTGAACTTTCTATTTCTTTTCTTTTCTTGCCAATGCGTGCGGGAGCAAAAATCTGTGTAGTGACGGGAACTTTCGAAGTTCTTGTTTCGTAATCAATTATTGATTACCTAAATGTGTATTATGCACTTTTTTCCTATTGTGCGATATTGTATCTTTAAATTTTATGTCATACTTTGTCTTAGAGTGCAATGATTGTAAATAAAATTTAAATCAAAATATGAGTGCAGTACATGTGTGTTCATGCCTTGGAATCAAAGACGTCCTGATATAAAGTTTGAATATGAGAAAAGAAAGAAGGATATTTGTGTAGCGCTCCACTTATTACCCCGACAAAGACAACCATTCGACACCGGAACACAGACTATTACCTGCATGTTTCCTTCGTTCGATTAATAAAAAAATTTCCCATTCCCCCAGGGGAAGATTGAAAGTGCGAATGCACGAGTTAATTGCGCGGTTTTGGTAATGTCGGAGAGAGAACACCCCACACACTCAAGAAAGAAAGTCATTTATTTACAGACACCTATTTGTGTGTCGTCGATTGCTAGAGCGATCTCAGCTTTGAATTTCGTGCAGTACTCCGTAACGGGTCATCGCCCCAGTTCCGGCAATCCCCCCAAAGGCCAGGCAGCGCGCGCCATCCCCCTTGCAGGGGACGAAGCCGCGCAGCTGTTTCTATGCGGACTACGCGGCGGACGATTCAAGTCGCTTAAGACATTCGCACTTAAAACGTTACTGCACACAGATACCAAACGACGGACGGCGGTCATTTCGAGGCATCGGTCGCCGCTCGCCCAACTTTCGCGCCTGTGCCTTTCCCGAGCGGCTCATGAGGCAGCGACCGGCAGCAGTAGCATCTGGCTTCGTGGAATTTACGAGGGCGTGGTGCACTTCTTCGCTAATGACGTCGATGAGGAAAGCGAGGTGAGGTTGCGGCGTCATTGGGGAAACGGTGGCACAGTTCCTAAGGTCATACGGCAGGGTTTGTTTTACGCAATGCATCTATTGTGACACCAACTGAATCGATGGGGTTTAAGTGGAAATGGTAATTTGCCGTCGGAGTGGCTGGTGTAAATTTAAAGCGACCTCTCCGATTCGGGACCGCCTCAGACGAGAGTTAAGCCACCATCTTGTGGGCGTAGGTGTTTACGGGGGAGGGAGGATGGGAGGCAGAGGTTACGGAACAGGGAAGCATTGAGTCCTTGTTGTAGCAACGGATTAAGCAGACCAATTTCCTCTCTGATGTCATTTCTAGGTCTGCAGGACGCAACAGTCAATTCATTTCCTGAATGAATGCGAGCACGCTTTCATTGGGAAGCTGCGTGCGTGCCTGCAGCAATAGATAAACCGGTTCCTTGCGTACTAGAGTCGCGAACGTTTTCAAAAGCTCAGTCTTAAATAATTTCCAAGCCGTCAGCGTACGTTCGTGCTTCCCGAACCATGTGTGAACGGAGTCATCGAGATAAAACAATAGTTGCCGTAGCGTTCCGTCGTCGTTCCATCAGTAAATTTTCTTACCCGCTCTAGATGTTCCACCTATTACTCAGGATCTTCCGAAGGTGACCCGCGAAACGATGGTGGCTCTGAGGTGTCTGCCGCACTACAGCAGTGCCTACTGTAATTGCTGGTGTCGTTCACGCAGTAGGTACTATATATAATGATACCACGTTCGGAAAATACACGGCTTCATAATTTTCCATATACACAATAAACACAATATTCACAATCTATAAAGATACCAATCCATAACGAAACCTGGTATATTTATAGATTGTGCCAAATGCGTGAACACCTTTTGATGTGGTGTGCGTTTTTTTTGGGGGGGGGGGGGGTCTGCTTTGGATTTATATTTTAATTTTCTGTCTTTAATATATTGGTTGCGTATAAATGATGCAGGTTTCTTCATAATAAATTCAGTTGGAAGTCAGCGCTTATCCCATTTTTTTGTGGTTTTGTTGTCATCTTTTTACGCGCTACAGCTACTTTAAAATGGTTCAAACATGTTGGATCAGCATGCTGTCTCCTAAACATGCGTTACAAAAGGTATAACGGGCTCATGCTAAAATATAAAATCCTGTCTTGTAAGGCAGGCCGCCAGTCCACGAAAATCACCCACTGCCGAGCGAGAATATTGCTTGAGAATAGCTCTCAGTGACGGTGGAAGATGTATTGCGGCTGAGTAGTTTTTCAACCTAAAACCCAACCTAACTATCCTAAACCCAACTTAACCTAAACATAATCCTAACCTAATCTTACATAAACCCAAACCAAACCAACATAACTTATCCTAACCTAACCTAACCTAACATTACTAACCTAACCTAGCCTAACCAAACTTAACCTACCTTTAAAAAAAAAC
>CM023453.1:144258742-144288305 GCA_013339765.2 Haemaphysalis longicornis
ATTCTAAATTTCGTCGCACGGATTCTCCATCGGAACTAATGTCAGCTAACAACATTTCACTACTTCAATCTAGAACAAGGCAACTCCGTCTAGACTTCCTGAGTTCCCTGCTTAACCATAGATTTGCGATTGATTCTTCATTTTTAACCCCTTTGTCAGCCAGAAATACACGACATCACCAACCAAACTCTTTAACACCATATTTTGCCAAAACAGATACATATATATTTTCCTTTTTAAATGCGGAGCATTTCTTATGCTCGCGATGTCACTCGTCGATGTTGTCGGCGCCGTCCACACGCTCACTGCGCATGCGCGTCGCGTCGGGGTGCAGGTGCACGTCTCTCCTCCCTAACCCTCCTCGCTCTCAACAACAGGTGCGGCGGTGCGGGAGGAGCAAGTATACCCCGTCCGCTCCGTCGCTCTCAACAACAGCTACGGCGGTGCGGGGGAGCGCGTCTGTGCGCGCATGCGTCGTAGCTACCCGTGCGCTGTGTCGGGCTCAACATTAGAAGCGGCAGGGCGTGTACACGTGATAACGGCGTGGTGGCTGCGTGGAAAGTTCGCGCGCTTGTGTACGGAAGTGTGCGCATGCGCGTCTCTCCCCCGCACTCTTCTCCCTCGAACGTGGGCGTGTGTATATAAGCGGCGGAGCGCGCGTTCGGAATTCAGTCAAGGGCGTCTTTGCTTGGCTTTCGCTTGTCTTGACGCTTTGCTTGACGGCACCAAGCAATAAAGACCGACTAACTTTGCACTCCTTGCCTTCGCTTCTCCTTCATTCAATTAATAAGAATAATAAAGACGAAATAACAATTAAGCGTTCCCAAACCATACCCAATTACGCAACATTCATGCGATACCCCCCCCCCCCCCCGTGCGACACATTTACTCGAGTTCCCATCCGTGGGAAGATGCGGGCGGGTTTTTTTCCCCGCACACAGTGTCTGAGTGGAACTCCTTTGAGAGCGCCACCGCCTTGCATAGCATGTATGTTTGTCGCATTGTGTACATTTGTTTACGTAGCAATGTATATATTTCCTCATTTTCCTCACCTTGAATTTTTTTCCGTTCGTGACCAATCCTAATTCACTGTTTTGCTCGTTGTGATTCGTGATTACCCGTCCTGTTTGGACTACGTGTTGGGGTATGCAGTATGAAATAAATAAATAAATAAATGTCGACAACACCGATGGCTGCCTTGTATGACTTTCTTATGGCAGTGTTCAGCCGGTTACGCCCTTGCATTAGCCAGGAAGGCCGCGGCGTAAGCAACGCAAATGCTTGGATCAACCTGGTTAGGCTGTCTTCTCTCATGCCGGATTTTCGTTTTGCCACTCGTTTGATGAGCTGCGTGGCAGCCGTGACCTTGTCAACCAGGCGGGTAACCGATTCGTTGTTTCTACGATTCCATTCAATAGGGAAACCCAGCACTCTGATTTTAGCGACCTCCGGGATCGTTTGTCCCTTGCTGGTCCGTAAATTTAGGTAACTCTGTTTTCGGAGTCTTGACGTTGGCGGATGATTAGTAGCTTTGATTTTCTCGGGACGCTAACCATACCCGTGCCTTGTAGATCTTCTTCTATGACGTCCACCGCTAGCTGCAGGGACGATTCAATGTGGCCATCGTATCCACCCGGCGCCCATAGTGGCCATCGTAGCCATCGTATCCACCATCGTGTGGCCATCGTATCCACCCGACGACCCGATGTCCGCATAGCCGGTGTGGCGGGCCTAGGGTTTGATTCCAGTCGTTTTGCCACTCCAATCATGACTACATTGAACAGCAGTCACTATATCACCGATCCTTGGGGGATATCCACACTTCCTATTTTCCGTCCGGCCATGGTATGGTCTCCTGCTTGCATATGTGCTGTGCACACCGAGAGGAAGTGGCGCACGTAGTTGTACGTACGCTCTCCCATCCGCATGGCGCTGATCGGGGAAAGGCGTGTAGAGTGTTTTACCTTATTAAAGGCACTCTGTAACTCCAATCCCACTATGGCTTGATTGTCCCTTGTTCTGTTGTCAATGACTGACGACTTGATCTGTAACATGTATGCTTAATTCGCTTCGAAATCACATCATCGAATGGGGTACAGGATGTTCTCTTTTAAGTATCCTTGCCATCGACTCATGCGGACGTGCTCAAGCATTTTCCCTACGCACAATGTAAGGGAAATTGGCCGTAGGTTCTCGATACCTGGGGGCTTGCCTGGTTTGGGTATCAGTATCGTCTTTGCTGTTTTCCAATTGTTGGGTAGTTTGCTCTCCTTCCAGCACCAGTTCAATAGGGCTGTGAGGATGGCTGATGGTGGTTCGTTGAGGTGTTTGAGCACATTATTTGTCACTGGGTCCGGTCCTGCTGCCGAGCGCCGATTCAGTTCCTGAACCGCTGCACGATCCTCCCAGAGTTAGATGTTTCTATTCAACTCATCGTTGGCGGATCCCTGGTCGTCGCGATGTCATTCCTCTGGAATGGCCAGTGGCTACTTGTCACCGATCCGCTTAAACGCCTCCACCTGATCAAGCTCTCTGAGTGACTTGTTCAACACCCTGCTAAGGTTGTCGCGCTTGTGGTATTTAGTTTTGGTCTCGTCTAATTGCTGGCGCAGTAGCGACCACGTCTTCCCTATGTGAAGTTGACCGTCTGCCGCACTACTTACCTCCACCCACTGTCGGCGGCCGAGGCCGGTGCAGTGTTTCTGGATGACCCGGTTAAGTTCGGCGACCTTTTGCCTTAGCTTCCTTTTGCGTCGTTGTTGCTTCCACCTCTTGTGGATGGATTGCTTCGCTTCCAACATGTGTGCCAAGTGGTTGTCGATCTTTTCTATTTCGGGTTCACTCTCTATCTCCTTGGTTTCTGCTGGGTGCTGTCTATGATCTTGTTCGCCCAAATCTCAATATCCTGAATGTCCTGTTCATCCACCGACAACAGAGTGCAGTACAGACCCCAATCCGTTAGCTTGTGGGTGCTTGTCTTGATTGCCTTTTCGTTCACGGGGGCCTGTACTTTGAGAATGTAATAATCGCTTCCCAGGTTGAGACCTGGGTTGTTCCACGGAAGCTTGCAGTTGCTGTTCATCCTGATGAAGGTAAGATCTGGTGTAGTATCTACGTGCATTATCAGGTGTAGTATGTAAGTTTTCTTCCTCGGAGGCTTCCACAAGATTTCTACCCCTGATCAGTGTTGTGTTGTGTAATGTAGTTCTGTTCCTGCCACCAGGTTTCGCACAATGCTAAGCTGGCCAATTTCCAGCATCATCATCAGTACCCGCAAGCCTGGTTATAAATAGCATGTAACAAGAATAAAGGCCCTCTTTTTTGTGGGTACGAAATAGCGTCTGCGTCTCTCTGCCACGTATGGTGACTCGGTGGGCGGTGGATACAACATAATGGCGACGAGGTAACAATTTTCGGCTGCGGGCGGAACGCCACGTCACTACTCAAGTACGGCATACTGCAATCTTCTTCAATGGCACTGACGCCGCCGCCACCGTTTCTACCGACACCGGGAAAGCCCGCCATAACGTGGACGCAAAGGCTTTGGATGTTCGAGAAATACCTCGTAGCGACGGGAAGCGACGCGTAGCTGCCAGCACCCCGCAAGGCGCTCCTTCTACATTTCCTGGAATGTGGAAGCTGAACGGAATCGGCTGAATCTGTGGAAGCTGAATCTGTTGAAGCTGAACTGTATCGGCTATTACAGGCAGATGTGATTGAGAAAATTGACAGTTCCCCTCGTGTCTCCCCAATAGTTGTAACGAAGAAAAAGAACCGTAAAATTAGGATATGTGCTGACCTGCTGGAACCTAACAAAGCAATCATTGTGGACTCCTTTCCCCTGCCCCACACTGAAGCGTTGCTACACAAGCTGCATGGCGCAAAGTTCTTTTCAAGACTGGATTTGGCCTCGGCCGGTCATCAATTAACTCTTAGCCCAGACTGCAGGGACCTGACTGCTTTCATCACAGAGCATGGGCTCTACAGGTACACGCGTGTCTGTTTTGAACTCGCTGCAGCACCAGCTGCTTTCCAGAAAATGATGTCTACAATCTTACAAGGTTGCAGAAATACTCTGCTACATTGACGACATTGTTGTGTGCGGGTGCACAAAAGAAGAGCATGACGCCTGCCTTCGGCAGGTTTTGAAGTGCATTGCCCATGCTGAGCTAAAACGGAATGAAAAGTGCACTTTTGGAGTAAATGAGCTTGACATTTTGGGTCAGAGAGTGACCGAAGTGGGGGTTCGCCCGCTTGTGAGCAATATAGAGGCCATCCAGACACCTCCATCCCCCATATATGGTAGCAACATTGCGCTCTTTCTTTGTCATGGTTGGGTAATATTCAACATTCATATCGCACTATCAACTGGCTAACCGCACAGAACCCGTTGTATGCAGTTCCGCTCAACGCATCAGCAGAGGCGTGAAGCCTTGCGGCTTGCACTGGAGCGCTACTAAGACAAGATCGAGCTGCCGACCCGGACCCTCGCAGGCAAAAAGAATCAAGGACAACGCCTCCGAGCCGTATGCCTGTGGTCTCGGCCGGGACGGTCGACTTCTCCCGGGGGGGTAGCGACACGGGACCTGTGAACAATGCCCCGTGGTGACACAGCCCACCATCAAAGACAACGAGAAAAAGGCGGGCGACCAGACCAATCGGAGTCACCCATGGCCGCTTGTAAATAAATTAAATAGATCGCTTGATCCCATCGCATCGTTCGCCTCACCTCTGCCTTGCCGCCCCGTAAAAATATCTCCGTTTGTTGTGATGAGCGTTAAAATCTCCGCATACTTTTAGGTTGGTATTGAGACCTGCCCTCTTGCTGATGTTACGCATGAGAGTCTTGAAACCTTTTTGAGGTAGCATAGTTTACAGCAGATGTTTCCGGTGTACATGCTCTGTTTCCTTTTCTTGCATCTCGAAACACAAACTTAGCGCAAAAAACGGGGACAAGAACACATGAAGACGGCACAAGCGCAGACACACAACCAGTTTCTTATTGCACAATTCAAAGCTTTAAAAGCCCAAGCGCCCAATCACCATGCCCCCAATGCGTCACAGTTCTCGGCGCACTCAGCCGCAACAACAAAAAAAAACTGTAACAACAAAACCAGAAAACGAACTTTGAGGCGCACGAATTGCGAAAAACCAGCAAAGATAACCGCATCATACATAGATAAAGACCGCCCCCCCCCCATCCCACCCCCACCCCCAGATCCCACCCCCAACACGCATGCCCAGAAGAGGCACCGAAATAGCGCTCAATGTGCATCGAAATATGCGACTTCTGGATTAAGCAGGGCGACAGAGGGATGACTGGTGCAATCGGAACCAGTTTATGATCTGGCTGGCTTCTACAATTTCTCGCGTTTGCTGGTTCTTATGTCAGAAAAGGATGGCTGTGTGGTCAAACACAGGGACACAGTCAAGTCTGCATGTGCGGCAATGATAAGATAAGTGGCTCAGGTCACGTCTTTCCTTTGAATAGTTATGTTCTTTAGGCCTGACATTTAAACAACATCTCCTATGGCCAATGTTTACTTTGCCACAGGCAAGTGGTATCGAATAAACGACCCCCGTAGCACACGGTGCGAACTTCTTTTGGTGATTAATGCCACATGTCCCCTGACGATTTTTTGCCTTTTTAATAACTCTTGCACAGATCTTCCCCAACTTATTAGGAGCCTAAAACAATACGCTCACGTCATACCGTCGTGCTACTTTTTTAGTCCTTGAGACGTCTTATGAGCAAAGGGCACAAGGGTGAAGTTGTTGGGTTTTTGTTTTGGTATTTCGGCTTCCTTGTCAAATTTTACCCACTTCAGCAGCTTTCGCAGGCCCAGGAAATTATATGATCAGGCTACCCAGCTCTTGGTAGCTTCTCCACCTGCTCTGCGACGCTGGTCGCCATTGAATGATCGCAGGAATTGGATACGGGAGATTTCAGGCAGGAAAGGCAGATTTCAGGCAGAGCGGCAATTCCACTGTAGTAGGTTTGGAGGTGTGCCCGCTGTAGATGCTTTACTGGCTAGTTGCATTTGATGCCTGCTATTTGATCTCTGTAGCATGTTGTGGAACTGGTGTCATGGTGGACAACGCTTGCGGTATTATGCATTGAGGAATGCTTTGTGCTAGGAGCTGCGTAATCTGCTGAAATAGAAGGTTGAGTTGCTGTTCGTCGTTTAATTGTTGTTGCGTTTTTAGAAGGCGGTCCACTCAAGCCAGAGGTTCCCCTACTAATGTAATATATGTTGCATCTTTATATGCAAGCTGAGTTTGTTCCTTGTACCCACAGGAATGGCATGGATCGCCTGGTAAATATGGTGGTTGAGTGGTTGGGGTTGGGATGCAGTGCTCGTCGGTTACATGCTAAGTTTCAGTTGAAGGGATATGTCCGGGTGTTGGCGCTAGGCCTCAGGTTGGTGGGGCTCCATATATTCGCTCCATTTTCGGTGAGCCTCAGCCGCTTTATCTTGGGTAGACCGCCAGAAGTTTTTTTGACTCTCTTACCAATGTTTATTTTCAATACGGAGCTGACCTATTTGTTGCTCAAGTTGACTGCGCTGTCCTTCAAAACAGCACGCTTATGTTGCAGTTCATGCGGCAATTCTATTCATCTAGGAATGAGCGTGAGTTTTTCGCCTAGCACCTCGCCTAAGAACATTTGTTTCTTCGTTACAGGAATTGTGTCAGCATTAAATTTATTGTCAGGCTCCGGATGGATCACACGCCTCTTTGCAATTATGACGCAAGTACTGTTCGTGGAGGTAAGTTTAAAGCCATTTTAATGTGCCCAGCGAGCAATAATATTTACGCCAAGCTGCACTTGGCGTTCAAAGATGGACAGATTACAAGATTTGGAGGAAATCTGCACATCCCCAACGTACATAAAATAAGAGATTGTTGGTGCCAGTTCCTTGCCCACTGAGTTCATCTTAACAATAAACAATCCACATCTTAATACTACACCCTGAGGTACGCCATTTTCTTTTACGTGAACACGAGAAAGCGCAGAGCCTACGCTCACGCAAAATGTTCTGTCACACAGGTAGCTTTCTAGAGTATGAAACATGATTTCAAATCTCTGAGAAAGCCATAGAGCCATGCTGTATCTTATGCTATTTTGATATAAAAAAATACAGTCGTGCAATATGGCTGTTGTAAAAAAGCATCTTTACGTAGGATTCAAGACTCAAAAGTTCATCGTTGGTGGATCGCTCACCATGAAGCCTGCCTGGCAGCTGTCGAGGACACCATTGTACTCCAAAAAGTACACCAGTCATCTGCTAATTATCGTTTCGTGCAGCTTACACAGGCAGCTTCTCATGGCAATGGGACGATAACTTGCAGGAGAGAAAGGGTCCTTCCCCTCTTTCAGAAAATTCAGAGACTTTCCACCCCGTGAAGAGGGATGGCCAGCAAAGCTGCGGTGCCGAGCCTCAACGTGACGTTTGACTGGGTCGTAGTCCAAGGGGTGTATGAAGCAAAACACGTTTGTTTGTAATTTGCGATCGAGTATTGTTCTTGGTTAATAACTGAAAGTCCAGTCCTGTCCAGTCACTGCTCCTCGAGCATGATCAGCACGGCTCTTCACGAGCCACGTGAACCGGTTATCAAGCGGCTCCGACGCAGCGTCAGACTCGGCTACTCCGCAATGGAGGCGCACACCTGGGCACGCGCCGGCGCCAGTGCGTCTGCCGCGGCTATGACGACACACAATCCAACATATTCCACTTTATTCCAATCCAAATCCAATCCAAGCCAAGCCAAGCCAATGGAATCGGATCCATAAGGGGTGCAAAAAACGAACCACATGAGTAAGAAAAACACAGGACGAACGCTAGGGCGAACACAGGACGAACAGACGTGTGGTCCGTCTTTTGCGCTAGTAAAATGCACCCCTTATCGTTTAACCAACTAGCCCAACTTTCCGTCCAGAATCGAATCCAATCCAATGCCCCTCGCGCATGCGCAGGACGGCCCTTCACGGCACACGCGAAACTGCTCAACCTCGGTGAGTGTAGCTTACGCTTCAAAACACACAGGAATCGTGGGTAGAAATTTATTATGGCGCGGCTGTGGTAATCACGGCGCATGCTCTATGAGGGCCCTAGGACCTTTTTATTTTGTATGATTTTTTACATGCCCCAGGGGTGTGGCGCGCAGTTTTACGATTGCG
This sequence comes from Haemaphysalis longicornis, assembly GCA_013339765.2. Lineage (NCBI taxonomy): Eukaryota > Metazoa > Arthropoda > Arachnida > Ixodida > Ixodidae > Haemaphysalis > Haemaphysalis longicornis. Next base: position 144,266,925 of record CM023453.1, read on the forward strand.
GGGATAGGAGTGGACTGCGCAACGTGGCGCTAAGCTCGCTCGCGATTCCTGTCTACATCGCTCTGGGACCGGAGACGATCTGCTGCATCCTAGCCATTTAAGCTTTGCTGTAAAAGGCCACTATGATTGCCTCCCTCCAGGACCCTGGAAAGCACCCAGAAAGAAATATTTTGTTATAGAGGTGAAAGAGGGTTTCTAGTGTGTCTGTGTGTAAATGTTGTATCACAGTGTATGTAATGTTATCGACGCCTGGAGCTGAAGGTTTACAAGTACTGAGTGCGATCTTCAGCTCATGAAGTGAGAAGGGGTATCATAGTATGAGGTCGGCTTATTAATGTCTCTCAAGGACTTCTTCTCGCAGCATGTTTTGTGTTTTAAGAAAATGGTGGTATAGTGCGCTGAACTAGACACTTATTGGAAGTGTTGTGCGAGTGGTTTAGCCTGGTCTTCCAGTGTGTCCACTGTTGTACTAACCAGGGGGCAGGCTGGGTGTCTCTTGTCATTTAAGGTTTTGTATTCGTGTCCAGACATTGTGTGTGTCTGTGTATGAATTGATGGAAGTGAGGAAGGCGCTTCAACTCTCCCTTTTCACCTCACGACGCACTTGCTTCAAAAAAAGCCTTTGCTCATTTAAAAGAAATCAGATTATCTCAGGTGGGGTACCGGCGAAGGACACCCACGTCTGGTTCTGGGCCTCTCACGCCCGCCTACAGTCCTCAATCCACTACGGCCTCCTGTGGTTCAAGGTATGAGTGTATGAGTCAAGGTATGAGTACGTGTTGTGTACTATGTTATAGTATGTAGGCTGTTTTTTTTTTGAAAAGGCATGCTTCTGAAGATGTAATAAATTTCTCTATCAGGCGACCTCGGGGATCAGTGCGAGAAGTGCCCCAAAAATGAGTTGTGTGCGTTAGGCTCGCCTGTGAGGATGTATGGTCCGGGCAGCTGGTCAACCAGAGCCTCCAAGGATGTAAAAGGAGCATACCGTTGTCAACCTATTAAATAATATTGTGCGAATTGCTGCAGCCTCAAGGACAGTGTTCAAAGTGACAGGGTGGCATGCTAACGATTTGCGGGCGATTCTGGCCACACCGCCCGACGAATGTGTGCAGCCATCCCTGTCCTTTCTGAATACTATAAAACTATTCAAGAAATTTGTGTGATTGAAATTGAAATGTGTTTCCTGAAGACGCATCACACTTGGCTGGTTAGAATGCAATATCTCAGCGACATAATCAAGATTTTTAAGCAGGCTTCTAGAGTTCCATTAAATAATCTTTTCTCGTCGCATTATAAAGATTTACGAGCTACTGCAGTGTGTGTGTGTGTCCATGGGTTTCTCGGGGCTGTTACTCTAGGAGTTTGCTTTTTGAGCCTTTCTGTAGGCTTGGACGTTGGAGGCGGCTTCTTTCGATGCGTTGCAGGCAGTAACAGCCGGACGTCCAACTCCTCGTCCGATGTCAACGGGGTGCCCGACGTACTGGGACCCCGGGACTTGGCCCCCCTTCTGGGGCCCTTTGTTTCACCAGCCACCGCCGAGGGCTTTGGGGGCGCCAGAAGTGGCACGGGTGGTGCGGTGGCGGTGGGAGCCGATGCGGGGCCTCCGGTGTCTATCTTCTCGGCGCCCTCCAACACACTGGAGGAAGCGGAGTCTCGGGGCGGGAGCGACACCCGTCGCGACAGAAGTGGTTGCCAGCACGACCGTTCCTGCCTCAGCAAACGGAATGGTGACGGATTGGGCTGCCTGAAGCGACCCAGCGGGGGTTGGGGCAGGGAACAGGTCAGACTCACTGAATTGGGTCCCTTTGCAAAGCAGACGCCGCTCCGCCCCCCAGCGAGCTGCGTCGGCGTACTCCCCCAGAGGAAAAGAGGTGAACCACTTTGGCGCTTCAGTGAAGGATATGTTCTCAGTTACTTTGGAGTTAATTATCTTTTTTTTCATGTGAAATTTTTCACATTAGCGGGAGGACGCTGCATGTAGCCCCCCGCAGTTCACACGAGTGAGGGTGTCGGATGGGCAGTTGTCGTTTCGATGATCATGCGCCGGGCATTTTGCACAGGTGGTTCGGCCACGGCAAGTGGTTGTACGACGCCCAAACCGCAGGCACTTAAAACAGCGCCGCGTGTTCGGGATGTAGAGATGTATTGAGCACCGGATAAAACCTTTAGTTATATGTTGTGTTAGAACTGCGCCGTCAAAGGTCAAGATGGTGTGCCTGCTGGAAAACTTGTCGTCTCTGCGGATGGTGATGCGTCTCACGGCAGTGACGCCCTGATCCGTTAAGTCCAAAAGGAGATCCGCATCCGTTTCGTTGAAGAGATCTGTCTGGGATATCACACCCTGCGGGCTGTTGAGGCTCGGATGGGGTGTGACCCTGACATCTACATCAGCCAGTCTAGTCTGTGCTAGAAACTTTGTGGACTGCTGTTTGTCATTTACTCGATCAGGAGTTCACCGGTCCTTTGTTTTTTGGCATTATACAATTTTTCTATTGCGGCTTCAAGATATTTTGCGATCAAGAAGACTGACTGCGATGCGATAGGCTGCCCTTGACTGAGCGATTCCATTACAAGAAATCGAAAGTAACTTTACGGTTCAGGAAACGTAAAGATGGCAATGGGGAAAAGGTTAATTCGGTGCGGCCCCTTTCTGTAGGCTGATCAGGTTTGGCTTTTTAGAAAACACCACATAGCTTAGTACAAACGCAGGGAGTCGGGTGAGTTTCTTCGCCAGCTTTACCATGATGGCTGAAGAGGTCCCGGAGCTCTCTGCCTGGTAAAAAGAGAGGGAGCTCATCCGCCCGAGCTGGACCTGGGCTCCGACGGCCACCCTTTGAGGTTGCTACCCTTCACCTGAAAACAAATCGTCACGGTTGAACACAACTTATGTGTGGCGGCTAGGGGTCTGCAGTGTCGCCGACACCGTCACCAAGATTGCTCAAGGTGCCCAGTGCGGGGGTCATTGTGAAGTGTGGTGAACGATTCATTTACACGCGAACTATGTATAAGGTGGCCATGGGTATACCAAGTCAGGACGTGTCCCACACCGCTTCTTCGTCGTCACGGATGCTGGTGGCTGTGGCTACGCGCCAGTGTCGTCTATCGCGTTTTTTGGCGTAATAATAAACAATTTCAGGCCCACGGTTCCACTGTGTATGTCAATTGCGGTAATCATACTTGGAAATTCGTCCTCCTAGTTACTTAGCATGGATGTCATCTGGAAATCTGAGGTTGCTTAGGTATTATCCATTAACCCTTACGTTCACCTGTTCCCGATCTAGGGTTGTGACTAACTCTTGTAGACATACTGTCAATAACATTTCAGAGATCCTGCCTCATTGTCTGAAAATCGTTCTTATAGGCATTTGATGCTCTTCTTATGGAATACGATGGTAGCAAGGGACTCACGCTAGATATCCTCTGGTATTCTAAGGTACTGTTTGTCTACAGCCTGTTTCAGCAATGCCTGAATTACTGCGGAAGTTTCGACTCAGTCAAATGCTTTCTCATAATCTTTGAAGTCTATATCTTGGGGTTGAGTATACTCAGTGCACTTCTCTATCACCTGATTGAACGTGGAAACATGGTCCATTCTTGAATATGTTTTACAAATTTCCTGCTTGATCAGTAGGATCAGTGAAAGCTAAAGTGGCAGAAATTATGTTAGTATAATCCTCGGTAACTAACTTGTAGAAGACTGACTCTAAGCTGATCCACCGTAATTTTTCACCTTGTTCATTTTACGTTTCTTATGTATTATGATAATGTTTGAAATCGCCGAAATTGGCACCAATAAATGTTGTTCCAAATAAAGGTGAGAAGGTTCTTTGGCGAAGTACCAAGATCACGAACCCCGCCATGACAGCGCAGTCGTCCGTCAACAGTCAAGCCACAGGAAGGCCAACCTGGGTACACGAAAAAGCTTTGGCTCAATGCTCGTCCTTCGACGTTGCTGCGTCGAAAGTGGGATTCGCCCACTAATCCAATACGATGCCTAAGTGTACCCCGAATTTTTACGTCATCACCTAAAATAAAATTCTTACATGCTGCATCAGAACCGCCCCTGGAGAACTTCCACGTTGAAAATATGTGCAAGACTTTATAACCCCGCATTGATTTCAGAAGGCGCTTCCCCCGCAAGTCACACCAGAACGAAATTTTCTGCAGCTCTCTTCGTTTTTATACCGAGTTTATACTGCTTAAACAAGCAACAAAAAACTGTTTCTTAACAATGTTTTCATTAACCGCTCACATCTCTAAGCTGAAACAATGACTGCAGATAGCACAGAGCGAACCTATTAGTGTTTGCGTCAGCTTTTGGTAATGTTCCTATTGGTTGTTTCTGGTTGATATGCCATTTTTGGCAAACTGAATATCAGGTACAGTGCAGCGCTTTCTCTTCTCTTTTTTTCCTGTTGTGTACTAGCCTACGTGGGCTATTAACCCATTCAATATGCCCAGGCAAATAGCCGTAGGCTTCGAAATCTCTTGGAAACCTACAGAAGTGCTGATTGAAAGTGTTGGGCCGGTTAATACCACAGGCAATTGCGGGCTAGATTGGAACATCTACAAAACCTATTGATGAGCACGCACAAGAACGCGCCTAAACAATTGCGGACAACTCTGCGAACACATGCGCGGCAATCTGCGTAAGTGCCGTTCCTGATTCCTATTCCAACAGGTACTAGACCATCCTTTCTCACGAACCTAAACCAAGTCATGATTCACTCTGCCCGTCCACAAATATATTGGCTCCACCAACGAACTCCCAGAATATCTGCGAACCTCACATATTGCACAGAGCCGCATTTTCATCCCGTCTGCCTACTCTGGACCCTCGAACCCATTCCATAACGGCTGTTTGGCCCGGATGGCATAACCGATAATCTTCGACGGCAGCTACTGATAATATATGGTCGTTCGTATCAAAAAGCATAATAGTTTTTAGATAACCGGGCCCCTTCCTCCCAGATGGAAACACACTAAAGTATCCTTCCAAAGCACACCTTGAATATTGCTTCCAGTCGACACACCTTCCAGCAGCCACCCTTACCACCTCTTGTGGAACGGAAAAAAGAACACTGTTACTTATGCAGTTCCGAATAGCACACTTTTGATGCATGTCACAAAAGGTTAACCATAGAAGAAAAGAAGGACATATTGAAGCGAAGCGGACGGTGCTTGAAGTGTTGCGAAAAATTCCACCGAGCGAGGGACCGTGGGCTCGCGAGATGTCTGCGTTTTCAAAACTCCAAGGCCTACACTTGACGTTCCTCGATGACTCCAACTATTCTGGTCCTTCGGGTAGTGACACCTGGAGGCAGTTCGTGGCAAAAGGCATTCAAGTGCCCAGTGCTGTTGCTGAGGCCCAAGATACTACTCTTCGACACACAGCTAAATTTGGGCACGTGGCTCCATACAGACGCAACTTTTCCGTTGCCTTTTGGATGGTGGTAGTCCACGAACGTTTGTCAAAAAGACCCAGCCAAGAACCTTAGCTGCAAGGAGGTAAGGAAAGAGACTCTAAATACGCAAACGTTCGGAGCAATGGGCCCATCTAACCAAACGCTACGACGCGTGAAACTGTGGATAACAAGCCCGCACGACACTGAGGCTATCCTGATCAAAGCCCTTCAAGTACCAACAATAAGCATTGAAACTCCTTTTACAGATGCATCTTCTTGTTTAGGAGAGGAGGTTCGGGATCTTTGCCTCGCCGACAATGCTGAAGTCTCAACAGATGACACTATTCGGCTACTCATAGGATCGAACTATTACTGCAAAATCATAATCGGAGAAATTCGGCATTACAAATGGCTTGACTGCCGTTGAGACGTCTTTTAGGTGGACGTTGCAGGACCCGGTCAAAAGAACGGAGAACATCCGAGACACGTTTTCCACTGGCATCATAAAAGTATAGGCCGAACATTTCATTGACAACCAAAAAACCGTCTGAATAACTGCACGCCTTTTGGGAGGTAGAGCACGTATGAATCCTTAACCACAACAACGAAGAATCTGTTGAGGATAAAGTTCTTACAAAATTCGAAAGAAAAATATGGAGAACAGATGACAAGTATGAAGTTTGTCTCCCCGTGAAGGATAACGCACTCAAACTGAATTGAAATTAAGAAGCGAATGATCGGCTTGCCAAGCTCACGCGATGCCTTCAGAGAAACGAACATTGGGCGCTGCTTGTAATGTAATGAGAATGTAATGTCCCTGAAATCGACTGGTCCAACCGTTGCTTTGTCATACATGAAAGACAGTCCTGCACAGATAAAAGACCACTCTCAGAACGAGTATATTAAAAGTTAAGGAAGGATTTGGATCCCATCAACGCTGTGAAGATGGTTGGAAGCAAAACTTTAAGTGACACTCATAACAATTACCCATGAGACTTCACTTGAAGTCACACACGTGGCTTTACAAAGAGTGAAACGAGAGATTCTGCCAGCCATTACTTGATATTGGCGTGGGCGGAATCTTGAACGCAGCAGCGTCGGCCACCGCCGTGCTACAGTAGTGGACGCCGCCACCATTGAGCGGCCGTGCGTTGGCAGAATGAAAACGGAGAGGAGCGTCTTTGGAAGGGTGAGACAGCAGAACCTAGCCATCCTGATGGGCTAGCTCGGGGCTACACCACCGTACCACACAAGCGCAGACACCGAAAAAATTTGGCATAAATTCTTTGTGATTCTCATTTATATCGGGCAAACTTGTTTACTAATTTTCGGAATTGCGAGAAGGCTGAGGGACATTTATAATCGCTGTTTATCAGGAACAGTCGATCCTTCCGCCTTTACAGTACCTCTTAATACACAACCGAATTGGTATTCATCAATTTAGAAAACGGAGTCCCATTAGTGGCAAGCTGTGCGCAAAAGGTAGCGTTTTTATGGCGACCAGATGTCTGTATGTTGTCTTTAAGTTTTGTTTTCCCGCCCTTTAGACCAACCTTTAATGTATCTTTGCAGTATGACCACTTAATTCTTTCAGCAGCCGAGCAGACGACGCGGTATTCAATTCGCCGACACTAGTTTGCGCACGCACACTTTGTTCACTTCTGCTTCGCCGCCTCTCTATTCTTTGAGTTGTTAGGGGAGCACAAGTTCACTCCAGAAAACTTGTTTTTGAATTCAAGGCAACTGCGTCATCTTTGGCTTCGTAACTACATTAGTGATAAAAGCAAAAGTTGACACCTGATCGTAATGTATATGTATATGTTTAGCATAAAAGAATAACGCATAAGTTGCTGGCGGCAACCAGAAATTGAAAATGCGTGCTACAGCTCAGGGTTTTGTAATTGGTTTGTAAACTTCATACATTATCGCATTGTGCAGCAAAGCTATGAAAATGCGACAACTGCTGGAGACTGCGGTGCATTCCCCTGTACGCATAGTCTAGTGAAGCTAAGAAAGAAAGAGTTCAGTCAAAGAAGCACCGAATGTGGTTTCGGTGCCTCTTTCGGTGTCTATTATCCTATTACGACAATCACGCGCAAGACCGATTTCACATACGGTATTTAGAGCACTTATATATCTAGCAAACACGAATTAGATACTAAGTTTGCACAAATTTGTGACGAAACAAATGAGTCGTCTGATCGCCCAGCCTCCGGTAGAACTAGGCGGCGAGTATTGTACTTTACAAGAAAAAAAATAGCAGTGGCTCAACTCGGCTACGCGAGGATATACGTAGCGTGGGGGAACGTTCAGCTGGTTATTCTTAGGTTTCCTGGTTGTCTAGGATAAGCTGATTATCATGCTTACAGCTGCTAAAACGATTTCAATTCAATTCAGTTCAATGCAGTCCATGACACTACAATCGAATCCAATCCAATAGCGGCGGTGGCGGCACCGGCGCGCCAGCTGTGTGCCGTGAGACGTCACTGCTGCTGACTCGTGCGCAGCCCGGCTCTGCAGGAGCCACGCGAAACTGCTAAAACTCGGCCAGTGTACCTCACGCTGCAAAACTATTGTTGTGGGACACGGCTTAAAATAGATTTGAGCAATGGACCTAGCTTACGCAAACGAGGAGCGCAAATTCCAGTCGGGAATATATGCGGAGACAGAAAGTCGGAAATCAGCTGCGATGAATTGTGGCGTTGTACGCGCGACTGTACGCTTAAAGGCTGACCCCCATGTGCCGAAATGTCGGCCAATAGGCAGCCAACGACGCCATGGGTCGGCTGGTGCGCATCCTGCGTGGTGAAAATGGCTGTTCGCCGGCAATCTGCGCGAAATAGATAACAGACGCGCGTCCGTTAACGCGACCGGCAATGTGGAACTATATTTGGAGGTGCAGCCAATCACAGCTTTCTAAGAAAATTCCTGTCTGGGGAGGGCGCCTGCGCCCGCAGCAGCCAAAAAGCAGGTGCTTCTTTTGCGCCTTTTTTTCGTGTACGAATCTTCTCTCGTGAACATCATGTCCTTAAAACTGCCAAAAAAGTGCCACAGTAGCAAGGTGGGTAAGAGTGATAGCCCAAAATAGAACAATTGATAGTCATTGCTGCGACGTTCAGCGCACAAAACTTAAAAGTAGCTCCAGAGCTGGCCAGTAATCGCATGACACACTTTTACGCATTGTTGCTATTTCATAATATTTTTGCGGTAACTATGACGTCAATTTCGACAAAAACACCACCCTCAAAATATACAAACAAATAAATACTAGTTCAGACCAACCACCATGCCGCGAAACTCAAACGGCGAATTTATCGCGGCAGTCGCCAAACATCAGCCCCCCGCGCAGCTTTTGTTGACCCAACCTCCTTGCAACATGAAGCAGCGAACGCTGCCGAACAGAGAGCTGCTTGCATCGAGGTTGCCGCAAAAAAATACTATACCTGATGCGCGTGGACATAACCTTGCTTTTAGGTGGTCTTGAAAGAAAAGTAACAGTTGAATAATGAAACCTCACATTGTGACGTGTTTTATATGAAGGTACGCGCTAGTATAGGAGATACGCAACAGTGATCGACGACGAGGCAGAAGAAAGGAAACCGCCGTCTTTCGTTCGCGCGTGCTCGTGCCTGGTTCTCGTTGATCGAGTCCTTTTAGGTTAGAACCTTCGCTGTCGCTCGTAGTTTTTGAGCCTCATTAAACTACAAAGCCACCCCCACCACCCGGAGCACGTAATTCCTGTACGCTACACGGAAGAACTAGCTGGGCACGATCACTTGATGTGAAAAAACCCTCCTGGCTGCCCAGTACAACGACCCTTTGTTCACGCCCGGTTCATGGGAGTAGCCGCCGCCAAAACGGCCAGTCTCCTGAGTACTGTCTCCTTCCCAGCGACGCGCCGAGACGCCAAGAGCGTCGACCACAAATAATGGCGCAAACGATTGCCTCTGAGGTAATATTTCATCAGCGACGCATTCCTGCCAGCCTGCTTGTTGACGTGCTCCAAGACGTCGAGGACTGTCTGGAGCAGTTTGAGCGCGTTCCATCATTTAACCTGTTGGACCCGCAACAAAAACGTAGGCATGTGTAGTACTAGCTGGGCGACGGCTCCAGGACATGGTACGAAAACAGAGAGGCGAGCTTGCCGTCATGGGATGAATTTCGGCAGGAGCTTCTGGAGTCGTTTACCTGCACCAACCGCCAAAACCACGCGCCGCGTCTTCTGGAATCTTGAATTCAAAAGCTGAACAAAGGGTTAGCGATGTTCGTGGAGGACATGGCTCGCCTATTTCGGAGAGCCGACCCCATTAGGTCCAATCCGAAGACACTGCTGCTCTTAATGCAAGGTGTAAAAGAACAGCTGTTCGCTGGCCTCGTACCAAATCCCCCTAGTACTGGGAAGGATTTCATCATTGAGGCTACCGTCATTGAGCGAGCCCTGCAGAAGTGATGCGGACCATACGACCGTGGGACCGGCGGATCTTGAACCACCACTGCCACTGTGGTGACTATTGTGTCCACCGACCGATGGATGCGGGAGCTCGTCCAATCTATCGTTCGGGAGGAGTGGCATCTGAATGGAATAGCTTCATCCGAACCGTCACCTCCATATATTGTCGACATCGTTCGCCACAACATCCTGCAGACCTTAACGTTTGCAGCCCTCGAACAGCAGCCAAAGCCCGCTACAAGCAAGCTATGTTTCGGCGGTGCGTCGCCAATCTCCGCCTGTGACCGCCCCAGTGCCCAGCTGAACGCCTCAAACCGAAATCCCTTCCCAGCTAGCGGACGCCGGTACACGCCCTTCGCCGTCGGGAAATGCATTCCGAGGACAGGTACGAAGAGTGATCTGTGCGCACCAGTGACGACTGACTGCTATGGTACCGCTGTGGCGAAGCAGGCTATGTCTACCGCCATTGCCAGTACCGTGAGGTTGGCCTTCCCTCAATTTTTCTAAAGCTCCCATGCCTGGTTTCTGGCAAAGACCAGCTGCGACTGAAGTCTTCCTCCACGCTCGTATAAACCCCTCACTGCCTCGTTGATTCCCGTCATCGTCCCCAGGGAACGACGCTCATTTAGCTACCACGACGCCCGAGATGAGCCACGAGGAAGATTCCAAGCCGTACGTGGGGATAATAGAAGCAGCATATACGGAAGCAGGATTGCTGATAGCATATCCCCGCAAGACCTTCGAGAGAGAGAGAGAGAAAATGACATTTATTGAAAATTTCCGGCGGGGAGGCGGGTCAGGTCACGCAGGGCTTCGCCACCCCCTGTCTATGTACTAAGCAGACCCGAAGCTATGCCTGGGCACCGGTTCAGGCTACTCGGCGAGTCCCCTCCCGAAGAAGGGTCTTTTTTTCGCCTTTGCTGGGCCAGAGCAGCCTCGAGCCGCTGGACTGCCAGCAGTTGCCAAGGCCTTAGAAATCATGCGAGGACGCCGAACAAAAACACGTTGACGAGAGGGGCTATCACCGAATGCAGACGCGCCGATCTGCTCGTGGCTTTGGATGGACGCGAAGTTGGTTTTCTTGTCGTTACCGGAGCGCATTACGCGATCATTTGCCTGACCCTTGCTAATGTTTTGAAAAACTTAAAGGCGCGATGGTCTAAGACTCAAATTCGCACTGCTGGGGGCCATTTATGACACTGGTGGGGAAGTGCACTGCGAGAATCAGCACAGGAGACGCTACTGCCTTTGTCGTGCCCGTTACTTTTCCTCCATGCATTTAAACAGCGAGTATTGGCGGATCCCGGTGGATGATCGCAACCGCGAAAAGACTGCCTTCTTAACACCGGATGCTTTTTATGAATTCCCGGTCGAGGCCTTTGGTTTGGGATCGGCGTCGGCAACATTCCAGGGAATCACGGAACCTGACTTGTCCGGCCTCAAGTTGCAGACCTGCATTGTGTACATGAGCGAAGTTATCGTTTTCTTGTGAACATTTGCAGAACAGTTTTTTATGCCGTACGAGCCGCCGGTCTCAACCTAGAAAGCAGAAGTGCCAGTTTGGGCATGAAAAGCTCCGTTTCCTTGGCCAGGTTGTGAGCCACGCCGGCGCCAAACCTTAGCCCGAAAAGGTAGCCTCTGTCTTCAATTTTGCGACGCCCAAAAACAAAGGCGCCCTGCGGTGATTTCAAGGCCTGTGTTCATATTACCAGTGCTTCATAGAAAACTTCTCACTCATCGCGGCTCCACTAACCTGCCTTACCCGTAACGCCATCGCCTTCGTATGGACCAATGAGCAGCAAGATTCTCTCGAAGACCTGCGCGTGCTCTCGCAAGAGCAACCTGTACCCAGCCATTTTGATAAAGACGACGCGAATACTATTTATAGTGACGCCAGCAAAGTTAGTCTAAGGGCCGCATTGGCCCAATGGCAAGCAGGTGCTGAAAGAGTTGTGGCTTACACAAGCAGGACATGGTCTCCCGCAGAGACGAACTATTCAGCCACTGAAAAGGAATGTCGCGGTTTTATGGGTGGTCTTGAAATCCCTCCCGTACCTATATGGCTGTCCGTTCAAGGTAGTGATTGACCATCACTAGCTTTCCTGGTTGGCCAATTTAAAAACCCCTCTGGTCGCCTAGCCCGCTAGAGCCTGGGACTTCAAGTATTTAGTCTGACTGATATCTTAATGTCAGGAAAACATCATTCTGATGCAGATTGCCTGTCTGGAGCCCCGGTCAAGCACCTTGTCCATGAAGATGAAGACGAAACAGCTTTTTTTGGAGGAATCAATGCCCCAGCTTTGTCTAAACAAAGGGAAGACGCCGAGCTGCAACCACTTATGAACTTATAGGAAGGCCTATATGCACCGAAGCCGAAGGTCTTGGCGAGTGGGCTACAGTTTTTTTGCTTAAGGATTATCATTTACAAACGAAACTTTCTTCCAAACGGCAGAGACCACCTTTGTACCTCATCATCGGTGCTGCGCGTCTTCGCCACGAAATACAACTGGCCAGTTATCACGAGCCGACTGTGGGTCACCTTCCTCATCGGCGTACCACTTCCCGTTTCAAGCAGAAATACTGGCCAAAGTTCCTGCGACAGTGAAACAGTACATTCGTACCTGCCGCGAATGTCATCCACGGGAAACACCACGTGGACGCGCAGCCGGTTTACATCAACCTGTGCAGGTACCGAAAACACCTTTTCAACTAATCGGCATGAACTTTTTGAGCCTTTTCCAAACCTCCTATTCGGGCACTAAGTGGATCATAGTCACAGCTGAATACCTTACCGATACGCCGAAACAAAAGTTCTTCATCGTAACATTGAGCTCGACGTGCCTTAATTTGCATAGACAACATTGTTCTGCGCCACGGAGCACCAGACATTTTCGTCGCCGACAGGGAAACCACACTCAACTCGGCGTTGGTACGCGGCGTCATGAACCTCACCGGTACTTCACACCGAAAATCTACGGTCTACCACGCTTAGACGAACGGCCTGACCGAACGCCTAAACAAAACTATTGAAGACATGCTAAGCATGTACTTTGACATAGAACATAAAAATTGAGACGCCATTCTTTTTAATACGTGACGTTTTGCTACAACACGACCGGGCGAAAACCACGCGCATGACGCCATTCGCTCTCCTGTATGGACGGGAGGCAACAACGATGCTGGATGCCATGCTTTCTCGCGACAACAGGAATGCCGACGAGACTGCTCAAGCGATCGCTCAATGCGCCGAAGAGGAGCGCCAGCTCGCTCGGTACAGCGTCAAAAAACAGCAGACGCAGGATTCGGATTCCTCTGTTTACAATGTTCGTCACAGGCACGCTTCCTTTGAGCCTGGCGACTATGAACGAGTGTGAACGCCCATCCGACATCGAAGGCTACGCGAGAGACTTATGAAACGCTATTTTTGACCCTACAGAGTTCCGAAATAGCTGAGGGATACCACGTACGTAATTACGCCGGAAGACGGTGTTTCACACAGGCGTCAACATCGCCTATCTGACGTGGTCCACATCGTCCGCATGAAGCCTTACTTTGCAAGAACGTGATTCGCCAAAACTGACTCACTGTTTTTCTACACTTTCAATCGAGCATCTGGACGATGCGTCCCTTGGTGGAGGTAAACTGTCACAGGTTGTGTGAGAAAGGACACTCTTGTGTAGGGGATGCACAACGGTGATCGACGACAAAGAAGAAGAAACAACATCATCGTCTTCGGATCACGCACGCTGGTGCCTGGTTCTCGTTGCTCGAGCGCTTTTATATTAGGCCCTTTGCTGTCCCCTGTTGCAAACGCCGTCAACCAACCATCAAGATTCATTTCTCACTAGGTTGATAGCGTTTGATGGTCGCTTTGGAAAGCTTTATGTACGTAAGAAACTGTAACGGAAGCTGGTGGAAGGGGACGCTGGAAGAGTGCTGGCAGGCTTGCGGCGCAATGGCGGCAGATGTTGCCGTGACGGCAAGCTTGACTGCTGAATTGATGATGGAAAGGCATGTTCTGAATGAATGATGCCACAAAGCCAAAATTCATAACAGAGCGAAGTGCTTTTAATTACACAAACATAATGGTGGGATTGACCATTGCGAGAAAATTACAAGAGCTACCTTATTAATACGTGTTGCCGAAACCTTGGCGGGCACGCGGCGCAATGACGGCAGATGTTGGCGTGAAAGCAAGCTTGACTGCTGAATTGATGATTGAAAGGCGTTTTCCGAACGAATGCTGGCAGCAAGCAATTCGATAGCGATGCGCCGATGCAATAACAGAAACATAGCGGTGGCATTGAAGATTTCGAGAAAATACAACTGCCTTTTTGAAAAGGTGCTGCCGAGAACTTGGCATGTTAGAGAAAAGCTTTATTAATTAGCGCTTCCTGTTTCTAAGCCATAACTTGGAGGGCTGGAATCGAATTGTATGCCCTTTATTCGCCGTTTCTGGACTCTTACGTTCAAAACATGGGCAGCTTTCTTTGGCTGCGACAGTGTCAAACCGTGTTCATTTCCGCTGTGCTTTCATATTACGCTGGCGCAGCCAGCATATAGAACCATCCGTGGGATGGCTTAAATTGTACGCGGCAGAGTGCGGGTCTAGCGCTTCGCCGATCCTCCTTAGATGTAATCAGCTGCCTTGAGACAGATTCAACCGCAGTATTATTATACAACATAATGTTCATTCCATTCGCGCATGCCGTTTCACTCATAGCTGCGTTGGCTTTAACGGGGATGTAGGATAACGGTTTTAGTTTGAGGAAGCTGTCTACACGGCTTAAGGTGAGGCGCGTTTGGAGACTGGTGCGTGCCAAAGAAGCGGTATGACTGCATGAATGGGTTATATACGAGAAGCATTACACATAACGGACAATATTTGTGTATTCATTGACGATTGGGTTTGAGAAGCCAGATCAATGCCGCTTGTTCGGCGCTGGTTTTGTTCCTGCCGGTGGTACAATGCAGTGGAAGCGGCTAATGTAGGTGATGTGCTATATGGAGGCATTCATCTTTGCTACAGGAATTGTACTAAACAACTTGTCGTCAATCGCATTCTATCTAAGCCAGATCAGATCAGGTCGACTGTTACACAGGGCTGTACTCTATCGCCTCTACTCTTTGCCCTGTACATAGAGCCCCTTTGCGTTAGAATACAAAAGAGCCAAATAGTACGGGGTTTTTTGTTAGCATCATGTGAAGTTAAAGTTCTTGCTGATGCTGATAACGTTGCGTATTTTTGTGCTGACAAGCGTAGTGTTCACGAAGACCTGGTATTGACTAAGGAGTTTTGTGACGTTTCTGGAGCGGTCATGAATATGGAGAAAACTATGAGGTTTTGGTTTGGCCTGTGGGGAACAAACCTTCCAAATTTGCAGGTAATAATTGGGACAAGACACCACTTGAGTACCTTGGCGTGCCTTTGCACCAAATAAGGAACTCAGGACCACACTGGTCTTCAGCACTGACGCATGTCAAGCGTGCATTGCAGGCATGAATGGGGCAAGAACATTCTGTATTTGCCCGTGCGCAAGTCTGCAATGTTTTCTTGGTAGCAAAGCTTGTTTATAAGCTTCAGGTACTGCCCTGTGCGCGGGCGAACGTCCAGGCTCTACACAGTGTTTGCTACCTTCGTGTCGAGATCTGAATGGGAGCCAATGCGCAGGGATAATTTATTTCTTCCTTTACGGTATGGTGGTGTTGGGTTAATGCATTTGTTTGTGCACCAACTTGTGTTTCGGCTTTTCTTTATTTTATTTATTTATTTATTTTATTTATTGACTGATGTACTGCTAGCCTGATTGCCAGGCTTTAAGCAGGAGTGGGGGAAAGTGGTACAGGAATATTCACCAAAATAACAGTGAGGAGAAGGAGAGGTCGCGTGATTATACAACAGACAATACTATACAATATCGACATAGTTTTACACGCACACACATTCACACTTGTATGCGCAGAAGAGCTAGTTACAAGCCATGGTTCTGACAATATTATGGACATAGTTTTACACGCACACACAAACACACTTGTATGCGCGGAAGAGCTAGTTACAAGCCATGATTATGACAAACTTATGGAATAAATGTAATAGGTTAAGATTCCAACGTACTCGTTGGAAACTAAAACAACAAAGAAACAGACCGCAACATTTTTTTACCGCAATACAAACATGAAAAACAGTTATGGCAGTTCGTTTAGGAACGCAGATACATAGTTGGAGTCAACCGTGTTACACGGTAAAGTATTCCAATCAGCTGCTGTGCGGGGGAAGAAGGACTGTTTGCAGGCATCTGTACGGTAAGAAAATTCCTTGACCTTTTTTGAGTGGTATGACCGGGTTCAGCGTGGTTCGATCGGTTCAATTTACTTAGTTTTTGGTATGCCGAGTTTATTATAATATATAAGATAGAATAGTTTCAACCTACCTCGATAACTTCGGGCCTGCAATTTTTCCAAGTTTGCTGACTGTAAAAGGCTTGATGGAGATGTGTGCCAGCTATAAGAGCTAAAAATAAACCTAAAAGCTTTCCTCTGCATATTTTCTATCTTATCAAGTTGTACAAGTTGGCGGAGCATCTGTTTGTACGTACTGTTTTCAAGAGCCCATAAGTTACCATTTGCCGTTTCTCGTTCCTACGGGTGAGGTGAACCAAAAGCCGCCATTGATTGGGTTTTCTAAATGAAGTCGTGGATACTTTTCGTTTCCTTACTGCGCGATTTTCCCTGGAGTACCTGTTTAGTCTTTCAAGGACGGCTACGACGAACACTTTAACTCATAATTTATTTTCCGTGCCTCTTTATCGCCAGCCATGCTTGCGGGACCATTCGAATAACGTTTTAGACCGTGTCAGCGTATGTGAGTGCCGCCAAATGCCAAAACGTTTTTCTTTAAGCTTCATTCGCAAACGCTTCCAGTTAAAAATGGCTGCGAGACAAAAGAATGTCGATCCCTTGGTCAGAAAATTGCCGCTTGTGCAACAATTCACTGTTTCACAGACAATTCACCGCTGTTTCGTGCTGTGCCGTGACGAGGTGTTTTCCTGGGACGTTTTGCAACGGGCACTAAAAAAAGACATTGACATCACCCCCTACACCATTCGCTTCATGCCATTTGAGGACGTTAATCGGGTGCGATATGACGTTTTTGTGCTCCTAGGTTTGTTTAGCTTGTGGACGTGCCGCATGACTGATCGACATGCTGAACCCCCTAGGCCGACCAAGTGCATTTTTCGGGAACAGACGGCGTTGGTAGGGAGCGTTTATGTTGCGCAGAGTGATCCACCAGAGTGGCTGCATCTTTTGGATGCATACCTTAGTTTTGAATTGTTGCCGACGTTTGTTAGACTGACGTGCTTACCCTCTGCTGTCTGTTAGTGTTTATATTGTGTGTCAATTGACTTGGCTGACTTCTCTCTAAACTTTCCATGTATTAAAGAAAACAAAAGTATCGGTGGTGCAGTCCGTTTTTTGTTGCAAAGGTTGGAAGTTCGATCCTCACTCGGTCAGCATTCTTTTTTTTTGCGCCGACAGCACAATCTGATTTCCCTTTAAACAGAAAATGTGCCTCTTCTTGGAAGTTTTTACCCAAAAGTGATTTCCCTAAGTCATGTCTGAGGTATATTCCACAACTTGCTCATAGACAGCACAGCCCAACAAACTCAACTTTATGCTAGGTATGCCAACCTGTTCTTTTTATTTACATTGCTTTATGTGTCTATGTTCAAGCGAGAATTTGTTTCGACGTATTTTGTTCACTTCGCGACTAGTTGTATTAACTACGTTACGAAAAAAACAAAAGCACAGCCGAAAGCGAAATCGCGGTACCAGTACTCCACTGCTGCATCCAGCACCATCACCACGCCATCATGCCATCGCCTTCCCTTCCTCCTGGCCGCCGAGTCGAATGAGTGGTACACGCTTGTCGAGAGGCTTTGTTTTAGTTGTTTGGAAGACATTGGATTATTGTATTGGCGAATATATGCCACCTGAGGATTAAGGTAAGTGACTATTCAACTTTTCGTGCTTTACTTGAGTATTTAGGAGGGCAGGGCTGTTCCGTTCCGTGTTCGACGTTTGGGTCGCCGGTTAGCCCTAATGTTTTTTGACAGCGACTGATTTTGAAGGTTACGTAGATCCACCTTTCGACCGCGGATATTGCGTGTGGGCGTAACAACCGTAGGACGGTTCGATTTACAGTCCCGGAATCACCGCTGATGTGTCCTTATGGGTCCGGGGAATCCTAGGACTCCCGCGGAATATCCGCGGTGAAATCGAGTCTGTGAATACAAAAGCCCTAGTGTTTGTTCCGTTTCTAGGATTTTTGTTGAGAGAAGTAGGAG
The DNA here is from genome assembly GCA_013339765.2 of Haemaphysalis longicornis. Classification (NCBI taxonomy): domain Eukaryota; kingdom Metazoa; phylum Arthropoda; class Arachnida; order Ixodida; family Ixodidae; genus Haemaphysalis; species Haemaphysalis longicornis. The sequence goes on from CM023453.1 coordinate 144,285,125, forward strand.
CATACTGCTACGTTGGCTAAACGGTTTGTCGCTCGCAACCGATCTCCAATACGCGCGGTCGACCGCTCCAGGTTGAGTTCGCAACAGTTGTTTTCTTTTTTTTGTAGGTAGTTCTTTTTAAGGAATTGCGAGAGTGTACTTGGCATCATCTGTCGTACCTGGACTGGAGTGGACGCTATAGGTAACTTTTAGCCGGGCACATAGCAGTCTACACTGCACTGCAGGGATTGTCATTTTTGAAAGCGATCACCCAGTTAAGTGCACTGGTACACACAAGGCTCACTGCGTTCAGATTGTGGGTACGGTGGCGGCACTTGCACTCCCCGCACGTGCAGTGAATGTTTCGTGAATCGCATAAATGGTTGTGCAGGTGTATTAGTAGCACCAAAACCGTGCATTAAACTCGAATTTGCTACCACGTCGAAACTACATGCGTATCGTGCGTCTGGTGCAGAGGCATAAGCAATGCTTGCCGCGCATGGGGAGCGTTCAGGTACTGCAACATTCACTGCCGTCTCCGAATATTTCGCGGCCACGCGTATAGCTCAGTTAAATTTTGAATTGGGCTCTCATTCTGTGGATGAGTGCACCCCACACAAGAGCAAATGCTTCAAAAAACAAGTGGGCCTGCTCTGGACTGGTTAAGGCCGTAGGTATCTTCCTATTTATCTGTGTACATCATTGCGCGGCAAAGAATACAGTGTTTGTCAAAACACATCACTTGATATAAATAAACATACCTCTAGAAAATCTACCACAAGATAATAGATGGGAGAACAGCCCTTTCAAGGTAGTAATGTCACACTGGAAGTTTTTTTTATTTTTCAGAATGGGATAACCTCTTTCTCATCGCAGTAATTTTTTTAAGCCCCGGCTTTTTTCCTTATGCATTATTGGCAATAATGCATTATTTTTATGTTTCAATTTTTCCTGCCTATATCAATGTGTGTCATTTTCATTTCATCTCATTTAATCATACTGCAGGCCAACATGTTGGCCCATGCAGGGAGGGCAGTACAGAGCAAGAATTCAAAAAACGCATCAACAGGATGCTACCTATAACATGTCACAAAAACTTAAAAATACTTGACTTAGCACAACCGTGAAATTACAACAACACAATAAATCGCAGTGGGGCAAAACGCCTTGCCCCAAAAACACAGCAATAAAATAACAAAACAGCAGGTAAACTTTCTTTAACGTACAAGTGGTCACAATTCTATGTTTAGATTATTCTAATTCATGAGGCAAGTAGTTTGCCAGGTATTGTAACAAGTTTCTTGATTGTAAAACTTCAAGGGGGAGGGACTTACATTCGTTAATGTTACGCACAAAAAACTATTCATGTGAGAATTTGTATTAAATATAATTGGCGTTATAGAGAGGTTGTGTATGTGTCTTGTTTTTCGGGCTTGAAGAAAATTTACGTAAAAAGGTAGTTTAAGTGCGATTTTCCCACTTATGATTCTATAAAGAAACTGGAGACGACTACTTTTGTGCCTGCGTTCTAGCGAACTGATTTTTTTCTAAGCATTAGTAAGGTTGGGGAATCCTGTCTTTTATATTTCCCAAAGATAAATCTAACAGCCTTTCTTTGTACACGTTCCAAATTCATAGTGTCCCAAACACGCGCCGCATATTCGAGTTTCGATGGCACGAATGTGTTATAAGCTAACAGTTCGGTTTGTGCCGGCGTCTTTCTAAGTTTTCTCTCCAAAAACCACAATTTGCGGAAAGCTGCTGAGCACGTAACGGAAATATGGTCTGACCAAGATAACTTATTACTAAATGTAACCACTAAATATTTGTGTTTTTTAACTTGAGTTATTGTTGAGTCATTTAGAACATATACACTAGGTTCTTTTTTCCGTGTTACCCGAAGCAAGACAGTTTTTTAATGTTTATTTCCATTCCCCAAAGTTTACACCAATTGAAAATTGCAATAACTGAATTTTGCAAACATGAGTGATCATTTAGTGACGCTATTTGTTTAAAAATGACAACGTCATCTGCGGATAGGTTAATATGCATATTATCAGGGATTTGGTTAGTTATATCATTTAAATATATCAGAAATAAAAGCGGTCCTAGTACGCTTCCTTGCGGTACACCCGAATTTCATTGACGGACACTAGAGGAACATTTAATTTCTACAAACTGTTGTCTATGTCGGAGGTAAGCCTTGATCCATAATATGATATTTGAATGAAGCCCAATGCACTCGAGCTTATGAATTATTTTCTGTAAGAAACCTTACAGAGAAGTGGGCCTCCTCTGGACTGGTTAAGGCCGTAGGTCTCTTCCTATTTATCTGTGTACATCATTGCACAGCAAAGAATACACTGTTTGTCAAAACACATCACTTGATATAAATAAATATACCTCTAGAAAATCTACCACAAGAGAATAGATGGGAGAACAGCCCTTTCGAGGTAGTAATGTCACACTGGAAGTTTTTTTTATTTTTCAGAATGGGGTAACCTCTTTCTCATCGCAGTAATTTTTTAATCCCCGGCTTTTTTCATTATGCATTATTGGCAGTAATGCATTATTGTCATGTTTAATTTTTTCTGGCCTATATCATTGTGTGTCATTTTCATTTAAAATCATTTAATCATACTGTAGGCCAACATACTGGCCCATGCAGGGAGGGCAGTACAAGAGCAAGAATTCAAAGAACGCATCAACAGGATGCTACCTACAACATGTCACAAAAACTTAAAAATACTTGACTTAGCAGAACCGTGAAATAACAACAACACCAAGAAATCGCAGTGGGGCAAAAACGCCTTGCCCCAAAAACACAGCACTAATATAACAAAACAGCAGGTAAATTTTCTTTAACGTTCGAGTGGTCACAATCCTATGTTTAGATTATTCTAATTCATGAGGCAAGTAGTTTGCCAGGTATTGTAACAAGTTTCTTGATTGTAAAACTTTAAGGGGGAGGGAATTCTATTCGTTAATGTTACGCACAAAAAAACTATTCATGTGAGAATTTGTATTAGATATTATTGGCGTTATAGAGAGATTATGTCTGTGTCTTGTTTTTCGGCCTTGAAGAAAATTTACGTAACAAGGTAGTTTAAGTGCGATTTTCCCACTTATGATTCTATACAGAAACTGGAGACGACTACTTTTGTGCCTGCGTTCTAGCGAACTTATTTTATTTCTAAGCATT
>CM023453.1:144288405-144413963 GCA_013339765.2 Haemaphysalis longicornis
GACGTGGGACACCGCTTTCTGGGTTTTTGGTGCGTCGGGGCGTTGTATCTCGGCTTGTACGTGTTGACGGTCGGGCACCATGCGTCGTCATTCTCGTCATCTTCTCAGCGGCAGGCTCTGTCGTTTCGGGTACGCGTCGTGTCGTCGTCGGGTTCGGGAGTCACGTCCGGGTTAGATCGAGTCGTTGGGCTGCAGGTACGGTGTTCGGTGCGGCCATGCGTCGTTGGAGGGTTTTCGTTTTTTCGCCGTTCTGCAACTTCACCTCCAGAAGTTGCTGCTTTTAGTTTCCCCGCGTGGGCTGGGGGACCTTCCACGTGAGAAGTTTGCGGTGTTATGGCGGTTTGGCGACTGGTACCGGTAGGGCGATGGCGAACGGTTGAAGCGGGCAGGTTCTCGGTTCGTGTTGGACAGGTATTCGTCGATCTCAGTAGGGCGCTGGCCGGGTCGGGGGCGTCGTGCGTCGACGGAGAATGCTCGCAGACCAAGCCTTTGTAAGGGCAGCGACGGTAGATGTGGTCGGCCTCTCCGCAGTGGTAGCACAGTGGGCGATTATCGAACGTTCGCCACACGTCGGTCTTCCTTGGCGTCTGGTATTGGTCGACAGGGCGTCGGGCGGGCGGCATTGGACGGTGGTATGGCTGTACCTCTTGACGATGGGTTGGAGCAGGGCGGGGTTGACGAAGAGCTGCGGAGTAGGTCATCGCTTGGGGCTGACGGGGTGCTTCTGAAGGCATAGAAGTTCCCAGCGCCTCTTGAACCTCTTCACGGATGACGTCAGTCAGAGAAGCCACTTGAGGTTGCGGCGTTGTTGGAAAAAGCTTCTGCAGCGCCTCCTTGACCACTGCTCGATTGGTCTCGCGCAATGTATCGGAGCTTCCAGTTGCCGCACGGATTGTCTCCGAGAACAGCGCGTTGACAGGGCGGTCGTATTGCCTCGTTCGAATTTCTAGCGTCTTCTCCATCGCGGCCCCCTCAGACGCGAATTCAGCCACCGTCTTCGGCGGGTTACGGATTAGACAAGCAAAAAGGTCTTGCTTCACTCCTCGCATTAGAAACCTGAGCTTCTTTTCTTCGGTCATTTCGGCGTCCGCACGGCGAAAACGTCGCTTCATCTCCTCAACGAAGATCACGACACCTTCTTTTTGGGTGCTGCATTCGAGTTTCAAGCAACAGCGCAGCTCGCTCTTTTCTCACAACGGTAGTGAAGGTCTTAAGGAACTCCCTTTTGAATGGAGTGCAGTCGGTCAAAGAACTCTCATGGTTCTCGAACCAAGTTCGAGCAGCATCTTCTAAGTAAAAGAAGACATGCCGGAAAGTTTCTTCGTCGTCCCACTTGTTGAAGATGCGGACGTGCTCCAGCTTCTCAAACCATTCTTCGGGGTCTTCAGCGGGGGCTCCCCGGAACGAAGGAGGTTCCCAGGGCTGCTGCAGGACGATTAGCGACGTTGTTTCTTGCACAATGGTGTTGGTTGCAGCGTTCCTTTCCTTAGGCCCTTCTGGCATCAAACCGAACTCGGGTAGCAATCCTTGCAGTCGGCGGCTTTCTCTGGTTGGGCTGGCGTGGCGGCTTCCAGAAGTCATAGAGAGCATAAAGGGTTAGTACCCAGCACCTCCACCCGATGTCACAAAGCCAAGGGCGACGCAGTCATCTTGAAGCAGAAACAAGTTTATTGGAGCGAACTTGTGCTCCCCTAACAACTCAAAAGAATACAGAGGCGGCGAAGCAGCGGTCAACAAAGTGAGTTACGTCGGCGAGCGTCGCAGAATCGAATGCCCCGGCGTCCGCACTGCAGGCTTTTTATCTTTCGGCGCGCGTGGTTCTCGAAACGTCGATTCGCATCGAGAACATAGTAGATCCAAGAAGATTATTCTGGGCTGTTCACATAAGATCAGAATGCTCTCTCTATCACAACAGATAACACATGCGGCAAAGAAAGAAAGAATGGAACACGCGCTTCCCTTGGCGCAGAGATAACACAGACCGGCGCAGCCGGGCGGTAAAAGCAAAACACAAATAAACAAACCCAATGTATTGTTCGCGGGAATATAAAAAAGAAAGTCTTGTGTTGTCATCTCTTCATGCTCAAGTGACCCCGTGTGAACAGAGGATAAAAAAGGTCATTTACATGACAAGCTCACAGAAATGTTTGCGGAACTGTGTCTGGGAATTAATTAATATGTTTAAATATTCGTTGTAATGATTGTACGTACACTGGAGGCGAAAGAAGGGGCTCCAGCCACGCAGACAGGTCGGAATAAAAATGTGTCCTGTCTTCTGGTGGATTTATGCAGCACATGGAGTGCAACATGTTGCAGCATTTCACCACAAGGCACTGTGCCGTGAATGATTTTGAACAGGAAAAGAAGATCAGCCTTAATACGTCTGAAGTTTAGGCACTCTAGTTTCGGTACAGAGAATGATCCAAAGTTGTTATTGCTAGCAAAGCGATGAATAAAGATAGAGATAAACTTTTTCTGGACACTTTCAGTATGCATACAGAGTGTTTTGCATGCGCTATTCTATACCGCAGAAGCACACTCGAGCTGCGGACGACAAATAGTAGTGTACAGCTTGAGAAAAGAGCCCGGCTCCTTGAACTCCTTTGATGGGCGACATATAACACCAAAAGATCAGAGGCCCCGCCGAGTGACTTCCCGTATGTGCGGGTAGAAGCTCAATTTACTGTCTAAATTAACACCAAGATCATTAACCTCCACAACACGTTGTAGTGCTTCACCATTAATGTGATAGGAGAACAATATACTGTCAGTTTTTCTAGTGTGGGTCATTACCTTTGTTTTTGATGTATTGGTAAGGAGTTTGTTGCGTGAGCACCAATATGAAAAAGACGTGATCGCTCACTGGAGAGCGGAACAGCTTGCGGCGTTTGAAACAGCCTTAACTATTTTGACTTCATCAGCATATAATAGAAAGTGACAATCATGAAATACTGAGGAAACATCCTTTATAAGAATTGAAAAAAGAAGTGGACCCAGAACAGATCCCTGAGGGACACCACTTGAGGCCTCGTAGGAGAGGGAAGACTGACCGTTTGCATGCACGAAGCGTGACCTATCCGATAAATAATTCCATAAAAGAGATGTGATGGATGGTTGTACATCGAGTTGACACAGCTTTCTAAATAATATATCATGGCAGACGAAATAAAAGCCTTGCTCAAATCGAAGTAGACGACATCGAGTTGTCCTCTTCCCTGCACAGCTTCCCAATCATGCAGCATAAAATTTACACGATTAGTGGTGGTCGTTCTCCCAGCGAGAACGCCATGTTGCTGAGGTAATAATTTATTTTCTATGCTGAAAGGGAGTAGTGTATGTAGTACAGTCTCGAAGAGTTTTGAAGCAGCGCAGGGAATAGAAATCGCGCGGTAGTTTGTGGGTTCTAACATTGACCCTAACAACCCGCGCAATCTTCCAAAGAGTGTAAAACTTACCGGTATTGAGTGAAGTTCGAAATATTCGCGCTAAGACCAGAACTAGAAGTTCCTCAAACGCCTTCAGTACTGCCAAAAGAATGCCTTGAGGGCTGCACAAAAATGAGGGCTTAATTCGCTCTAGAGCTCTTGATACAAGACCTTCTGAAACAAAACATTCTGAGCTATTATCATACCCCGGGAACACTTAAGGGTGGCAGGCTGCACTTTTATTTCCGAATACTGAACTGAATTGTTGAGCAAAAGCATTAGGAACGTCCAGAATGCTGTCACCCCTCTTTTCAATGACGTTAATATCTCCTGGGTTGTTTTGGAAGTTTGTACACGGACATGACCCCAGAAAGGTTTAGCATTGCGTGGCGCACCAGCTTCAACCGCGGCAATATAACTGGAACTATGGCGCTTAAGCAGATTTTAACAATGCGACCTGAGTTGACAAAACTCGCTCTGCCACCTCTCTTGACCAGTTTTTTTTTCTTGTTTGTGAGCTTGCTTCCTTCTACCCAGAGCCTTTCTTAGTTCAGATGAAAACCAGTACGAATAATTGCTACTTTTTTTAGTTTTTTAGGTACAAATCTGCTTTAGCCATCGTGAAGAACTTGGGTGAAAAAATTAGTCATTTCGTCAGCTTTATTGATGGTGTCCAATGGTGACCATTCCGCTCCTCAAGGAAGTCGAACAAGCCAATATAGTCGCCACGAGCAAAGTTGAAGCCACAGACACCTGGTGTGTTGACAGGAGGACTGTGGAGGGCAAGGGATACGATACCATTTGAAATGAGTAAGGGGGGAAAACCTGTTAGACTTTACGAGGTTAATATTACTACGCGACACCTGAACGTGTTCCATGTTAGTAAAAGACAAGTCCAAAATGTTTCCACGCACATTCCTAATGAAGTTGGATTGCTGTAACAAAGTGAAAGAAATAAAGTGTAGCAAAATTTCACACTTCCGTGATATCGGATGGGACGCCCGATAAACCAACTGAGTTTCCCATGCAATGCCGGATGCGTCAAGGTCACCAGTTATTTGAAAATCGTGATCACTGCGAGAGGTTACAATATTTTTCATTGAATTTAGGGTATGTTTGAAGACAGTGGTGTTTGTCTTGGGTAGTAGGTAGTAAGTGCATAGTAAGAGGCGTTTGCCCCGAGAGCAAAGCACCTCTAACCAAGTAAACTTAGTTTCCAATTCAAGGCCCAGGCGCCGTTTACATTTATTCGAATCGTGTAGGGCAACCAATAAGGCGCCTCCCCGTTGTTTGCCGCACGAAGGGTCACGGTCATGCCGAAAGACATAGTAGTTTGGGGGAAAGAAGGAATAGAAGCTAATGTCCGGGCACAGCCAGGTTTTTGTAAGAATTATAATGGAAAGCAAGAAGAAACTACATTAGAAAAAATTCGCCAGATTTTTTACGTAGCTCAAGGACGTTTCGGTAGAAAAAATCAATACTGCAGTTACTCGCCATCGAAACGGTGTTCCTCGACATAGATCATTTGTTCACACAACTCACCGCGGCAGGGTTTAAACAGGCAGTGCCACGGCTAAAGCGCAGGGTTTATTAACAATAACAATAGTAATAATAATAATATAATAATAATATAATTATTATTAATAGTAATTCATCGATCAATTTATTTTCAGTGCCGGTACTTAGTGCTGGTACACTCACAAACATAAAAACAAACAAAATGACATGATACATACAACACGTATCACTAAAAGTACGCTACACTAATAGAAGCACAAAGAACGGTAATAACAATGATATCACACTCTATGGACGGAAGAGTTAGCCACAAATAATGCACTAGTTAAGTGAACAAACAGCCAATTAGAAGATAGTGAGGTAAGGATAAAAGCTATACAAACGAGAAGTTGAATAAAACGCAGTAACGAGCAAACACAGGAAAGTAGCAAAGCAAGATTATGTGAACGGAGTAAGACATATACTGATAGCTACAAACAGTACTACTCAGCCCTGCACGAAACTGGTCCAGGGAGTCATAAAAGCATCCAATTGGTCCAAAAGAAAGTTGTGCATGTTTTGCAGCTGGTGGATAGTCGACTGACGACTACTAGTTGGACCAGAAAGAAATGGATAGCGCGATCGCGTGCACTTCTGGGGAACACGGAATATAAGCTGGTACAGAAGTTCTTGGCACGAAATGACTCCGTGTACTAGCTTGTGCAGAAAAACAGATCAGCTCGACCACGCCTCGAGGTAATGAGCTTAGGAAGCTGATGTTGACTAGAGGAAAAACCCGAACCGCGTCCTAGCCGGTGTTTATATATTGACAGAACTTTTTTGCACTCGTTAAAGATACTGGTGGTCGGACTGGCACTTTTCATTCCAAAGTACAGATGAGTATTCTAATTCGAAGAGGTGAACTGATGAGTAAAGCATTAAAAAGGAACAGGAGAAGTGAAATTCCTTGTAAACGTGCACACCGCACCCAGAGGGCGGAGAGCCCGCCCGACCATCTGTAGTATATGGGGAGTGAAACTTACGGAACTGTCAAACAGCACTCCAAGGTCTCTAACCTCGGAAACTTTTGACAGACGACCATTATTAAGCGTGTAAGAGAATTGGAAGGGATGTGTTTTCCGGCTGTAGGTGATAACTTGGGTTTTATTAGAGTTAAGATTTTTTCCCTGGTCAGTACATGAGTGCGCGAAAGATGAGATTTAATGTTGCAGGACGAGACAGTCCTCTGGGCAATTCATTATTTTGTAAACCTTTATATCGTCAGCATAGAAAAGGAAGAACGAGCTTTTACTAGAGGTAGATGCGTCGTTATGAAAAGAGAGAATGGAAGAGTTACGCCGCTGGTAGGAATGTAGTCAACAGATCTTTGGCCTTTTACACTGACATTACAGCCTCTGTTAAGAAGATAGCTGCCAAGAAAGGCAACTAGCGGAGCATTGACGCCGCAGAGCAACAGTTTGTTGAGCAACAGTGGATGTGTAACAAGATCAAAAGCCTTACTTGGATCACAGTAGACTGCGTCAATCTGGCCTCAGTTTGTGACTGGTTTGGAAGCATGCGTCATGAAGCAGGTAAGGTTAGATGTCGTTAACCGCCCACTTATAAAGCCATGCTGATGGGTGACAACGCATTTTTACGCACGAAGAAAAACTGTGTGTAACGAGAACTCAAAAAGTTTGGACGCGGCACGTAGGATTGAAACCGGCTGGTAGTTTGTTGCATCTGTGCGGTTGCCTGCATTAAAGATTCGATATATTCTAGAAATTTTCCATGCAGCTGGAAAAGTGTTAGTAGTTAAGCAGTTATTAAATATAGATAGTAGAACAGGAACGACAATATCTGTAAAACCTTTAGGTATGGCAGCAGGAATGCCATCTGGGCCAGACGACAAAGAAGGTTTTATATGCTTGAGGCTTTCAAATACAACCTTCTCATCAAGAACTGTAGTTGCCGCATGCATGCTGTTAATAAGTCGAGATGTCTCAGTGTCTCTGGGAGGCGCGAAAGTGCTACCAAAGTGACGCGCTAAAGAATTGGTTACATCAGTTACCTCAGGTTCGGAAGAATCAACTTAACGGATGGGATCATCTGCGTTATTTGAGTGGGAACGAAAGAACTGCGAAACTTTTTAAGGGTCACGCGTTGCACAATTCTCCATGGACTCAAGGTAGCAACTGTATTCTTTTTAGAGAGCTTTTTACACGTCGAACTGTGAATTGGAAACTCTTATCGAAACTCCACTTATCAAAACTGTGAATTCAAAACTACACTTATCGAGGCCAGAATCACGTGCCTTTCTATGTGCATGATCTTTCAGCTTAAGGGTAGCTGGGAGTTCATTTGAGAACCAAAAAAGAAATTTCTGCGAGGTTTTGCTCTTTGGGTTAAACCGGTTCATACTATTCTTTACATATTCAGTGAAGCAGTCGACTTTCGCGTCAACCTCAGACGGATCAAGACAGTGGAACAATCGGCAGAAGAGAGATATTGGTATAAACCTACATAGTCAACCCGCTTAAAGCAATAACTGCGAGAGGTAGAGTATGACGATGGAGCCATGTCACGCTGTACGGATAAATATGCGGAAATGAGAAGTGGAGGGTGAACGTTATCAGGACAGACAACAGCAATGTCCGAATGAAAAACTTGCGCATTGAAAATGTCTGTAAAACAAAGGTTTAAAATGCTGCCGCTGCAGTTCTTGATACGATTTAACTGGTGCAAAAAGGAAAATGCGGGAGAAATCAAGAATCATGCTTCACTTGTGTTCATTGTTATAATTGTAGTCAGAAAAGGTATGGTTGTCCCATTCAAAGCCTGGTGTGTTGAAGTCGGCCAAGACAAGAATCTTCTGATAGCTGTTAAGCTTAGATGCATGCTCGATAGAAGAAAGGGCACTATTGAACACCGAAGGGGTGGTATCAGGGGGAACATAGAACGCCCCAATAAGGAGCTTCTTGCTTTCGAGGAAACGCACATCAAGCCAGACACATTCCCCCTGTGTTTAAAGCTCTGGACGTCAAACGCATTGCAGCAAAATCTCTACCGCTACAAGAACACCTCTCCTTTTTTTCTTAGAACCGGCCGAATTTCTGTCAGCACGACAAACTTGATAATTAGGAGGATAATACTGAGCGGAGGAAATGTTGTTTGAAAGCCAAGTTTCTGTGATAACAATGATTGGGTATGTAGAGGAGAAAATATTCGCAAAAAAGTCAGAATATTTATTACGAAGCCCGCGGGCATTTTGATACAATATGTCGAAGCTGGCGTTACTTTTTGTCATCGAGTGGAAAAAGAGTTGGTTTTGGGGAAAAGAATCATGTCCGAATGAAGTCTACCTTGAAAGGGCTTGAACAAGCAGTCCGATGTCAGGTACAGGGGTCACATAAACGCTGAAAGTACATGTCATCGGCACCGACACGAACGATGCAAACGTTTTATACTTGGTCTTTTGTAGGTGGCAGAATAGCGGTTCAACGTACACTGAAGACAGGTGGGTTTGGAGCGGCCCCGCAGTTGTACTTGGACTTACTTTCGACACGAAAACAAGCTTGGGGCGCTTCGGTACATTTAAAACAAACAAGCCAGTCGAGTCGGATGATCCAATAATGCTGTTTCTTTGCTCTTTGTCCTTCGGAATCCACCACTTGTAGATGTTGCATTCACTAAAGCGGTGGGCCGTAAGGCAGACACTGGAGTAGCTGCAGTTGTCATTGCCGATTGCGCGCTTGGCAGCTGGTGTGTGGGAGGTCGGAGAGGTGTTGTTGCGGCGATTGAGTGTATCGTCTTCCATGCACCGACATTCTGAACACAAGCCGCCGCAGCCAATGGGGGTTGGAGGTGTACCGGGAGGCCGTATGGTTGCGGCGCTCAGAGACAGCTTGTCGCGCTGGCGTCTAACCTCCGATCGGAGATAGGCGATGCTGTCCATCTGTTGGGATAGTGCGGAATATTAATTTCATATCAATCAATCACTCACTCACTCACTCATCACTCACTCACTCACTCACCACTTCACTCACTCCCCCTCACCACTCAATCAATCAAAAACAATCAATCAAACATCAATCAAACAAACAAAACAATCAAACAATCAATCAATCAATCAATCAATCAATCAATCAATCAATCAATCAAACAATCAATCAAACAATCAATCAATCAATCAAATAATCAATCAATAAATAAATCAATCAATCAATCAGTCAATCAAACTTGATTAAAGTGCCCAAGAACAGACGAAGCCTGCGTGCTGGCGCACTGATAGGAATAAAAAAAGAAAAAGTCCACATTAAAATACATGAGCGGCCGACACAGAAACCACCAGGAAAGAAGGTGGGTGAGTGAAAAACAATAAACTGGAATACTACAGAGAATAAAATTAAAAATGGTATCCAAACTACATAAAACGACTAACAGACACTGTAAAATTTTGGTACATTGCAAAAACACATCGTACAATAACCATAGGAATCGGATGAAGCATCAATTACACAGAAATGTATAAAACAAAGTACAGAAAATATTTGTAACTATTCACAGAAAGTGATAAGTTATAGAAAGACTGGTTACTTTGCCCTGCTCGGGCCACTGATAAATATGTATGAAGAGTTGACCACAGAAGTGTATCATAGTACATACAACGATTACGCCCGCACCACCAACAACATATACGAACAAATGAGAACAAACTCGGTGAAAACAACACATACATGAGGAAAATAACTGAAGAAGACGAGTACCGTCAAAATGAAGTTAGCACGGCACGGCTAACAGCCCGGCCAAAAACCCCACAAGCGGACGGCAAAAAATTTCAAGTTCCCCGGAGTGAAGGTTATATAGGCGTTGCAGTCTATCAAGAGGAGAACATTTGCTAAATTGTGCAGCTGTGTGGAAAGGGTGGTTAAGCCTTGTGGTTTTTTTTTCGGAACACAAAAGCCGATTGTTGCAAGCAGTTCCCGGAAAGAAATTGTACCATGAAGCAGTTTGTAAAGAAAACAAGGTCTTAGCGAGTTCGCCAGTAACTTAAGAAACCAGCTATCGGGAGAGGCTCAGAGGGAAAACGATGCATAAATATTGCTAAAAATGTGGTCTGTACACGTTCTACATGTTGGCCATTAGATATGTAGGTTGAATTCCAAATGACAGCGGCATATTCAAGTTGGGGAATACAAAGTTCCATAAAAAGTTTTAGGAGCGAGTGAGGAGACTGGAAGTCTCTTCCAAACTTGCACATTATATTAATGAAATATTATTATTATAACAATAATCAATCAATCAATCAACCTTTATTTTCGGTGCCCAGGAACAACCCTAAGGTGTTAGTGCTGGAACACCATAAACAAAAGATTAATAAAAGAAACGTAGAACAGCTTGGCACAACACACAAAATCCTCGATATGACAGAAAAAATAAAGTAAATATACATACAGAAATTCAAAAAAAAGCAAAAAAACAGTGCTGCAAGCTTGGTCCTCGGCCAGCAAAGCGTTCAAGGCACTTGAGAAAAAGAAATATACAACAAAATACACAGTGCATATGATAGAGACAGAGTGTACATATAAAATGAGAGATTAGATTTCTGAAAAGTTACACTGCAATAAAGAATTAGTGTAAAACGAGCGATGCCTTTGCAATGTCCCATCTTGTCGAGACACAACAAACATAGCAACACTTTTAACAGAAAAATAGCGAAAAACCAATGGCAGGAGTATAGATATAAATGACCATACCAACATATCGCAGAGGTAATAAAAATGACGAATGAATAAACCAATTATATCTTCATAGTGTGTCCAAGAACGATGTGCTGGTGTGGAAAGAAAAGTGCATATCCCATAAAAATATAGAATATAACATTGCTTAGTCTGAACGAGATTGAGACACTTTGGGATACACACACGCCGACACCCGCACATGACCCGCGCACATATGCAAACAAGGCAAGTGTAAGACACCAAGACATGAATAAAACTCTGTACTATGAAACATGTAAACCGGAAAAAGATATTAGCTAAAACTCACGCCACGATGAACTCATAAAACTTACATACACAAGTGAATAATGGAAACAATTAGCATACATACATAGATATACCTAACCCAGACAGCATAAAGTGTGTGAGTTGAAGTTACATACTAGGGCAAGCAAACTACTCCAGGTTTGTCAAGCTACGCAGTTCCTTACAAAAAACTGCAAAGGGACGATGGAATACGTCCAAACTTTCTGCGTGCATGTTGTATAGGTGTTGAATGCGTCCCAAGGGACTCTTGACACGGGTGGGGACATGAAATGGTCTAGGTGCCCTGGTGTTGCCTGTCGGGGTTTTCAAATTTATAGCACCCAAAAACTCTGTACAATCAATGAGGCTGTAAACCAGTTTGTACAAGAATAAAATGTCAGCCTTGGCCCTCCGGCTATGTAGTGGGTCCATTACAAGCAAGCTGGTGGCATCAACACCAGGATAATACTTAGCCTTTGCAGTAGCGTACCTATGTTTTACCATTGAGAGAAATTTAGTTTGCACTCTCTCAATGGCCGCTGTGTTGGACCGACACGTTGCATTCCAGACCACGGATCCGTATTCCAATAGAGTGCGACACATTGAGGTATAGAGCTGAAAAAATGTGTCTGGATACTTGAATTCTCTGGAGACTAGAAATGTTGCACCTAGTGTTCGCAAAGCAGGACGGGTAATCTCATTATTAGGGGCTGTAAATGTGATGTTGGAGTCAAACAAACTCCCAAGTTTCGGATTTGACATACCTAATTCAGATCTTTTTCACTTGTACGATAGGTGAAATTGATATCATCTGTTTTACGGGTATACGACACCACTTTGGTTTTTGCACTGTTAAGATATCGACTTATTTTGATTGCACCAGTCCGAAAACGCGGCGATATCACATTGCAGTTGTGCACAGTCTTAGATGTTGCCAATAACTTTAAATATTTTAATACTGTCTGCGTATAGCAAGAACGATGTGTACTGAATTACTGTCGAAACATCGTTGAAAAAGTGTGAAAACAAAAGAGGTCCAAGGACAGATCCTTGAGGTACCCCGCTGGTGGCTGAGTATGTTCCGGAGTGTAGCCCGTTACAGTGAACGTAGCAGTGACAACTGGTAAGGTAGTCACGCAGTAGATCTAGCAACGGATCAGGAGTGTCAAGGTGGGAGAGTTTTTTACACATCAATGAATGGGAAACCACATCGAAAGCCTTGCTAAGTTCACAGTATACCACGTCGAGTTGGCCTTGGTCTTCCACTGCCTTTGACGCATGTTCCATAAAAGAAACTAAGTTTGTAGTGCTCGAGCTGCCACGTATAAAACCTTGTTGATTTGGAATAATTTCATATCTTACTCTGGATGTAATGAGGGAATGAATTATTGATTCAAAAATTTTAGAAACACTGCACAGGAGGGAAATTGGTCTATAATTTTTTGCATCTATTTTTGACCCGGATTTGTGTAGCGTTACAACTTTCGCTATTTTCCAACAGTTGGGAAACGTGCCAGAACTAATACAGTTGAAGCACACACGTACAAGCACTGGAGCAAGGATAGGAATGAAATCCTTGGGTAGAGCCGTGGGAATGCCATCTGGGCCCCAGGCTAGCGAGGGCATCGCGTCCCGTAGGCTTGTCATCCCGATTTCCTCCCCTACAAATGCCGCGCTCGGTGCCATACCGCGACAATTGGACATCGGAGCTGACGGAACGTCGCAGGTATCTCTATACACCGTTTTAAACTGCTGAGCGAACGCGGCAGGGACGTCATCAATGATTACTCCATCGGAGTTAGGGAAGATTAATGCATTCAGTATAATGCTGGGGTGACCTCGGCGCATATATTTTCATAAATCATTGGGGCTCTTTTAAAGATTGCTTTCTATGGACGTCATGCATGCAGCCCGATCCCGATCATACAGTTTTAAATGCATAGCATTTCTTTACCTCGCACTGGCACCCGTCATCCCTCGGCGTGGTCCGAAGCCAGTCGGCGAGGTGCAGGTCCGCACCCATCCCCCTACACTATAAAAAATAATAGTTATCGGCGCCTGGTTTCGATCCCACGACCCTGCGGGCAGAACGCAGGTACATGGTGCTCGTCCCACTCTGCCATAAAGCCGGCACAGAATCAAAGGCTACGAAGGCGCCTTATATCCTTGGCTCATTCAAACTACGCCAAGAAGCTGCTGATACAACGCATTCACTACCTGTGGGCGGAAGGCGAGGTACATGGTGCTCTTCCCACTGCGCCACAAAATCGACACAGAATCAAAGGCTATGAACGCGCCTTATATCCTTGACTCATTCAAACTACGTCAAGAAGCTGCTGATACGACGCATTCACTACCACCAACTCCCCAAACACTAAACGTTAACGCAATACACCCACCCCCTATGCTACGCATTTACTCGAGTCCTCCTCGCAGGGAGATGGACCCAATTTTCTTTTACAGAGTGACCGGCATTCGTTAAACTATAACTTCCATTTTGTCTCCTGACTCTTTTGAGCTTTCCTGTGGGCACGCTCTTTGCCTTTTAGTGCCGACCGGAGTTTACGCGATTACCAGAAAGGATACTTCGAAGATTTAGATTTCTCTAGTGGTGTATATCTGCGCGTGCCTTCTTTAAGTACTTTGGGTAATTCGCTGGCATAAAAATTTGGGTCATTTGACGCGAGGATTGCCGATCAATCAAAATTCGACAAGTACTGGTAAAACAAGATGTAGTCACCTGCAGCAAAATTATAGCGGGGGAATTCGGAAACACGTGGCTTGCCCTTTTGCACATCACTTTGAATAGGTAGTACAATGGATAACTGTGGATGGTAATCGTCCGGGGTAACCAAACCAGTAGGGCTTATGTTGACACTGAAGTTTTCGATGTTTGAAAAACAAAGGTCAAGTAAGCTCCTAGCATAGTTCACAACATGGTTGAACTGTTCAAGACCAGTAAATGAAATGAAGTTCAGTAAGGCTCAGGCCTTTTGAAGAGCGTAGTTATTGTAATCAGAAAAACTAAGGTCACGCCATTCTATTCCCGGTGAGTTAAAGTCACCGAGAATCACGATACGGTGTCTAGGATGAGAGGAAATTATATTTTCAATCGATGCTAAACAAGTTTGAAAAGAAACCGGAGCGATATTAGGAGCTCAGTAAAATGCACCAAGCAGGACGCGTTCGCCACGGATGCAACACAAGTCAAACCAGACAGACTCATCCTCTGTCTCCAGGTCGGCGCGCCTCACGCATCTGAATGAGCTATTGGCGGCTATCAAAGCTCCCCCTCCCGTGCGTTTAAGGCTAGATGTGGCACGGTCACTGCGAAACACATTGTAATAAGGCGCAAAATAATCTTTTGACGAGATACTGGGTAAGAGCCACGTCTCCATAAGAACAATCACGGAAAAAATTGAGGAAGACCCATTACAAAAAAAATTGGTTTGCTTTAGTCCTTAGCCCACGAACATTTCGATACGAAACGTTATTAGACCTATTCGTGAGTGACCTGTTCATTTTTAACTCAGATGCGTGCAGATGGCGATCATGAAGAGTTTCCTGGAAAGGTTTAAAAAGGGAGTTTGTCGGCCATAGGCCCGGGTCCTGCAGCTTCTGAAAAGCTTCGTCGTCAACTGCAACGTAAAATGAGGCTTAGGATTCACACTTTGTTTTCAGCCGTTTGCACACTAACGGTGCTATCGCAATGCTAGAAACATTTGCCGACACCTGGGAAGACGATGTTTCAGGAGCCAGCTTTGTCACGAACAGCGCCTTCGATGGCCGATGTTGACTGGCGACCGACAACGTACTTGTTGCCAGTCCAAAGCACGCCAGTAATCGTTCCTTGGGTGAACGACGTGAGCCTGTTGCATGTAGAAGTGGTGGGCTCTCACCAGTGGTGGATGATTGCGAAGGCGTGTCCGAAGCAGCAGTTCCGGGGGCTCTCGGATGCACTAGCCCTATGGGCCTGCATACAGACGGCGAGAGCGCCGGAAGCGGCGACGGTTTGCTGCCGGGTGGGAGAGCGTAGGTAGACGACTTCGGCGACGCTACCGCCCCAGCAGAGCCCGGCTGCGCAGGCCACACAGGTCTACTGGTATTGGCCGCCAGAGTAGGAAACGATGTCGATTTAGTGCGTTGACGCGTCAGCTCGTTGCGAAGCGTATGCACTTCTTGCCGCAGCGATTGAACAGCAGCGGCGTGTGTATCAGCCTTCTCCGCCGCCTCCCTGCGCGTCCGTTCATTCTCCTCCTTCATTTCGAGGTCATCCGGTTTCTTAGGAGGGATGGCTGCTGCCGTCGTCACCGGCGGCCGGGTAGGGGAATGCGCCGAGAGTGCTTCGGCTCCATTGGTCAAGCCGATGTCGCGGGTAGGCCTAGACTAAGCGGCGGCACACTCACACTTATTGCATGTAAACTGCTGTTCCCCAGACTTCAACATGTTGAGCTCATCGTCCGGCCAAGTAACACACTTCACAAGAACACGTTTCCGACAGTCAGCACAACGAAGAAACTTTTGTTTGCCGTAGAAACACTGCGAGCAGAGGGAACACGCATCCGTACTCGGCGCCATCTGGAAAGCAAATAATAATAATAATCAATCACTCAATCAATCAACCTTTATTTTCGGTGCCCAGGAACAACCCTAGGGTCTTGGTGGTGGTACAAAACAAAAACAAAAACTAAAATTAGGACAAGACAACACACAAAAACAACTTGTATGACATAAACAATAAATTAAAACTATTTACAGAAATCTTACAAGGCAAAAAAAGGAAAAAAAGAAAAAAAAGAACAGAAAGTCGGAAAAGAAAAGACAGGCTTGGCGTTGCAAGCCATGACACTCGGCCAGCGAAACGTTCAATAGACTTCAAAAATAGGAACTATACAAGCAAATATTGAATGAACATGACATAGAGTATACGTATAAATCCAAGGTTTTCTATTATGTTAGCAATTTCCACAAAAAAAGAGAGAAAAAGCTTTAGCGTTACCAACACTGACACAAAACTTACATATATTCAAGCAACACAAAACAAGGAAAACTTAAAAACAAGCAAGAATACAGTTTGCATATAACAAATACGGTACAGAAATTTGGAATAACATAAAGGACTTATGCTACAACAATTTCCAACTCATTAGAGAACAAAGTAAAAGATCTCTGGAATATATCAAGACGAACGGAATATTCAATATAATGCCGTGAACCATACATTGGGTTTTGTTTATTTTTGTTTTGCTTTTACCGCCCGGCTGCGCCGGTCTGTGTTATCTCTGCGCCAAGGGAAGCGCGTGTTCCATTCTTTCAGTGCCGCATGTGTTATCTGTCGTGATAGGGAGAGCATTCCGATCTAACGTGAACAGCCAAGAATAATCTTCTTGGATCTACTATGTTCTCGATGCGAATCGACGTTTCGAGAACACATGCCCTCATCCCGACGACCCGACCTAGCCCTAACGAGACTCCTGAACACGACGACAGCTACACGTCGCGACGCGTACCCGACCTGACCGAGACGTCTGTTGAGAAGACGACGACAACGACGATGCACACTGCCCGACCGTCAACCGTACAAGCAGAGATACGACGCCCCGACGAACCCGGAACTCGAGGAAGACTGCATCTGACGTCAAGGTGTCCATCGACGGCTTTGACGTAGTCGCCCTCGTAGACACGGGAGCTGACTATTCGGTAATGAGCGGACCATTTGCGTCTAAACTGAAGAAAGTTATGACCACCGAATAATAACCGAAGATCGATCCCGACCTACCCGACAGTCACCGTACCACGTCTCTTCACACGAACGGGATGCCATCCGGACTCATGTCGACGACATGCTCAGCGACGACATTATACAGCCATCGAAAAGCCCCTGGGCTGCGCCCGTCGTACTCGTAAAGAAAAAAGACCGCACATTAAGGTTTTGTGTTGACTACCGGCGACTGAACAAAATCACGAAACAAAATCATTACCGGCAAAATCACTACTGAACAAAATCACTACCGGCGACTGAACAAAACCTCTGCCACGCGAAGTACTTCTCATCGATGGACCTGAAGACCGGCTACTGGCAAATGGAAGTGGACGAGAGAGACCGAGAGAAGACTGTGTTTATAAACCCAGACGGCCTATACGAGTTCAAGGTGATGCCGTTTGGGCTGTGCACAGCACCAGCGACATTTCAAAGAGTCATGGACACTGTGCTAGCTGGCCTTAAGTGGCACACCTGCGTCGTATACCTCGACGACGTAGTGGTATTCGCCCGGACTTTCGACGAACACCTTGCAAGGTTGGAGTCTGTACTCGAGGCCATTCGTACGTCGGGGTTGACGCTGAAGCCTGAAAAGTGCCGTTTCGCATAAGGGGAACTCAAGTTCTTGGGCCAAGTCGTCAACGCCGCGGGAGTCCTACCTGACCCACAAAAACTTCAGCCATTGCGAACTTCCCAAGGCCGAAAGACAAGAAGGGCGTGCGAAGATTTCTCGGGCTATGCGCAAACTACAGGCGCTTCGTCGCAAACTTCGCACGCATTGCAGAGCCACTCGCGCTTGACGAAAGATAGCACCCCTTTCAGCTGGGAAAACGACCAAGAAAAAGCATTCTGCGAGCTGCAAAAACGCCTGCAAAGCCCGCCCGTGCTCGCTCATTTCGACGAAAATGCCGAAACGTAAATGCACATGGACGACAGTGATATAGGCTTGGGTGCCGTCCTTGTCCAAAAGCAAAGCGGCTGCGAAAGGGTATTCGCCTATGCCAGCCGCGGTCTGTCGAAGGAGGAGAAAAACTATTCTGCCTCTGAGAAAGAGTGCCTGGCTATTATATGGGCGATTTCAAAATTTCGCCCATACGTGTATGGAAGGCCATTCAAGGTTGTAACAGACCACCATGCGCTGTGTTGGCTCGCCAATTTGAAGGACCCCTCTGGCCGTCTTGGGCGGTGGAGCTTGCGCCTGCAGGAGTTCGACGTTACAGTCGTTTATAAATCCGGCAGGAAACACTCCGACGCCGACTGCCTGTCCCGCGCCCCCGTCGACCCACCACAACAAGATGCTGATGAAGACAGCGCGTTCTTCGAAGTCGTGACGGAGAGCGACCTAGCATTTAAACAAGGGCGCGGCTTTTGCATTCCTTGAAGAAGCGCAAGAAGCAAGTGACGTGATCGCGGTCGCCGACTTTGAACGCACACCCGTAGAAACCTTCAAGCTCCCGCAGCCCTTGGATGTGAATCCGGCGCTTGGATCGAGAACCATGAGAGCTCTTTGACCGACTGGGGTCGGTGCTTCGCTACAGGGGTCTGACGTAGTTTTGCGCTCGACGAAAAACATTCGCTATAGCGACGCAGCAAAGCCAATAATTTGTTCCGTTGTTCTTCCGGTAGCGCCGGATTCACGCCGAAGGGCTGCAAGCTTCACCAACCATTCTTCGGGGTCATCAGCGGGGGCTCCCCGGAACGATGGCGGTTCTCGGGGCTGCTGCAGGATGATTGGCGACGTTGTTTCTTGCACCATGGTGTTGGTTGCAGCGTTCCTTCTCTTGGGCCCTTCTGGCAGAACACCGAACTCGGGAAGCAATCCTTGCAGTCGGGGGCTTTCTCTGTTTGGACTGGCTTGGCGGCTTCGAGATGTCGTAGAGAGCATAAAGGCTTAGTGTGCAACTTTACCTCCCGAAGTTGCTGCTTTTAGTTTCCCCCGCGTGGGCTGGGGGACCTTCCACGTGAGAAGTCAGCAGTGCTGCGGCGGTTCGGTGACTGAGACGGGTAGGGCGACGGTGTACGGTTGAAGCGGGCTGGTCATCGGTTGGTGTTGGAGAGGTATTCTTCGATCTCAGCAGGGCGCTGGCCGTATCGGGGGCGTGGGGCGTCGACGGAGAACCCTCGCCAACTGAGCCTCTTGTAGGGACAGCGACGGTAGATGTGGTCGGCCTCTCCGCAGTGGTAGCAAAGCGGGCGATTATCGGGCGTTCGCCACACGTCGGTCTTCCTTGGCGTCTGGAATTGGTCTACCTTTTTGATGGACAACGGTGCAATAATCGATCTGCAGACCAAGTCAATAATTTTTTCCCCCAATCACTCCATGATGCCGGAACCGAACCCCGAACGACGGGCTGCTGTAAAGATTGCCGATGACCCGAACGACGGGCTGCTGTAAGGATTGCCGATGATAATGTCACCCTGCCACCCCGCGCAAGCTTGATGGTCGCAGTCTACTGTGAAGATGCTGCTCCTGACGTCGACGCTATCGTAGACACTGATCAAAGGGTGCTTCTCGACCGTGGTGTGTCGGTCGCAAGAGGCATTGCGCGCTTCAAGGAACAGCAACCCCACATTCTGGTTATTAATTTCACCGAGGAGTACCAGCATTTAAACGTTCGCTCCAATAGACGTGTTGCTCATTCAAGACAGCTGCTTCGTCCTTGTCTTCGCGACAATACGAACAATGTATTCGGGAGATGGACGAGAGTCGGCTATTTAAAGCAGCTGGTCTGAAAGCTAGAAATTTCCTGAAAAGTTTTTTTGGTAAATTGACATTGATAGGTGTAACCGAATTGTCACACAAAATATTACCATGAAGAAGTTTATAGAGAAAGATAATATCAGCTCGCATTCGTCGACACCAAAGGGAAGGAATGCTTTTCAGAAAAGACATGAAGGCATTTGTGTCTTCTTGCACATGACGAAAGCGGTGCTTAAAGATAGAAAGAAACTTATTTTCAACCCTTTCGATACGGTCACTATTGGACATGCAAGTTCCATTCCAAACAACAGACCCCGTATTCGAGAAGAGGTAAGAGAGAGCCGAATACAACTTTAAGAAAGGAAGCGTACCTTTAAACTCTCCAGAATACCTGCAAACAGCAACCAGACATCGAAGACAGGGTCGGGTAATTTGTGTAATGTGGGAAGAGAAAGTAAGAGAACCATCAAACAGTACTCTCAAGTCCCGAATTTCGGTCACCCTCGGTAGTGTAGTGCCTGCAATTCTATAAGAGTATTGCAGCTGTTGAGTTTTTATTCCATAGGAGACAAGGGATGTACTTTTTAACAAGAGATGTACTTTTCCATGCCACTTCTGAGGATTTTGGTAAAACATCGAACCTGTTCGTCAACATCATTAACATCAAAAACACTAGACCATTCAGCAGATGAATATAAGTGATACAGCCCAGCATAATCTCCACGCTTGAAAGCATATCGCGGGACTGCACAATTGTCAACACCGCCAGAGCGATGTTGGGTCACGACCGAGACAGAGACAATAAGAGGGGGTGAAACTTGTCGCGGTGCACAAGGGATATTTCGGAGGCACATACTTTTACGTTTTTTAAGTTTGAGAATCACGCATCTAGAACATTAGCACAAGAGGTTTCTATGCGGCAGAACTGCTGCATGGAGGTTAACGATCGAAAATCTAATAGCGTGCGGCATTTCTGCGCTGCATAATGGTTTTTGAGCTCAAAGGAAAGACTGTTCTAGCGAATACCTGGGGTGTTGATGTCCCCAAGTAAAATAGGCTTACGGTTGGAGTGTGAATATGAAGCATTTTCTATGGATGTGAGTGTTCGATTAAATTCAGAAGGTAATACATCCGGGGATATATAGAATGCACCGATGAGTAGCTTCTCGCCCCTCGTGAGGCCTACCTTAAGCCAGACTGATTCATCTAGGGTCTCGAGGTCAGCACGCCCCATGCACTGCACTGATTGATCAACGGCAATGAGAACCCCGCCACCTTCTTGTTTAGGTCCAGTTAATTTTTTGTCACTTCTGAAGATTTGATAGTTAGAAGTGAAATAGTCGGAAGACGAGATATTATCGGAAAGCCAGGTTTCACTAATGACAGTAGCAGAAAATTTAAAGCATACAATATTTCTAATAAATTCAGATGACTTATTTCGTATACTTCGAGTGTTTTTTAGTATATATCGAGACCCTCGTACTTACTGATCATTTCCAGTTATTTCACAGCTGTGCAACATACCAGGGTGGACCTTGCGTTGAAACGGCTTGAAAAGGCAGCCTTTTGGCCACATAGACGGGTCGCTCAGGCGCCTAAAACACTCCTCGTTAACAGGTACGCAAAAAGAAGAATAGAAGTCGTACTTGGTCCTAAGGCGTTTGCACGACAATGGCGTAACTGGCACAGTTGATAAGTGGGCCAACAGTTGAGCAGATGTGGTTTTAGCCGACAGTTTTGAAACAAAGATCGCCCTGGAGCTCGGTGGTCGGTGTACCACAATCAACTGAGAAGCTTCCGACGCACCCACGCAGGTAGGGCTCTTTTTCGTCTGCAAGTTCGTCGGCGGGCCATTAAACGCAGTGTCGGACCTAGGAGGCGGCGGCAGAGGGTGGACCGAAGGGGAAACCCAAGTGCTCAAGGCCGTAGCAGGTTGACTGCTGGGGCTGTCAACGAACGGCGAAGCGGTGGTAGAGGACAGGAAGGGGGTACCTTCACCATGTGCACCGGTGGCGGCTTCGGCGAACGACGACATCGTAGGGATACCAGACTTCGGTGACGTCACTGGCGGCCTGAAAGGATTAGCAGGCTTCGGGGAATCAGGCGGAGAAGGCGGGGGATGTGCGAGGTCCCCTCACCAGCAGCGAACCTCCTCGCGCAGGGAAGTGACGATTGCAGCCATCTGGGCAAGCCCAGCCACATTGTCCCGACGCTGAAGCCGGTTCTCCACGCGCAGCTCGGTGACTACATCGCCCAGAAAGGAAAGGCTGGCGAAGGCTTCAGAGAGGGAATATATGAGGGCAGCGACCTCTGCTCATAGGTCTGCAGAAGGGACAGAGCTTGCTCCGACAGGGGACGCCACTCTTTCGGCCGGGATGTTCGCTGGCTGACCGTCTTCGCTGGCTTGCTCACCGCGGTAGCTAGGCCTAGTTGGGGACGCTGCAGCCACACAGAGATTACACACGAATGGCTGCTCACCGGAGATCAGATACTGCAGTTCCTCGTCCGGAAGAACAATGCACTTTCCGTGCGCACGGCGTTTACACGCAGAACATCGAAAAAACAATTGCCTTCCGAAGAAAGCGAGGCAGCAGAGGAGACACTTGTCCTTACTTGGCGCCATCATGCGGCCATAATAATCAATCAATCAATCATGTTTATTTACGTGCCCAGGAACAGCCAGAGGCCTGAGTGCTGGCGCATGGATAGTTACATGAAAACAAAATACAAGAAACATATTGCAAGAAACAAACAAGCGACAAGACACACACAAATTGAAGTAGCGAAAATTACAGAAATAAAGCACAGTCGGAGCCTGGGTACAGGTAAGAAAGAAAAAAGAAGATGCCTTTGTGGCTCAGCTTATTGTAATAAATACACAAGCAGAGAACAAAAATAATAATAATAATAATCAACCAATCAATCAATCAATCAACCTTTATTTTCGGTGCCCAGGAACAACCGTAGGGTCTTGGTACTGGTACACCATATACAAAACATACATAAAAACAAAATAAAATCGAGACAACACAACACACAAAACTGTATGCGTGAAAAAAACATTAAAGTAAAGATACAGACAGTAATCTCAGAAAACAAAACAGCAAAAAAAAGGAAAGAAAAGCAACAGGAGACCTAGCGTTGCAAACCATGACACTCGGACAGCGAAATGTTCAAGGCACGTGAAAAACAGGAAATGCTCACTGAACATGACAGAGATACGTTATACGCATAAAACGAAGGTTTTATAACAAAATGTTCGGAAGTTTCAACTTTGAAAGAAGCTCAGCAATAATAATAATAATAATAATAATCAATCAATCAATCAGTCAATCAACCTTTATTTTTGGTGCCCAGGAACAACCCTAGGGTCTTGGTACTGGTACACCATATACAAGCATTCATAAAAACAAACTAAAATCAAGACAACACAACACAGAAAACCATATGTATGAAAGAAACAATAAGGTAAAAAAAGTTACAGAGATCCCAGAAAGAAAAACAGCAAAAAAAAGGAAGCCTAGTGTTAGAAACCATGACACCCGGCCAGCAAAACATTGAAGGCACGTGAAAAATTGAAAATACACAACCAAATACTCAATGAACATGACGGAGATAGATTATACACATAAAACAAAGGTTTTGTAACAAAACCTTAGGAAGTTACAAAATGGAAAAACGAAGTTCAGCGTTACAAGCACTGACACTTAAACCGACAGAAATTCAAGCAACACAAAATCAGGAAAAGTGAAAAACAAACAGGCAAGATGATGATTTGCATAAAATAAATACGGAACAGAAATACGGCACATAAATGACATAAAGGCACTTAAGCTACAACAGTTTTCAAATCATTAGAGAACAAAGACAAAGAGCGCTGGAATATATCAAGACGATCGGAATATTCATTATATGCACATTGTATTCTGCAGATGGACGAGCGTCGTCTACTTAAAGCATCTGTTCTGAAAGTTCGAATACTTCGGAAAAGTTTGTTCGGCAAGTTGACATTGATAAGTGCAACCAAGTCATCACACAAAATATCACCATGAAGAAGTTTATAAAGAAAGATAATGTCAGCTCTCATTCGTCGACACCAAAGGGAAGGAATACTTTTGAGACAAGACATGCTGCCGTTTGCGTCTTCTTGTCCATGACGGAAACGGTGCTTAAAGATAGAAAGGAACTTATTTTGAACCCTTTCGATGCTGTCACTATTGGACTTGCAAGTTCCATTCCAAACAACACAACCGTATTCGAGAAGAGGTAAGCACAGAGCCGAATACAACTTTAAGAAAGGAAGAGGACTTTTAAACTCTCTAGAATACCTGCAAACAGCACCCAGACATCGAAGAGAGCGTCCGGTAATTTGTGTAACGTGGGAAGAGAAAGTCAGAGAAGAATCAAATAGTACTCCCAAGTACCGAATTTCGGTCACCCTCGGCAGTACAGTGCTTGCTATTTTATAGGAGTATTGCAGCTGTTTATAATAATAATATTTATAATAATAATATAATAATAATAATAATAATAATACTTTATTGCCCGTATTTGTGCAAGTACAGAGTAGCGGGCCCGTCAAAGCCACTTAGGCTTGAGGGACTGGGCCCGGCATGTCGACGAAGCGAAAGAAAAAAAAAGGCAAATAAGTACATAATGTCACCTAGATATCAACAAAACATAGCCACCTAACAAGATAAGTAGTCGTTTAATGAGATACAAAATTTACAAACAATCAGGAAACTGTACCATGTAATCATTCAAAGTTTTCTAAAGTTGCCTTTTTGAAGAGGCCGAAAAAATTTCTTCCGGCAACTCATTCAATACTTTTGCTACATAAACACATCTTCGTGCCGTATCGTACCGAGTACGTGAACGAGGAACAACAAAACGAGGTTACGAACGCACAAATCTAACAGGCTTGTTTTCAACCTTAAAATCAGACTCCCAAAAGTGAGTGGTTACTACAGTTTGTACAACAAGACTATCAAATGAAGGCAAGTACAACGCTTTGAAAATGTCTGTGGAATTGTACATAGGAGAACCATAACCTATACAATTTAATATGTTTTTCAGGACAGAATCAACTCGAGCTTTCCAACGTCAAGAACAGCTACCAAAAATGCTAATGCCATATCTTAAAACACTATATGCGAGAGCATGCACGATACTTTTCTTGACCTGCATGGGAACAACAGTTTTCATATTAAAAAGTACACATGCCACCTTACGAAGCTTACCACCAACATACGATAAATGGTGCTGCCACGTCAATGCACAGTCAAAAAAAATTCCTAAATACTTGACATATTCAACATACTCAACGACATTACATTGGCAAGGACGGTGATGATCATGTAGGTATACAGGAATATTGATCAGTGAAGTTTTCAATGTATTTCGAAAGCAAATCATTTTTGTTTTGTTAGAATTTATACTAATGCGATTTTGAGAAAACCAACGCACCGCGTTATCTATGTCACTTTGTAAGGCATTTACCGCTCTTCTATAGTTGAGATGCTTTGAAAGTAAGACTGTGTCATCGGCGTACTGAAAAACTTTACAATTAGCATTTGCCGAAGGAAAATCATCCATGTTAAGATTGAAGAGGAGTGGAGATTAAATTGAACCCTGTGGTACACCGGTTAATAAAGGCAGAGGAGTGCTGAATTCTAAATGGTTATCCGTGGCAACAACCTGAAATCGACCGCATAGATACTGATTTAGTAGATCGTAAAACGGCCCCAGAAAACCTAATAAGTATAGTTTTCTTAACAATATTTTATGGCAAACGGAGTCAAACGCTTTTGTTATATCTAAAAATAAAGCACAAGCGAAGAGATCGCATTCAAAATCGGAGTACAGTTCATCCGCAAATTCTTCCAACAGTGTAATAGTTCCACGTCCGGCAACGAACCCAAACTGCCGAGCCGAAATTAAGGAATATTTTTCAAGAAAGGAGGACATCGTTATCAGAAGAAATTTTTCTAATATTTGAGACAGGATGGGCAGTATAGAAATGGGCCTATATGAGTTTACATTATCTTTCGGACCTGCTTTGTGGAGAGAACGTACAATAGCAGTTTTT
The DNA here is from genome assembly GCA_013339765.2 of Haemaphysalis longicornis. Classification (NCBI taxonomy): domain Eukaryota; kingdom Metazoa; phylum Arthropoda; class Arachnida; order Ixodida; family Ixodidae; genus Haemaphysalis; species Haemaphysalis longicornis. The sequence continues at coordinate 144,313,904 of CM023453.1, forward strand.
AATGCCATGGGAATATCTGCAACGTTTATGAAGCCATTTAAAATGAAAAGAACGACATCTCCTAAGGGTTGGAATTTCTACGAAGTGTATCAATAGACATACAGTCCAAACCGGCAGGCTTATTCGAACGAAAGCTGAACACAATGGTTTTGAGGTCAGATTTGGATAAACGAGGTAAAAACGCTGACGAGGGAATGTAGTCTTTAAGTGTGCAGGGCCCACCAGAAAGTTCCGAGGGTTCAGGTACGTTTCTAAAAGCCCGATTAAACTCATTTGCTACGTCAATCGGCTCATCATGGAACGAAAAAAAAATGGAAGACCTATTGCTCACATGACCGCGTAAAGCGTTCACAAGAGACCAGGTCTTCCTGGGGTTCTTTGAATGTTGATTAAATTGTTTAAGGTAATGCCGGCGCTTGGCCGCTCGTAAGAGGGCGACGACCCTATTACGTGCGGTTTTATAATTTATGCGCAATTCATGGTCTCCAGGTGACCGCTTAACCTGTTTCCACAACCAATCTCTGTACGAGATAGCCTGCATCACCTCGGAAGTTATCCAGCAGCAATCCTTACGGCGCTTTTTGGACACTAAACCGTGCTAGAATCGTTCGAAAGTTTTCAGCTGTTGCACATAAGTGTTCAAAAACCGTACCAGGGGAACCGTTCAGCATTAACGCCGACCAATTGAAGTTGGACACCAAACTATCAAACGTATTTTTGTTCACGAAAGAAAAACGAAACATCGCTATCTGAATTTCCTTCCAACGTATATGCTCTAGACGAAGCAGAGTTAGCCGAGAGGCGACAGGCCACAAAATAATGATCAGCCAACTTTTTAGTGATGACGTAGGAAGCAAAACAAAAGTTTTCGGCCCTGACAAAAAAGTGACCCAAGCAAGATGTAACTAGCTTATCATCATACCACTTCTTCACGCTTAGGAACGTTTACATTGTTGGTACAAACCTACACTCGCCAAAGGCTAAAAAACAATAGGTAAAACAAATGACGTTTCGGGGCCCGTACGTCCCTTGTCAATATGAAACTATTATGGGTCGGCCGTAATTATAATGCTGCATCGTGCAAAGCGCATGTATGTAGAGGCATAAGCCCCCGAGTCCGTTAAGAGCGCGGGGTGATTGGGGGAATGATTCCGGAGTAGGCTGAATATAGTATTTTCTAAAGTAAAGATTCTGTACAGAAACCCAAGCCGATGACGTTTGGGCGGTTCGGGGGTTTCAGGCGTAGCTGGTGATGCCATAACGTTCTCTATAATCGCTTGCCAGACTTGCGACGCAGCCATAGATTAGGAAACGGAACTTCCAAGCACTAATTTAGAACAAAAACGACGTTGCTAAAAACAGCACCCAGTAAACGCTTGGAATACACAAAAATAACAACAGCGTCGCTTGGGAGTCCTTCAGATCATGCCACCGACCAACGACCATTCATTTATAAAGCGAGAATCCTTTCAGACCAATCACCCTGCACGCTCTTAATCGGACACGTCTTGCCTTCAACATACGCTGCGCTTCACCGCGCTGATCAGATTAAACGGCCGAGCCATTTTTAACTTCAGGTTGAACATTGGGGCAGTTTCGGGCCCCGGACAGTTACTCCTTTCTTTTTGTATTATTTTGGCGACGTAAGTTTGTACCACAATGTCTATTTCCTCGCCGTTTTTCTGGTCCGAATCTTGGACATATGGAAGTACAGTGCACTGAGCATGTGACCAAAGGACCAAAGACGAAGCCACACATAATGATACTTATAAAACACATGTAACATGATAATAGTGGAAAGAGTAGGTATATATTATTACAACTATCCTGCCCCCGAAATACAATGTACGTGCAGAGTCCGTGAAGCCTCAGAAGGCTGTATTGCAAACCCGGGGCAGGGGCGAAAATTATCATTGGAATGAATCAAATACCCATTAAATAAGTAAAGTGAGTTCTCAGTACAAGAAGCCTGACCCAAAACTCCAGAAGGCTCACGTTTTTGACTGGTTAGCTGTTTTCCATAACTTGGTCTGACGCAAAAAAAAACAGGGACAAAGTAGATTTTTTTGGCAAACGCATTCCAAAGAATTTATTGAATCAACGTGAAATATATAGCTGCAAAAATACAAGAGATACAGAAAAGGTTACGAATATACACAGATTAAAATAACAACAGACTCGCTTGCCGGTGTCCTTCACGTGTCAGCTAGTCATTACCACGACCAGTTCAATTTTTATGAAAGCTGCCTCCTTATCGGACAAGGCTACTGATGTTCTGACACACTCAAAATCACATACTTGCATTTCAGCTTCCTCTACTATCTCACGCGTGCGCTGATCAGAGTCGTGAAACAATATCACAGAATTTTTAAAGTATGGTTCACACTTGGGGCATTCACCGCAGTGAGTCGGCAGTTTACCATCCTTTCTTTTATGTACATTATTTTGATGCTCACGTAACCTGGAGTTAACGCACCCTGCCGTCTGCCCTTTTTCTGGACACAGGATTTCTTTAGAGCATTGATGAAGCACATCCTTGCTACTGAGCATTTATCCAGTGTGGAGAAAGGGACGAGCCGCGGAGCCCCTCCAGATGATGCCTTTTAATCGAACACAGTTAACGATGATGATAGTGGGGAACGAGAGAAGGATATCCACTTATTTCACAACATCCTCCCCCGCGCGGGAATGAGTATGGTTCGTGTCCAAGAAATTGTTCAGTTCATTGAAAGCTAATTTCATGTCCGAGTGGGCCAAAAGAGTTCAACACATGTAGGCTTCCACCTCCACGGATGTGAAGAATGTCTTGGATTTGGTGGACCCAAGAACCGAGACACTGGAGCGCATAGATGCACTTTTCTAAGACTGGTTGAGCTGCTTTTGCGTGTCTTGGTGGCGGGTATTTCTTTCCGTGTGGACGAGGCATCATTTTTCTTTGTTGCAGACGGATATGCGTGGGTCTCATTCGCGTTGCGGCTCTCTTCAAAGCGCACGATACGGTTTGTTGTGTTCCGTACTGTTCCAGTTCTGCGTTTTGAGTTGTGCTTCACTGTGCGTCTTCTTGCAAGAAAATGAAGATGCTTCCTTCGGTTTCCCAACGTCAGCTGGCGGCAGTAATTCGTTTTAAACTGTGGCAAATTATGAGCGCCCTCTTTGAGGTCCGTTGTCCTTGAACGATTCATTTTAGCAGGGCCGTCTTTCTTTCGCACGCACTTCTTTCTCACTGCCTTACGTTTGAGCATTGAAGGATTAAGTACGTCAGGTTGAAACGAAGATATACTCTTCCTTGCACCAGGAAAATCAGTGTCAAACATGGTGGGATCCATACTTTTGCCCTCTCCTTCATTGGTTTCTGGGAGCACTGTTTCCACATTAAAAGAAGGCTTCTCCTGGGGTATCTTTCGAGTCAGGTCATCTGTGTTCAAGTCGTTGATGGCTTCCTTTGTTTGCACAAGTCCAGTTCTGGTAGAAATCATTGCCTTTCGCTTCATGAACGTAGTGGTGGTTGTCTTTCCCTCGCTTCTAGTTTCTTCGGGAGAATTCACAAGACCGTTGGCTTCCATAGGGATAACATATTGAAAATTTCTGCTCAGTTCTTGTCGTCCGCCATCATAATTTGCTCCATGAGTTTGATTTGCATATGGTTTTGCTACTTTCCAAATATCTGGTCTGATTATCCCGGCATTCCCTGCGTTAGGCGCGAACTCGTTCTTTGAGAGAAGCAGTTAGGTTTTCACGAGCTTTCTTTGTTTTGACTATTTCAGGTTCAATCTTGGATTTTGCCACAAAAACTAGGTAGTCAAAGTTGAATGCGTCTTCAAACTTAGCCTCCAGATTATCAATGTGTACACAATATTCTACTTCTCGGTTATTCTGGCGCAGTTCGTCATGATGTACTGTTAACTTAGTAGCAAGCTCACTCAACTCACTAATTGATGGTCTTGTCACTGGGAGGAGGTCTTCAACTTGGCCGATGATTGTCGTGATTTCTAGTCGGACGATGCGCCGCCTTTCGAGATGGGCCTCCATGGTCCGGTCCAACGTCGCGTCTATTGTAACAGCTGGCGACCGGGCTCAGAAGGCAGAAGTCTGCGTCGTCTCCGCGTCGGTCTTGTCTCCTCTCACGGACATCTTGTGCTGTGTCGGACAGATATATCTTGTGGCTGGGTTCGATCAATCTTCTTCTTCTTCTTGGGCTGCCCCGCTCTTTTCTCAATCGGCTTCTTCCCTGAGCGGCTTCATTCCCGATCTCCAGAGGTGAGGATGCGGTCGAAAAGAAGCGGAGTACGCTCGCTGTAGCTCACCTCTGCAGGTCCCTTCTCCCGGGCTTCACGGCACCAAAATATGTGGAGAAAGGAACGAGCCGCGAAGCCCCTTCCGATGATGCCTTTTAATCGAACACAGTTAACGATGATGATAGTGGGGAACGAGAGAAGGATATCCACTTATTTCACAACAACCATTTTGGTGTGTGCAGAGCTAAATGGCAAGAGGGTCTTCTGGCTGCGGGGTGCATATCTCAAGCAAACCTGGTTGTCCGAAAAAGTGAGGCTCATGTCCAAGATCTTCAGCGCGCTGCCTTCTGGTACTTCGCGAGTTATCTGAAGTGGTTTCAGGCAATCTTCGAAAACTGAAAGTGTTGATCTCGCATCATTGTCAAAGCTACACGCACTCCTACGAAGGACAACCAAAAAATCATCCACGAACCTGAGCGCTTTGACGAAAATTGTTGACATCAATCTACCCGCCAGCACCCGGTCGATCAAGCCCAGAAAAAAGACACCCTTTTCTGTATGAAGGATTTGCCGTTCCAGGAAACATAGGTGGACTGCAGATACATCGACAGCAGGTCGAGAAACACTTTCATTGTTACTCCACTTTCATTTTGAAAGGTTATTACACCAAACTCAAAAATGCATTCTTCGACACACTCCAGGTTCGAATTCAATTCGATTTGGTACATCAGATTGGGCGAACATTACATCACCACATTAAATTACGAACATTACATTGGAGATGTAATGTTCGCGTGATCTGTTGTATCGCTAGAAGCTGTTAAGGCGAAGGCTCGCAAGCTTTGTGAACAAATTAACTTGTCAGGGCTGTCCAAACAAATTGAAAAATGCACAAAACTGGGGCTAGACATGTCTTTTCGCGGTGAAGACACATAAGGAGGGGATGCGTTTTCGAGTGATAGTATCCGAACAGCACACCTGACAGAAAGCCGTAGTTCTGTTTCTACAGAAGCACCTTCAACTGCTGGACGTTGGGGATCCCTTTCGGACCAGCAACTCTGAAGAGGTCTGTGACTTCTTGACACAGCACTCCCACTGTACATTTAGTGGGTTTTCTGTAGATATGAAAGACTTTCATTACTCCCTGCCACATGACCCAGTCCTGCAGTGTTTCGAAGAAAGTATTTTTGAGTTTGGTGTAATAGCCTTTCAAAATGAAAGTGGAGTAACAATGCAAGGGTTTCTCGACCTGTTGTCGATGTATACGCAGTCCACCTATGTTTCCCAGAACGGCAATACCTTCATACAAAAAAGGGTGTCTGTATAGGGCCTTCTGTTGCTCCAGTGCTGAGCGATCTTTTCTGGGCCTGATCGACCGGCTGCTGGCGGGTAGATTGATGTCAATAAATGCCATGAAAGTGTACAGGTTCGTGAATGATTTTATGGTTGTCCAATGTACGGGTGCGTCTAGCTTTTACAATGATGTGAGATCAACACTTGCAGTTTTGGAAGATTGCCAGAAACCACTTCACATAACTCACAAAGTACCAGAAGGTAGCGCGCTAAAGTTCTTGGACATGAGCCTCATGTTTTCGGACAACCAGGTTTGCTTGAGTAACGCACCCCGCAACCAGAAGCCCCTCTTGCCATTTAGCTCTGCACACACCAAACTGGTGAAACACTCAGTAGCAACGAAGTGCTTAAGCAATGCTCTAAAGAAATCCTGTGTCCACCACGTGGAGACCGCTGTGGAGGCGCAGGTCGCTCGGTTGAAATGGTCAGGGTATCCTGAACACGTCATTGTGGCAGTCGTTTAGGCTGGCCGCAGGCGTGACAAACAGGTAATAAAAGCGGCCGAAACAAATGAGCATGACTCCAACCAGCGCCGTAAGACGGCAGTTATACCGTATTTGCACGGTATCGCACATCGGCTCAAGAAAATAATGCAGAGGCATTGTGTTCCCGTTGTAATGTCCGCACTAATCAAGCTCGAGACGGTTTGCAGAGATACATGTCCTGAACAAGAAGAACAGATTCGTTGTAACGTTGGACACCAAAACAAGTACGTGAAATACGATAATGGGGTAGTGTACGGTGTTCTGTTAGCCTGCGGAAGGTTATATGTTGGGCAGACGGCACGGTGCGTCAATTCCATGTTACGTGACCATCAAAATTACGTACACAAAAGAAAGGATGGTAACCTGTCGACTCATTGCGGTGAATGCCCCAAGTGTGAACCATACTTTAAAAATTCTGTGATATTGTTTCACGACTTTGATCAGTATCTTCTGTATCTCTTGTATTTTTGCTGCTATAAAATTAGGTTGGAAGTAGCGCTTGTCCTTGTCCACTGTGTCCCTGTTTTTTCCTTCGCCTAATATGATCGTTATGAACATTCCAGAAGTTCTAGGGCGAGCTCAATGTAAGCCAATGTACCAATATTAGAAGGCTTGAAACAGAAAAAGCGGTTCTAACACCAAAATTGCACATATCAACGTCGTCACACAGTGTAGAAGGTTAACACATAAAACATGCCAGCTAAATGACATACAGTAAGTAATTGATATTTATACAGCAATTGTACGTAATCCTTAAACACCATTGCAAAATTGTTACTACAGGGACAACTCATTAACGAATATTTTTATTTGTTACAGCCGTGTCACAAATATTCAAAGAAATTTTTATTAGTTTAGTTTTGAAGATCTGGAAGAGCTCGTTTAAGACCATACGGTGTTTCTTGAGCTAAAATAAACTGTGGAAGCTGACTGAAATTTTTAGGCACATAATACGCTCTACAACATTCACCACACCATCTTCGAACCCTGGGAACCACATAACGAGGAATATTGCGGAGAGAGATATGTTTCGAATTGGGGTTCAAGCAGTTCTTGTTGAACAACTATCGAGGAACGAATGTGCAAAAGCATAGGGAGTCAAAATCAGGCAGTTCAAGGCACGGAACAAAGTAATATCGGGGGCTTGTTCATTTCAACTTCAATGTATTCAAGACATTCCTCACTATAAGTTTGTATTGGGTGGCGCGGATATAGGCGGAATGTTTATTTCTCATGCACTGCTTTGAAGTATATGTTTGAGTAAAGCGTTTATTCTTGATTTCCAAAACCGAGAACAGTAAAGTAGTGGCGAATATCTTATAGGGCAGGAAAGTAAGCAGGTGCTTGCGTAATCTTATTTTACTTTGAAAGGTACGAGTCCCCTAATGCGATAAAGCAATCAAGCTACGCTTCGTAGTCGAGCACAAAACGAAGCCATTGAAATTCCAGGTCACATCAGAATTGAAGAGAACCCACACAATCTGTGTAAGAAAGCATAGTGCAATTACATGGGATACATTTATTAGTATGAAACAGAACAGGCAGGGTAGTAGAAACAACCTTCAACGAAATAATAAAGCAAAGTTGTTGCGTTTTTCCTGGGTTCACTTTTATTTATTCGGCTTCGAACCAATTCATCGCTTTCTTTGTAGCGTGTTTATGGATTGCCGTGGCATCCTGATAATTTTTGTGCCTAGAGAAAATCACTGTGTCTTCTGCGTATTTAAACATTTGTCATTTACTTATAGCTCAACTCAAATCATTAGGGCATGAAATAAATAAAAAGGAGACAACACAGACCATTGAGGAACGCCTGAATGCAAACCTAGTAGTGAACGTCTTGCCATATTTAAACAAAGTACTTGCGACGACTGGGCAAATAATTTTTGAAGTCATAAAAATGGCCACAAAATCCATAATTATGAAGTTTATTACATAAGATGTCATGGCTAACAAAAGCAAATGCTTTAGGTAGATCTAGGAAGAGAGAGAGAGCTCAGGCCACGTGATTGTAATCAATAGTATTATGCACGTACTCCGACGGTTCTTCGAACAGTTGTTGCATACAACTGTCTCGAACAAAGCCCTATTGGCAGGGAGACAAGAGCGAGTGTTTTTGGAGGAAACTGATAACAACCTCCACAAAACGCCGTTCTAACACTTGCGCTAAAAAAAACCGATATTGGACTGTAGTTTTCGGTTAGGAAGCAACGACTGCCTGAAACAGGCGAATAACCTTCGCCCTTTTCATCTCGTTGGCAATGATACCCGACCCAAAATTGCCATTGAAGATAAACAAAAGCAGCTGTGTTAAAAATTGCAAGTTGCGCCATATGTCATGTACATACTCCATCTAACCCAGTCGAGCCCGTTTTCTTTGAGGGGCGTATCAGCCTGTGGAAGACTCCCGGTCCCAAGGAAGGCACATATGCAGTGTCGGTTAGCGCACACCGTGGCAGAAATTGATACCAAGGCATATCGGCTGTGGCCTCGTAGGTGTCGTGAAATCCCCCCCCCCTACCGGATAATGGCCGCCGCGAGAACAGTCTGTCTTGATTTTACCTAACCGGCCAAACCGCTTCCGCTCACTGACTAGCCAGAGTCACTGTTAAATAGTTAAATATTTATAGTGACGCTGGCTAGTCAGTGAGCGGAAGCGGTTTGGCCGGTTACACAATATCAAGACAGACTGCTCCCGTCTAGTACAGCTGGTGTCGCCTCATAACTGCAGAGTGATTAGTCTGTCTTGATTTTACCTAACCGGCCAAACCGCTTCCGCTCACTGACAAGCCAGCGTCACTATCAATAATTAACAGTGACTCTGGCTAATCAGTGAGCTGAAGCGGTTTGGCCGGTTAGGTAAAATCAAGACAGACTGCTCTCCCGGCGGCGATTATCCGGTTGGGGGGGGGGGGGGGGTTTACAACAGCTTGCTTGCTCCCTTGCTTGCTCTCTTAAACTCGGAAAACACCTGAAGATGAGATTGTGCAGCTGGAGAAATACTGTAGGTGCGAAACATCGAAATCAAAGGTTTACCATCTATTGAAGACGAGCGCCTACCTTCCCTCCTGCATAAGGTGGGATCACTCTTAGGTGAGCCGATCGTAGAAACCGGCATATATGCCAGCCACTGCGTACCAGCGAAGAAAGACACAGTCAGCAACATAGAGGTTGAGTTCCGGAGTAGTTTTTAGCAAGATGTCGTTCTTCAGAAATCCAGGAAAAAAACAGCTTTCGACCACTGTTTTCGATTTGACGCTCTCCCCTCTAGTGTTTTCAATGAGCACCTTTGCCGCAACCTGAAAGAGCTGCTCAGGACGACTATTTCGAAAAAGAAAGAAAAACGCTGGCGCTATGTATGAACCAAAAGTGGCAAAAACCTTTGCGAGAAAAACGAAATCCTTGCGCACGTTGAAGGTGACACGTGTGAGCGACCTTGAAAAAATTGAATAATTTAAGGCTTTTATCTGAAGCTACCATACCTATTAATGGCAACCGCATATCTGACACCGCAAAAAGTGGGCAGTTTACTTGCGAAGCATCGAAATATGATGTATTTTATTCATAGTAGCGCTCAATTGGCAAGAAACAAAGAATAAGTGTGGCACTAAAGGTGGCACTGCTTGCCACCTTTGCTTTCGACCATGATATTATTGTAATAACTGAAACGTGGTACGAAACCAATCTCGATGTACTGAAGCCTCACGGTTACACAACCTCTTTCATCAATCCATCCTGTAAAAGGGGAACGGGGGTGGTGTACTGTTAATGGCAGAAAACAACTTGCGTTTCCACTTGGTTGCATCTTATTCTTAGATCAGTTGCAATTACAATGTGCTCACGGTAAAATATAGGCAAACTCTCCTTTGTGTTTTGTACCGGCCACCTGGAAGCAGTGTGTAAAATTTTCTGTCGTTTTTCGATGAGTACTTAGGTTGGGTCAACAAAAATCGTTTAAAATAATCTTACAAAGTAACTCAATTATGGATTTCTTCAAGATATCTAATACGCAATGAGACATCCACTTTTGTTTGGTATCAATTGCAGATGGTAATGCTATTCATGCTTCAACACGCATCCGAAACATTTCCTCGACCTTAGTTCATGTTTGTATCACCAATATTCTAGAATATATTTCTATTTCGGGTGTTCTTTACGTGCACATTATTGATCAACTCTCTATTTGTCTTCCGCTATCTACCCCTTTTCTCATACATAAAGTTCCAGATGTTCGCGTGATTGCTCGGGACATTAGCAGCTCGAAATGAGAACGGGTTCATGAAGCGATATCTCTAGTGGAGTGGTCATATGTCAAGTGCACCACGGATCCTGATGTAGCTTACAATTGTTTTCAGATCCGGAGTAGTGGATAAGTGGCTAAGGAGTTGCGCTGCTGAGCACGACGTCGCGGGTTCAATTTGCGGCCCTGGCTGCCGCTTTTCTGATTAAAGAGATAAGCAACAACGCCCGTATGTTCGACATTCCGGCGCACGTTAAGACCCCCATGTGGTCAAAACTAATCAGGAGCCTTCCACTACAGCACGCCTCATCGCCGGTGTTGCGTCGGCGTGTTAAACACTACAAGTAATCATCACGATTGTTTTCATGACAACTTCAAAATGGTATACTTCAATTTCGTCTCGTACAAATATTTCAACTGCGTACGCAAACGCAAGGAACCGCGAATTGCAAAATTGTGTTTGAAAGAATTGTGCGTAAAAAAGAGATTGTACAGTTATTTCATTCAAAGAAAATACAAGGAACAGTTTATATCCTTCAAAAACCAAAGAAACAACCTAATAGCCCCCTGCATTACTAAAAATACGACACAAACACAATTCATTCTGTAGTGGTGTAATAAAAAGACTAAATATTGCTTAGAAGGAAATTACTCTTTGATGAATCGTAATCCCAATAGACTTGACATGATACATGACGTTATTCCGAGCAATGAGGTCCTAAATACAAAGCAAGCAGATGCCTTAGGATTCCCTCATATCATTATTCAGGAAAGTACACAACCCAAATAATGCAAACTTTATGTATTCGACCACCCGTGATTCAGCCTTTTTGGCCCTGTCACTTTGAATGAAATTGCGAGCGCTTTTCATTCTTTAAAATAACAGTTGCTTCACGTAGATGGCTTGGAAATATGAACGATTGTGTTCTAGACCCTATTTAACCGGTGTTAGAGCACGTGTTTAGGTACTTTTTACGTACGGTACTTTTCCTGAAAAACCTCAAATGCTTAAGTTATCGTTTTGCACAGGGGAGGCGACAAAAACGAATGCACAAATTGTAGGCCGATCGCGTTGCTTCCTAATATTGCAAAATGCCTAGAGGAGCTTATGAACACTCGCATAATTTCCTTCCTTGATATGAACAAAATAAGAACTACTGCACAATTTGCATTCGTTAAGGGCGTTTCCACTGAGATGGCCATTTTAGCCCTAAAAGAGGCAATCCCTAACCCCTTTGAGGAACCGTTGTACACATTACGAATTTTCATCAATTACCGTCATTTTGCTAAAACAGCTCAGCCACTGCGGCCTTTGAGGTATCTTTCTGAAGGTACTCACATCCTACTTTAGAAATTCCCATTAGAAAGTGCTGATTAATAATCACAGTTCCTGTTTTAAGCCAGTTTCTGCGGCAGAAAAACAAGAAGGCATATTAGAAGCCGCTTTTTATATATATATAAATATATTAATTATTTGGACAATATTGATAGGGCTGCTAACATAATAAGCATGCTTCTTAGCGAGAAAAGCAATCTGATGGGTTTCGCATGTCCAATGAACTGCTTTAAAACGGTCACGCTGCAGCCGAATAAATTCACTGACAATTATTGGAAATAAAACTAAAACAGCCATGTTTAGAAAACGGAAACGCACAATTCACTGCCGGCACTCACTAAAACTAGCTAGTTCTAATATTGAAATTCTACCTTACTCGAAAACTGTGCCAGAGCTATGCTTTCGCGTCTGAGAACTGGATAGGCATTGAGAACAAGACAGTGCAAAGGCACACTTCTTCAAAGAAAGAAGCAATGTAATTAAACACTGGGTAATCAGCTAGACAGTGTGAAGAAGACACGGTACCAGAACGAGGCGAAACCTCACCTGTCTGACTAACGGAGACTGTTGAGCCGCGGGGACTATTCACAACGCTTGAAAACTTACAACACAGGTCTTCCGAAAATCGCAGACCACTTACGTTTTAGCCAAAGACCCCTACAGCATCAAGAAGGACATATTCAAACGTCAGAGACGGTGGAAATGGACTGGACAACGAGTGATTTTTACACCGAAAGCATCAGGCGGAGCCCGCTTACAAACATTACGGCTGTAGGAAGGGATGTTGTGATAGAAACTTTGTGATTTTGGGAATTGGTGGACATAGAGACAGTGGAAACGCTGCAAAACTACACGTTCGGCACATAAGGCCTGCCTTTTTCTGCAGGGTTTGTGGGATTGGGCACTTATCTTCCTCAGGGGGGAGAAACAAATGTAGAGAAAGGGACGTGCAAAGACAAGGTAGAGACTGGAGACCACTGTTCCAAGCAAGCTACCTCTTTTTTCTCCTCTACTACTTCATCTCCTTTTTCTACAACTCGTACATGAATACTGTTATCTATATTGAGCACCCCTGGTTGAACTGAAACAATTCGTTTTAATTAACTGATTTTCTCTACCACGGTGGCTCGCGTGGACCATATGAGAGCGCTTTTCTTGCTGTCTGACGCAGCGGTGCGCGGGCGGGCGCGGCTTCCGCTCGCATGTTCGCGTTAAACAATCACACCTGAGGAGTTCGGTGGCGTCATCCAGTGGAACCCCTGCATAGAGTCGGCCATCCTGCGTATATTTAGCTATCCTGCATTACCGACCGTCCCGTTCAGAACTTTCGTCTTCGTCCGAATTGAAACTTTCGGAGTCCATGTCATTCGCCCAAAGCTTGAGCTTGTCAATGGGAGCTGCGCTGGAATATGCTCTTCGTGTCCTCCGGGTTTGTTGGACGTCTCTGATGCGGTAGCGGTCATTGGGAAGCTTCTCGGCTATGACGTACGTTCCCTTGTATATAACCCTACCCAGGCGGCAAAGAAAGTGTGTCAGAAGACGGGCACGTCTATGGCCGCTTTCTGGCATGTCCGGCCAGCATCCAGGTTCTGGCAGTCGCTAATCATACGACGAGCGGCCAACATGCGGCAACCAGCGCTTCGGTATTTCTCCGGCCGCCCGTGTTCAGACGCACAACGGCAGCTGCCCGGCGGCGAGATATTCAGTTGCCTTTCGGCTGCCGATGTTGAGAAAGGAATCGGCCGGAGTACGGCTTTAGGACATCCGTTTTTCCTTCGGGAAGCGGTGTTCAGCCGAAGCACGGCAAGCGACCGGCCACAGGATATCCGTATTCTTGTGGCAGTTAGTGTTCGAAAGAATACCGGCCGTAGCGCCGCTGCCGCGCATCCGCTCTTGCAACGGTGAACCGCGCGTCCGGCGGCAGAATATGCGTTTTCTTCGGGCAGACGGTGTTATAAAGGAGACCGGCCGACTTACGGCCTCAGAATGTACGTTTATCATTTGGTTAGCGGTCCTCGGCCGAATTACGGCAAGCGAATGGCCGCAGAATTTTCGGCAACCGGTGTTCAAGAGGAGAACGGCCTTCGTAAGGTATCAGGTGATACGTCATTATGCGAACAACAGCGCTCGTCCGCCGATAATTCATGCACAGACGTGCTTGGAAAAAGACCCGCCGATGTAGGACCGCTTTTTCCCTGGGTGAAGAAAGAGCCGTTAGGGAGTCGAATCGGTGCTTCAACGAATCATCCGAATCATACGCTCGGTGCTTCAACGTTTTAAATGAACGAACTACGTTTGGCAAACAGTAATGAGTGTTCTAGGTTAACGGGCGAAGTGCAAGGACTAACTGGACATTACCAGGGAAACGTTTAGGCCATCGAAATGCAATTTACTGGCACAAGAAGACTGGGCCACACCGACGGGCGAGCTAAGCCTCGCCAGTCATAGCCGCCACATTGCCTCACCCGTCGGCTTCGCCGGCGCATCAGCTCGAGGCTATTCGCCCCCTCAAGAAATGGAGAGCATTGGAGACTTCGACCCTGCCGCGATGTCCGACCCGAGATGACGGTGGTTCACCAAAATAAGTGGCCTTAAAGGGTGTCGAGCAAGCGGCCACCCCGCAGGAGCTCAACCGGCGCCACGTCAAGGACTCCCCACCAAAGAAAGGCAAGGGCGCGCAAAAGCGCAACTTTCCGGCTATTCTTCTCACAATAATACTGCGAAAAGGAATGTGCACTTTATTGTTTGCGATAAACGTAGAAGAGGCTAAGCTCGTGCATTGGTAAGCTCAACTCCATACCCTGCACTATGTTACTTCATGGGATTTTATGACTGCCTATTTAGAAACAAGTGTTATTTTGAATTTGCCATAACAGAAACTTGTGAATAACGAAGCCTGGATGTTAATTTAGTTGCGGTGTTTGAAAGTGAGATTAGCTGCCTTAGCTATTAGGATATGACTCATTTGGTTAAACATAATCACCATAATCCTAGCAAACACGGATTTAGTCGGGTTTTTCTTGCTCAACGCAGCTTGTTGAGTTTCCGCACGATTTGTTGACTATTTTCTTGTGCGGCAAAAAAAGCATTTGACGGTGTTTCGTACCACCTTCTTGTTAGTACATTGCGGGCAATAAACTAAATGAATCGTTTATTGCATGAATAGCCGAGTATATCTCTCTAAGACAGCAGCTGATCGCTCTCAATAGTTGTTCATCCAGTTATGTTCCCGCTACCTCAGGAATTCCCCAAGGATCAGTTGCGGGCCCTCTTTTGTTTCTGTGGCCTCAAACCTTTGTTAAAAAAAAGGTCCCATCTTCCCGCGAGGGGGACTCGAATAAATGAGTCGCATAGGGGGTGGGTGTATTGCGTTAACGTTTAGTGTTTGGGGAGTTGGTGGTAGTGAATGCGTTGTATCAGCAGCTTCTTCACGTAGTTTGAATGAGTCAAGGATATAAGGCGCGTTCGTAGCCCTTGATTCTGTGTCGATTTTGTGGTGCAGTGGGAAGCGCACCTTGTACCTTGCGTTCGGCCCACAGGTAGAGAATGCGCTGTATCAGCAACTTCTTGACGTGGTTTGAATGAGTCAAGGATATAAGGCACATTCGTAGCCTTCCATTCTGTGTCTGCTATGTGGCGCAGTGGGTACAGCACCATGTACCTTGCGTTCCGCCCGCAGGCTCGTGGGATGGGAACCAGGCGCCGGTAAGTATAATTTTGTTTATAGTGTAGGGGGAGGGGTGCGGACCTGTTGTTAAGAGCGAGGAGGGTAGAGTGGTGCGGGAGAGGAGGAGTGGGGGAGAGGGCGCACCTGGAACGGCTGTTGCGGACGCCGAGGCACGCCAACGCCGACAACGCCGGGTGACATCGTGAGTTAAAGATATGCTCTGCATTTAACATGTTCGCGAATGACTGTGTAATTTACAGGACTATAGCGAATAAACGTGATTTAAAATACTTGCAGTGATTCAAATTAATAACATCCTGGTGTGCTGATTCAGAAAAGTCATTGAATCTTAAAAAGTGTATTAACGTCAACTTTACAAGAAAACCTTCCTTCCAATTGAATGTGTATACAGTAAATTACACTGCTTTAAGAACGGCCGGGGAATATAAATATCGAGGAGTTTATTTAACGAGTTAGAGAAATAGGCACGTTCACAACATAAAAGTTACGGCTGCACGTGTTTTCGACTTTCCGAGATAAAATTTCAGCGAACCTTCACCTAACTTAAAAGAACAACCGTATTTCACTCATTAGCGCTCAATGTAGGAGTACGCATGTGTTTTCTGGGATCCCTCTACAGCAAACAGCTGGTTGATACGCTCGAAAACATACAGAATAGGGCAGTTCGATTCGTATTAGGAATTGGCACTGAGGGAAACTAAAAGTAAACTTAAATGGTAAGACGGGAAAGATCATAGACGAAACCCGAGGTTGAATTTTTTTCGTAAAGCTATCATTCCAAAACTGGAATCGAAGGGGAGAAGTATATCCAAGCGCCATTCTACATAACCCATTGTGAGATCGCTAGCTTGAAGCAAATTATTAACTTTCCTTTAAGGTGACGCCATGCAGCATTCATTTTATTTTAAACAAGATGAGAGTGTAATTATCTTCCACTTATGATTTTATCCAGTGTTTATAATGACGATTTTCACCGCGCTTTGTAGAATTATTTAGTTATTTGGTCTCACATTGATGCTTAGTGTTATGTATCTCCCTGCTGTAATGCATGCAAGGGCAAGCAGGTATCAAATAAATAAATAAATAAATAAATAAATAAATACACAAGCGGAGCCGCAAGTTCGCCTCCGACGGGTTGAGAACCCTACGCATGCAAACTTGACCAATGAAATATCTATTGCTTTATTCGTTGCAGTATGCAAAGTTTGCTGTATGAATACTACAATTGCTCGACCGCTCCGTATTTGTTTGAAAGAAAATATTAAACTCTTGTCTTACGCCTTTCCTTGCGTGAACACAGAGGGATACAACTGCAGCCATCTGAAGGGCGTCATTCGCAACACGTCTAGAATTTTCTTAACGTAGCACGACTTTAGAAGAAAATACGTTCTTTTGGACTATTAAGGAGAGTGCACGTAACTCATGAAAACAATCTAAAAATATATTGAAACTGAAAGTACTTTTTTTATCTCTTCTAAGATCAGCCCTGTGAAGGATCATCAGAAAAGTTGATCGAGTAGAAAATGTTTTTGCAAGAAAAATAGGCAAATACTGGACATACTTTTTGTGTGAAGTAAATTATATTGAATGCTGCTGAGTGTTTTTTGGAGTAGCAAACCGCGTCGTAAACGCATTCGCACCAGTTTTATATACAAAAAAACTGGTCAAGCAGCTGTTGTAAGAATAGTTGATTTAGTCAGAGCATGAAAGTGTTGTCTTAAAAGAAATTGCCTAAAAGCGTCACTTTTATCTTCCCCCGCCGTCCTTCCTTGTTTATTACAGGTAAGCCACCCCACAGAAGATATCAGGAACTGGACAATACATCTATTCCAGCTCTGCAAAGAAATGAATATTTGCTGTATTCGACAGTAAAAGAGGCACAGCAATTAAAGGACACACTATTTCTGAGCACTGTTTAATAAATGCATTTTCGTGTCAACTGACGCTGATAATTAAGCCAGGCTGCGCTGAAGGCTGGACGGCTGGTGGTTGCGCGCGGGCTGACTTTGATGTGGGTGCAGTGGACCCAAAATGGTGGGCTTGTGCTGCTGTACAGCGCGATTGAGTCATCTGCTTGCGCTGCATGCAGTGGTCGTCCACCGGCCTCAGTACAGTTAACGTGCTGTGGCTGAACTACAATGCCCGTAGCACGGCCGAATTTCGGGCAGCTTTAGCCCGGCTGGAGTCCGACGACCACATCTCGGCTGTCCTCCGGTGACCGTACTTCGGCCGCACACGGGTAGCTTTGCGATGGCCAGAGCCCTACGTCTGGAATCTGGCCGTATGAACGTAAGACGGACACTGGCCGTTGGACAGTGACTGAAGTATGGCCGTATGCGGCCAAAAGGGCCACATTTGGACACGGGCCGAACATGGTTGCCGGAGAAAGGCCGGGCAAAAAATCACCGGCCAAAGTACACCGGCTTGAGTAAAGCCGAACAGTCCTGTGCTGCCTGGGTAATGTTTCGGGATTCTCCGGTTGCTGTGGGTTGTCGCCTAAAGAAAACGATGTGTCTCGGTTGAACCTCCGACAGTTCAGCCCTCTTCTTGTTGTAACGTGTTTGTTGGTTATATTGGGTATCACGGATGTTATCCAAGTAGGCGAGTGCCAC
The DNA here is from genome assembly GCA_013339765.2 of Haemaphysalis longicornis. Classification (NCBI taxonomy): domain Eukaryota; kingdom Metazoa; phylum Arthropoda; class Arachnida; order Ixodida; family Ixodidae; genus Haemaphysalis; species Haemaphysalis longicornis. The sequence continues at coordinate 144,331,853 of CM023453.1, forward strand.
GGAGTATTGCAAAGGTCTTAGAACCGCGTTGATCATTCGTTAGAATGCCGCTGGGGCGTTGGCCAACCCAAACGGCATTGAGACGAACTCGTAGTGCCCCTCAGGGGTGACGAACGCTGCTTGTGTCACGACTCCTTTTAGGGGCGAAGCTCCATAAGGCGTGGGTCTGTCCATCCTCGACGTATGTATGTAGCCACCTCTAGTTTAGTTCTTGGATTATTTACTAGATGGCGTGGCTACCTCTAGTTTAGTTCTTGGATTGTTTAGTAGATGGTGGTACTTGTATATGATGAAAAGATGCGCTTGGATTGTTTACTAGATGGCGTGGCTACCTCTAGTTTAGTTCTTGGATTGTTTACTAGATGGCGGGGAGCGTTGTAATAAAATCCGTTCGCTGTTGGCGCGCGCTCGGAGTCGCCCGATGGATAAGGCTGCAGATGTGCGAGCCCGCGAGGCAGAAGCGCTCCGTGAAGCTGCGCGACGCCGCCGCCAAGATCCTGCCGTACGAGAGCGGGAGGCCGAAGCGTGTCGTCTGGCTGCGCGACGACGCCGCCAAGATCCCAGCGTTCGAGAACGAGAGGCCCAAGCGTCACGGCAACGGTGCGAGGACCCTGCCGTACGCGACGCGGCACGGCTGCGGCGCGAAGAGGATCTCAAAAACGTCAGAGAACGGGAAGCGGCGAGAAAGCGCGCGTATCGGCAGGCAGACCCCGATGCAGTGAGAGCTAGTGAGGCGTCTGCAAAACGCATCAGGCGAGCTCAGCCCCAAGGTGCTGACGCGCCATTTAAGCGAGACTTTCTAGACGTTACGTTCGGACACAGATGTAGTGGGTGAACTTTCACTGAAGAGTCATGGTTTTACCGATGATTTCCCCTCAGGAGCTTCGCCCACTCATCACCCTTCACCCCGTAGATATGCTGTGAATTTTTTTTGCTCTGCAGTCTCCCGTTTTGTGGCCCACTTGTCCGCAAGCGCCGCATCGCTCTTTCCATTGCGGATAGCGCAATTAAGAGACAAATGGCCGTATTCGTTACAGTTGAAGCACAGCGGTTTCCCTTTCTCGTTTGAGAGAGGCTTCTTCCTCTGCCTTCGTGAGAAGGAGTCTCGGCGATCGTCGGCCATGTTGGCTCCCGTTGCCTTGGTAACCGGGATCGGCCCCTTCGAAGAGCCCGTTTTGATTGTCGGTGAAATGCTTGGCGTTTTACCTGGAAGCCGCCGAAACTGCCTTTCCTAGACGATATTCTAGACGCTTGAGACAATGCAGCAATTCTTCTGGAGAGTCGACCGCTCACTGCTCGAATTGTATTTTGATCGTTCAGGCCGGTAAATGATGTACTCACACAGTATTTGTCACCGATATTACACAGGCGAGGCTTGGCAAGCTTTTCGTAGTACTACTATTTCATGGGCTCACCTCGCTTGCAACAACGGGCTTCCATTTCACGGTGGAGGCGTTGCATTCCTTATGTCGACGGAAATGCATGCTTTAGTTTGTCTTTCCACTGCACCCACGTTTTGTCCACTGATCACAGGGAATCGTTCCAAGTCTTGGCAGGGCTTTCAAATCTGCATAGTGCGTTGCAGGAGGTCAGCCTGTACTACAAACCGTAAATGTCAGACAAGTCGTCGACTCACCAAGTCGTCGAGCAGCCTGATGAAAAGGAATCGAATGATGGCACCAGACGCGATATCTCTGCCGCGGGTGTAACGGGCGTGCCAGCCGTTTGTTGTGTTTAAAGGAGCGCCATACCATTTCTCGCTTCCCTCACGTCTGCTTGTACAGCTGCTGGGATGACGGCTGTCATGTCCATCGCTGGCTGTGGTGTCGTGGAGTCACTCGGGAATTCGTTTTGGGATCGGAACTAACCCTGGGCCTCCCACTGCTGAAGACTTGCTTACTGAATTGCAAAAGCTATCTGCCGGACAGAATAAGCTCATTTCCGACATTCAGGATATTAAAAACCAACTAACAACGACGGACGTAACGATAACCGATTTGTGCAAACGCATCACTGACCTTGAAAAACATTGCACTGCCCTTTCATCCATGCGCACAGAGCTAGATGGCCTAAAGACACTCACAATCGAAATGACTGACAAGATCTGCAATCTGGAATCCCGTGTAGACGACAGCGAGAACCGCTCGCGACAAAACAATCTTATATTTTATGGCATTCCGGACACTACTAAAACTGAAACGTTTTCGGACTCGGAAGAAATAATCATTCGTCACTGCTCCGACACACTCAAACTAACAATTCCTCCCTCAGAAATTGAGCGTGCGCACCGCCTCGGGCGCTTTTCAGAAGAACGCATTCGACCCATAATTGTAAAGTTTCAATCATCTAAGACCAAAGAACTTATCCTTTCAAACGGCCGCAAATTCATGGACACAGACTTCAAGGTGGGCGAGACTTCCCCCCTGCCGTACGTCATGCGCGCAAACATCTAATTGCTTTTGCAAGAACTAAGTCAACAGCTTTCACTGTGCGCATCAAAACCCTTCTTCTCGGAACTAAACGCTACATATTTGACGAGTCATCGCAGTCAGTGAAAGAGTTAAAATAGCAATCATCCCGTCTACGACCAAAACCAACTTCCCCCCATATTGTCCCCAAATCAGCTTTTTTGTTTTTCGTGATCTTTACTAACATTAGAAGTATCATTTCGAAGCGTGAACATGTTTCTAATCTGGTTTTGTCATCCAACAGCGACTTGCTTATATTGACCGAAACATGGTTAAATGACACCGTCTCTGATCAAGAGGTCTTAGCCGATTTGCCTAATTTTCAACTATTTCGGAAGGATCAGAAAGATAAGAGGGGAGGAGGGGGTTCTTATTGCAATAAACTAAAAAATATCCTGCTCGTTAATTAAGCTGTCATCTGACCTTGAAATAATTTGGATTCTTTGTTCTGGTAAGCCCCAGTCAATATTACTTGGCGTCTGTTACAGGCCCCCCAATAGCTGTCCTGACTTTCCTAATAAACCTTAATGACGTATTAAACGAAGTTACAAAAAAAGTATCCCAATGCACCCGTAGTTTTGTTCGGTGATTTTAATTTTCCGGGTAATTATTGGCCTAACCAAACCATGCCGTCACAGGCTCAAGGCGAAGCCGAGGCTTTCCTGGACGTTTGCTTAAATTTTAACCTCTCACAAATGGTAACTGCACCAACCAGCGTAACACAAGAGTGTGAAAATATTTTGGACCTAATACTAACCAGTCATCCTGAGAGCATGGTCTAGATTACTTATCTCCCCAAAATAAGTGACCATAAGGTTATCCATACCCAATTTGCATTTAAACCGTTAATTCGTCAAACCTCCCAGAAAACCATTCGGCTGTACGACAAGGGGAATTATGAAGCAAAAAATTTGGATCTTAATGCATTCTTATCCAGTTTGGAAACTACTTTCTATTCCCGGTCTGTCAAAGAAAACTGGACACTGTTTAAGGACAAGGTCAATGAATTGACTGACAGGTTTATACCGAAATCCCACTTCCGCGCAAACTCCCAAAAGCCATGGTTCTCTAAAACTCTTAAAAGATGAGAAAACAACAAAAAACGCCTGTTTAGATTGGCAAAAAGACTAGAAGAGCCGCAAAAGTGGCAGATTTAATACGCAGCTGAAAAAGCATGTTTATGGGCTGTTCAAGACGCAAAGAATTCTTTTTTCAACGTTGACTTACCGAACATGCTGACTAACAACCGAAAAAAATTTTGGCAGGTTTTGAACCCCCCGCATACAGCCCCAATTACTCTTACCAGTGAATCGGGTCACGTTATCACCGATTATGAATGCGCTAACATCTTCAACACCGCTTTCTTATTCGTGTTTACCAAAGAAAGTAACGTATAATTCACAATATCACCCACTGTTATAGAATGTGCTATGCCACCCGTATCGTTGACTTCTAATAGAATTGCGTGCTTAATCGAAAAATTAAAACTTTCCTCCTCTTCCGGGATTGACGAAATCAACTCCAAGTTCCTTAAGAATACAAAATATATTTGTGCATCTTTTTTATGCTTGCTCTTCTCACAGTCACTTTTAACAGAACATCTACCAGAGGACTGGAAGAATGGGAAGGTCGTTCCAATTTTCAAATCAGGTAACAAAACTCGCCCTTAAACTATCGTCCCATATTCCTTACCAGCGTGCCCTGTAAAATCATGGAACACGTCATTTACACGCATATTATAAACTTTCTTGATTCAAACAGCTTTTTTCATCCAGCACAACATGGGTTCCGCAGAGGTTTCTCTCGTGAAACGCAACTGGCCTTATTTGTTCATGATTTGCATACTAACCTGGACTGTAACTCCCAAACCGATGCCGTATTCCTAAATTTTTCCAAAGCGTTCGATAAAGTACCCCATTATCGACTGTTAATAAAACTTTCCCAGTTAAATCTTCACCCTAACATAATTAATTGAATCAGAGAATTTCTTACAAACTGCTCCCAGTCTGTTAATATCAACAGCCGTACCTCTAATCCTCTTCCTGTAACGTCCGGAGTACCCCAGGGTTCGGTTTTTGGTCCCCTCTTATTCCTTATATACACAAATGACTTGGCTTCAAACCTAAGCTGTAAAACCTGCCTGTTCGCTGATGACGGCGTTATATATGACACTGTTACTGACATTTCAAAACAGTCATCCCTACAAGCCAACCTAAACTGCCTCCAGGAATGGTGCGAGTGCTGGCTCATGGAACTTAACCCCAGTAAATGTAAAGTCGTTTCATTCCACCGCCGCCGCATGCCGCTCGTGTATCCGTCCACAATTAATGCCATCCCCTTGGAAAATGTTCAGTCATACAAGTATTTGGGCGTCACTCTTTGTAGCGATCTTTCATGGAACATACACGTCACTAACATCATTTCATCTGCAAATAAAACACTGGGTTTCCTTAAACGCCATCTACGCCTCGCTCCACAACACGTAAAATTACAAGCATACACATCCATTGTTCGACCGAAACTAGAATACGTATCGCCCATTTGGGACCCTCGACAATCTTATCTTACACATGCCATCGAATCACTTCAAAACCGGGCCGCTAGATTTATTCACTGTTCATACTCTTCCACCGTCAGTGTATCTGGATTGAAAGCAGAATCTGGTCTACCGGATCTCGAACTTCGCCGTCGTATTGCAAGCCTGTCTTTGTTCCACAAAATTTTTCATAGTCCCTTGCATGCCCCACCTTATATCGTTCCCGCAACACGCATATCTCACCGCACGAGCCATTTTCTTCAAGTTCCTCGGCCACTTTCCCGGACTTCTACTTTTTCTGCCTCGTTTTTTCTGCGTACCGCGCCAGATTGGAACAGCCTTACCAGTGAAATCGCAACCATTACCTGCCCATCATCCTTCATAGAAAACATCAATAAGCATTTTCTTTGTTAAATGTTTGGCTTCTATGTTTGTCATTATAATTACCCACCCCCTTGCGGGTCTTTAAGAAAATAAAATGAAATGAAATGAAATGGTGTCACTGCGTGCCCCGTCATCACGGCTAGCCTGTTTCGCGCAATCTTCATTCGTTGTCGCTGAAGACGCTGCATTTAACGTCACAGGCCCCATTGTAACTGCAGGGCCGGCTTCTCAAGTTCGGGCGTTATGATGATATCCCGCTTCGGAACTGTTATCGGTATTGAGAGCCGTTGAATGAACTGAAACAATTCGTTTGAATTACTAATTTTCATTACAAATGTGGCTCGCGTGGCCCATCAGGGAGTGCTCTTCTTGCTCTCTGACGCGGCGGTGCGTGGGCGCGGCTTCCGCTCGCCTGCTCACGTTACACTATCGCACCTGGAGGAGTTCGGTGGCGTCATCCAGTGTATTCGCTGCGTTCATTCAGTTATCCTGCTTACAATACCTTCTAGCACCATCCGGTGTTCGCAGGTGATAGGGTGTAGGGAACCTGTTTCTGTTGTCACCTAGTGCCTATAAGTGGCTCATAATTCGTGCCTACGGTCACGTGCTGGACAGCAATGTGCTGGTACCCAATGGCTTACACTACAAACTAGTACAAAAGCCTTCCTTGTCGAGCTGCGAGCACTTCGACACTGTCCTTCCCAAATTTCTTGAAAAGAATGCACTAGGGGACTATGTGGTGTACTAATGCTCCTCAGCAAAAATTGTGCCATAACCGTAAGGTAACAGATACAAAAGTTCCATCTCAACATTTCCGTTTGCACCATCCAAGCGGGAATCATGGCCTTGAGCGAAAAAAAATGTAGTTTCTTGCATTTTTTCAACAGCCTGGTGATATTCTTCTGAAACTTTTTGCACAGGTCTAAAGCCATTGTTTCTCTTTGCATCACAAATGGGATTGTACAACGCCAGGCGCCCCAATGACGCCTGTAGCATATTAAGTTTGTTTAAGTTCCTGAAGGATTGTCTGGGCCTTTGTATCACTCTAGTGCACACCTTCGGCATCAATTATGTGCAACAAAAAACTCCACTGAATTGTTACAAAGGGGTATTTCTCTAACATGGGACGCAAGCCTTTTTTATCTTCCACAGGACGTTCGTTAAGAAATCCGCATACTTCCTATAAAATAAGAGGAGAGACCGGGGGTTGAGAAGTACTGGTTATGCGGTGGTGTTCTATTTACAAGATGGCGAAAGAGAGGAAGACGGAGCAGCTCAAGCGTGATCACCGGCGCCGATAAAATCATCATCAACGGTGCAACGAGGAGTGTACATAAAGTATCAACATATCATGCGCATCCTTTGGGTACACGAAGCTTGTTCCAGTCAATGCGGTGAGGCCGTGTGAAGCCGCACCTGCCCCAGATGCCGTCTTTTAAACACACGACAATATTGTCGGTGCAGTCGAGGCAGCCGAATTGAAATTTGAAGCCCATGATCGGCGCTTCTGAACTCTTACGCGAACTCCTCAGGTATTTCCACAACGGCCTGTGAATTGTATCCTGGAGGCACCCGATTCTTCTCCAAGCTCCGTACTCTGGCAATCTGGTTGTCCTTGGAAGATCCATTCCGATTCTTCAATTGCTGCCTGCCACGTATTATCTTCGCTCGAGGTAATTGTCGGGTTCGTTCCGCGGCTATTTTCTTCACATCTCTAACAAAACAATCAAGATCCCTTTCTTTAGTTTACGGCGTCGCTTGCCGTTTCAACTTCTCAGCGAATCATCGGTGTCCTTGTTGTAAGGATATAAGGTATACGTATCTCCTGTCATCGTTACGGCCTGCGACAAGCAGCTTAGTTTTTTTTCCGTTCATCTGAGGCAATTCTTCAAACGAACACGATAGTAGCGAATGTTTCGATACGATGTCAGGCGTCGCCCAAAACGGGGTCTTATTTTCGCATTCGGTATGAGATAATAAATCTGACCGAGGTCAGGTTTCTGGGAAGATAGCTCGTTCCTGATGGGTCTCAATATTGCGGGGGTAGCATAACCGTTCACAAATGGTGAAAACTTATTGAAGTTTGTCGAGGAACACAATTTCTTCATGGTCTGTCATGGTTCGATGGTGTCACACTTTTGGTGGTTTATTCGATAACAGAGTTGGCACATGAACTGAATCATTTCATCTTCAAATTCAACATTGGTGCAATATTCTTCATCTAGGTATTCGACGTCAATAAACGGATGCTTTCTTTTTAAAAAGTTCGAGCTCGTTCTATATTGGTTCTGGGAATGATGACGGCACTGGATGCGCTCTGCAGAGCTGCCCCATCCAGGATATTCATGTGCACCAGAGTTCCGGTGAAGCCTTGGAGATCTCTTTAAAAACATTCCAATTGCTTGTAAAATGCTGATTGATGAATTGTGTTCATTCAGTAATCCTGCTGATTCCACTCATTTGAATATCTAATGCTGCAAACCAGTCACGTACTAGCAAGTTGCCACCAACTACTTTATTACAAGCAAAAGTAGCACGCTGTCCTTTGACTTGAATTACAAACGAACGTTTGCAGAATTGAACACGCAAAGTTCTTATCGGGGGACGACAGCACAGCCAGAACATGGACACAGAGGAAGAGATATAGTTCCAAACGAGCGCTCGTGTGTTCTTACTTTTCCTTTTTTCCTGTGTTGTAGCTGCGCTGTCTCCCCCTACGTATGTTCAACCCACAAGCCGAAATACCAACCTTAGTGCATATCGTCTTCCGAGATGTGCTCAAGTGAAGTGGTTCTCTATATAGCTTAGGGGCTGTGTTTGCCCATGTTTGGTAGTAGGCAACGTCGCTTATCAATGAGAATGTGGCGCCTGTATCAACGTCGAATTTTAGGTGCTTTCCTAGACTTTCTTTCACATCAACAACAAGTTTGGAGCAGGCTACGCCCGCTCACTGCGAAAGGCCCGTTGCGCGAGGCCAGTCGCAGAATGCCCGTTCTTCGCCATGTGTCAGGTTTTGTTTTATTTTGCTTTCGGCCAATGTAAGCACTCTTCATTTCTTCTCTTGGAAAAGTAAGGGCGCTTCCCTTCTGGAAAATTAGGCCCCAGAGTCGCGCCAGCATTCACACATCGATAACAGCATCCTTGATCAGGCAAAGTTTGCGCTTTCTTCTGTGGTAGAGAAGATTTGTTCACTACGGAGGTAGTGAACAACTTTTTCCTTCGTGAACTTTTTCCTTCGTGACTGCCTCGACGCATTTTCTGATGACAAGCCACGGCCAACATACGTTAAAATTTCATATTTTTCTCTGTGAACAGTCTCTGTTTTAGGTAGTCCTCCCAGAACACCCTAGACCAGTCAAAAACAAATCCCGACGTCTTGGGGCAGTATTGTTGGGTTTGCTGGAATAGGCTGTTTGCTATCCTTCGGTGGCATGGATGTTTGAGATGTTTTTGTTGGGACTCTTTGGCCGTGCACAAGTGCCCTCAACACTGAAGACTTCGTAGTTGCAAACCCAATGATGAACTCGGCTGTCAAATTTTTGATGGTTGCGACATAACTGCTGATCAATTCTTCAGGCTGTTGTTGGCGTTGCTAGAAGATCTACCGGTGTAACGCTCGAATGGCCTTGGATCAAACTGCTGGGGGAAAAGTGCGATGATGTCGCCAAAGCTTACTTTCCCATCAGTCTTCACTGCCACGAGGGCACAGGCCGCATTCAATGTGTCAGCTTCGCAAACTGTCACGAGTAGAGCGCGTTCCTCCTCGTGGCCAATTATTTGAAACGAAGCAGATGGTTAGGGGTAAGATCTACGACAAGCCGTTGTTGCAGTAAAAGGCTCGATGCTGGTTTGCAGACCTCCTCTCTTCATGGTGTAAGTGAGGGCTGCATAATTTACCCCCGTATTCAGAAAGCATACTTAACTTATGCCATAAGGACGCCTTTCGTAAGTGTTGGAAAAGGACCTGAATGAGGAAAGGCCGCTTTGCGTTTCACAAACCTTCATTAAGGCGCGATTATCAAAGGCGCCCTTTTCGAGGCACGCTAGGCACCTGCGAACGAGGCTAGCGCGCGATGCGCCAATCCGTACACGGCGTGTGGGCGGGACTTGACATGTGCGTCAATAGCGGAGAACGCTTCCGTGGCGCCAGCTTCCAAGCGCCCGGATCAGCCAGCTCCGTCCGCTGCCGGTACCCGCAGGGAACTTTAGGCTCAGCATCACTGCAGAATACTGATCGCGGCTTGCGCTACTACCACGCATGATTATATATTGCGTGAATGTTCACCACAGCATCATCCCCTTTCACCCTAGCAAACTTCAGCTGCACCTGCCGGTATCGTTCGACGAGCGGAGGCAGCGCCATATTGCCGGCGCTGGCCACATCGCGTGCCGGGCGGACCGGTGAACCGGTATGAGGCGCGCGGTATGCGCACGGCCGCGTCAGGGCGGCGGGCGTGTGCGGGGATCGTTGTTGCTCGCGGAAAAGCTTTATTGTTTACAGCTTTATCAATTTCTCGCATACGGCGCACGAAATCGAACACCTCAGCCAAGCTATCGTAGTAGTCTGCAATGTTGGTCGGGTAAAGGCTCACTTAAGTTAGGTCGGGAGCTAACTTACGTAGCACTTACTTTCTGCCCGATAAGTTCGCGAAAAGGCGCCCTTTGAGCATACGTTTCGTTCTTGAAACGCGTTGAGGAGCCGAAAAGTGACCGGAGGGAAAAGTAATACTTAAGTTAGGTTTGTCAATACGGGGGTTATTCACCCAACTTACCATCCCCAGTGGTATGTGTGTGCAGTGCAGCCCGGGCGCCGTCCGGAGTGGTCTGGACGGCTCACCACTCCAGCAAGATTTGTTGTCGGGATAGTAGGTCTGATGCTGGAAAATCCTTAAGAGTAGCACACAGAAACACGACGAACAGAACGAAAGATAACAGGATGAGCACACTGGTTGTCACTCGACACGAATTCCAGGAAGAGATGGTTAATTTAATGCTAAATTCGCTCGAGAGAAGGCAATATTGCAACGACGTGATCGCCAGACGATACAAGGGAGAAGGCACCTGCCTGAACGGTGCTCACCCGAGCAGGTGCGCTTACTGGATATTTGAATCGTCTTGCACCCAACCATAGGAGAGGTAAAGCCACTACAACACACGTGATGCTTGCATCGTCGTGCTCGACAACCTCCTATTGTAAATTCTACTCTTTCCTCTAATCAGCGTTCCTGATTCTATACAAAAATAAACCCTGTTTTAAATCCTCACTAGAACAGAAACAGCCGTATGAACGCCCACTCCGGCGTAGATATTTCAGTAAATACTCTCCCGATTTTCGATGACAAGTGACACTAGCCTACTGCTATGTACGCTGCAGCGAAAGGCACGGATGAAAGTGCTAGTATTGTTAAAACGCTGCTGACGATGTTACAGTGGCCTAGGTACGTGCCTGGAAAGCAAAAACATCCACATCTCCCCCTCATAGAAATGGCTATTCCCCCGAATAGTGACAATTACCCCCGCGTGTGCTGGTGGACCTTTCACGTTGGAAGTCAGCATCGATACTACAATTTGGAGACTTTTTCGGGTAGGGCGACGGTGAACGGTTGAAACGGACTGGGCCACGGCTTGTGCAAGATAGAGACTCGACGATCTGGCGTAGTTTTTGGCCAGGAAGAGGTCCAGGTGCATCGACAAAGCAACCGCGCAGCCCGAGTGTCTTGTAGGGGCAGCGATGATAGATGTGGTCGGCCTCTCCGCAGGTGTTGAACATAGGCCGATTATCAATATTTCGCTAAACGTCTGTCTTCCTCGGCGTCTGGTTTTAGACAATAGGTGGTCGGGTGGGCGACTCTTGGCAGCGGTACGGCGGGGCCTCTTGACGACGGGTCGGAGTTTGGCGTGGTCGACAAACAGCTCCGGCGACAAGAACACCATTTGCCAAAGTCGGGCCCGCGTGGACACCGTCTGATTGTCGCCTTCTGCTGTCGCCAGTCCGTCGAGCTCCGCTGCTGGTGAGCATAGGCAAGGTCGAAGGGTGAGCGAATCCACGGCTCATCCCTCCGTACCAGTACACCGCGTCACCCTCCCCAAGCTGCGGATTGCACCATTCTCTGGGGACCATCGCGATTGGCATGGATTATGGGAACAATTCGGTGCCACCATCCATACGAAGAAAAACTTGACAAAAATTGTAAATTCAAGTACCTGCGCTTGTACATGACCGGCCCCGCTAAGACCGTGATTGAGGGCATCAGGCTTGCGGAGGATGGCTACGAGGGGTGCCGTAGAGATGCTCAAAGACAGTTTTGGCCGCAGAGACCTATTGATTGCAGATCATGTCGATGCCCTCCTAGCTATAACTACAGTGAAAATCTTGGCGGACGTCGAGAGGCTGCGGCGCTTGCATGACGAGATCGCGTTTCGCCGAAACGAATTGGAGGCACTAGGCGTTGTGCCCGCCGGTATGCTGTAATATTCAACCGTGTCCTGCTGAAGGCGTTGCGGCACGACATTGCTCTTTTTTACTGCGAACGCATGAACGAATTGGCAGCGAATGAGGTGAGCGGTGATGCCCAGCTAGTTCAGGAGATTCAGGTGGAAATTCGAGAGGCAGGGTACATGGACAGCACCGGCCTTCAGATTCGACTCACTTTAGCCCCCCGGCACTCACCCAAAGAGCCGTTTTGTCTACCGTCGGCCGCAGCCCGACATGCGAAGTCGCCGCCTCCTCTTGATCGGAACTGTTGCTCCTTTGTGTCGGGCGAGGCCATGGATTAGCGCAATGCACTGCGAATGTGCCACAAGACGATATACACAGGCACCTGAAAGCAGGCAGACATTGCTTCCGGTGCGGCAATCAAAATCATGCTGCACGTCTCAGCTGGACTGCTAGAACATTGTCCTGCAGTCGCTGCGCCCGCCGGTATTCAACTTAACTGTGCGACGTGGCTCAGCCAGATCCCGTGCTGCTACCAGGTCTGTCCACTCGGCTGGCCAAGGGGGCGCATCGCCGTGCCTAGACTTTCCGACTTGGCATCCTCGATGGTTACAGCTTCAACCAGTGTCATACGGCGCACTCCAGTTTACCTGCAGACTCGCTGCGCGTGTGTGACGGGTCCCAACGGTCAGCTAGTGATGAGGATTCAGTTAAACACTGGCAGCGAGTGGACATTCGTTCGACGCGACGTACCCCGTGCTCTTGGCTGCTTTGTTGAAGGCGTTGATGACCTCATGCTCGTAGCCATCGGCAAGAGCCACCCTGCAGCAGCTTTGAAGCATCCTCGCGTGCCGGTTACAGTTGCCAGCCAAAACATTGGGAATCAAGTTACCATCAAAACCCCTTTATGTGCCAGGTATCAGCGAAGTTACTAGTCCCCCGATCACCGATGAAACGCTCAGAATAACGCACGAACATGGTATTTTCGCTGCTGACGCTCCTCTCGCCTCGGCTCACATAGACGACCACCTTAGCATCGTAATTAGATCTGAAAACTATTGGCAGATCGCTTCGGCTCAAACCTTACAGCTGACTCCGCATCTCACAGCCGTCGAAACACTCCTTGGCTGGACTATTCGAGGTGCACACACCGATCGCAAAAAGTCCCCCCCGGCAGAATTCAGCGGTTTGTCCTAGGGCCATGGGGAACCCTCGCGCGATGACATCACAATAGATGACAAGCTCTCGTCTCCATGGTGCGACATCATGAAGACCGAAATGCGATGCGAGGCTCTGCTCCCAAGAAACGAGCCAGGACTGCAAGCCAGCTTGGACGGGCAGAAAGTTACCATTGCGTAAGTTAGTGTAGTAGGAGCTGTATTGAGCTCCCAGGATGCACCTAACACCAAGACAACTGCGTTTAGCGGTGATGACAAACTACGAACAGCAGTTGCTAGGAATGTTGCTACATACAACTCCAACAATAGGAAGGGCCCGGAATCTCCAAGTCATGGTCAATACTTCTTGACCCCAATTAATATCTCACACACTCTTTGTCGTGAAATCTGCCAAAGTTTTTAAATATTCTCGAAGGTAATATATTTCGCTTCCATTGTTTTCCACGATAACGTTCATGGACGTGAACATCCCTTTTGAGCCGTCGACAGAATAGGTTAACGTCTGCCAATATTCATTCAGTAAAATGTAAAGCACTTGTGTGAATTCACGATTCATGTGTGCATACGTATGCGCGCGTGTGTATATATATAGTGCGTATGTGTGTGTATGTGTGTATATATACGCATATGTGTATATGCGATGTGTATACATACCTGAATATACTTTTGCTTGAGTATGTCGCTGTTAGGATAGTGCAGTGAGAATTGCGGGTTATTGCGTAAATGTGTTTACTTAGAAATGTGCAACAGAGCACGGTTGAACAATGTTACCACTCGTTTGAATTCTGTAGTGCTGTTAAACCCTAAATTTTGTAAAAATATTCGGTGTAACATGCCTGAATTTCTAAGTTGTCTTTCAATACAGTGCGGCTGCGTGGGGCATAAGGGTTTCTCAAGCTGCATCTTGCAGCGTTTTTTCTTGATTCCTTTATCATGATGTACTTTTGATGAGAGAAATAATGATCTGCCTGCCTGCCTACCTGCCTGCCTGCCGGACTACCAATGAGCAAAGTAGGTGCTATACTAGAGGTCATTACGATAGCATTATGATGAACTGTAATGCACAAATAAACTTTTGGAAGGGTATCTATCCCGGTTGTTGATGATATTTCGGTAAGATTCAGATATGCACGTACCAATTTATTCAGCCGGTTAATTCCACTTATCACAATTAAAACTGTATACACCGCTGCTTGGTATAACGAACAGCTTCAACACCAGTATAACCAAAGGAAAAGAGTTTACCTCACGCCATTAGAACGAACAACCTTTAAGTTCCTTGAGTTTTCTATGATACATGTGATAAAAAATATCCTTTACTGCTCACATCAAATCGACGTCATTTCTTTAAAAATGACTTATCATCTATGATATTAAATAACCGTCAGAAATTTTGGAGCGTCATTATTCCGGTTGATCATCCCGATATTGTTCTCACCGACAGTAATAACGACGTCATTTCCACGTCTCAGTGCGTATAGGTTTTAAGAGACGCATTGACATTAGTATTCACGTGCGAAGAAATTACATCATGTTGTATACATCATCGTCGCTGATACGTGCATGCCAGAAATGATAATCAGCGATGTGGGTATATTCTCCTGACTAAGTAAAATCAAATTTTTACCGCTTCTGATCATGTCGGCTTTATTAATAAAATGAAAGAGTATATCAGCTAGCATTTTTCCCATGCTGTCCGTCCTTTTTTTCAAAATACTTAACGTTAAAGAGCATCCCACATGACGGCCGAAACGCGAAAGTAATTCCCATTTTCAAGTCTGGTGAACGCTCATCGCCATTTAACTATCGTCCCATCTCGTTAACCAGTACCATTTCTAAACTTCTAGAACATATAATATTCACCCAAGTAATAAACCACCTGGAACATAATGTCATTTTACAAAAATATGTGCATGGTTTTCGCCGAAGATACTCAAATGCCTCAAATACCCAGCGCACCGGTTTCATTCATGACAGTCATTCAGCACTTGGCGGTGAATCCCAGCTTGTCGTATTTTCCTTGACTTTTTCAAAGCTTTTGACCATATCTCTCATTACCGACTTTTAACCAAACTCTCTAGGCTTAACATTCCCCGCAACATTTTGTCATGGATAAAAGATTTCCTTTCCTCTGGAACACAGTTCACATCCACTAACAATTGTAACTCTTCCTTCAAACCCGCAAGTTCCGGCGTCGCACAGGGTAGCGTACGCGGTCGACTACTATTTTTAATCTATATTAGTGACTTGCCATCCTGTGTTTCATCCTGACTTACAATTTTTGCTGACGACTGTGTGGTTTACAGTTTACAGAATAATTTCCTCTGACAATCACCGGAAATATTGCAAACTGATCTAAACGCTTATAATGCATGGTGCTCATCTTGGCTAATGACCCCAAATTACTTAAGAGCTAAGTGTATGTCTTTTACTAAACACGTACCTAAGATCCTTAGCTCCTACTTGTTAAATATTACTACTGCTGACCTCGTCTCTACTTATAATTATCTTGGATTTTATTTGCAGCCTCACCTTTCATGGAACTACCACATAAAACTTCCCTGGAGGCTGCTAACCGATCCTTCTGATATCTCAACCGTAACCTTAACAGCCTCTTCACTATATATGCAAACTTGCCTTTACTACACTAATACGTCCGAAATTAAATATGCATCAGCCATTTAGGGTCGCGAACATGCTTATATTATAAACCACATTGAATTGCTGCAAAATCGTGCCGCTCGGTTTAAAATTTCAGAATATTCACGTCATTCAAGCGTCACAGCACTAAAATGCCGAGCAAGACTACCCGAACCGTTCAATCGCAGCAAAGGTTCACGACCATCACTATTCCGTAAACCTTATCCCCACGTCTCACTTCACGGCGATTTCTTCGAGCCACCTTCCATACTTTTTCCACGCCGCGATCACCCCTACAAAGTAAATGATTTTACTATAACTCATCCGCTTTTGCCGGGTCATTTATTCCGCGTATCACAATCGATTGGAATAATGTGCCATCGCACATTGGCTCAGAAAAAGACAGGATGAAATTTCAAGAACTCATTGAAAAAGTTACACCGTTTACTTTTGCTCTTTCAAATGTTTTTTTTCCTCTTTTCTGGAACGTGCTGCAAAAACATACACAATTTTTTACCTTGATTCAGCTTGTTTGCGGTGGCATGAGTGAGTGTATATTTTTATTTGTTTTTGAGTCTATGCTCTACTTCTTTTCCTTATTAAGTCTATTGAATATTTTTCGTTGCAATTTTAAAGGGAGTCCACTGTTCAGGTGTCTGTGTTCGAATGATTTGTTGCCTATTCCTTGCTCTACTTTGGCTGTCCTTCCCAATTACTTTTTTAATACATATATCAACCTTCAATTTTATGCCTTTTCTTTTTTTTGTTTTTGACGTTATTTATTAGTACTTTTTCTCAAGTAACCCCCCCCCCTCTATGTAACTGTGATGATCTCAGGGTTTGGTGGAGGGAACCACGAGGCGTGCACACAGAGCCAAAGACGACAGAGGCCACAATACGAAAGGCAAACGTAGGAGCATTGTATTATGCGGCGAAAGCGGCTTAAATGGGTCAAAAGAGTCACAGACGTGCTGGTCCCGTTTGGCTGGCCCTACGTCACTCGAACCACACGTGGCCCGACCCGTAGCGCAGCCCAGCAGGAACATGAGGCAGCCCGGCGCGGTAGCACGGACTTCTCGCCTGGAGGCCCAAGAGGGGCAGCCAGGGGCGGCGGCTCCGACGTGTGGTCCTCTCGAAACGATGGCGGCCCCGCCTGAGGGTTGATGACCAGACTCCCCGGCGCAAGGCACGGGTGCGCGGTCTGGTGCGGGTACGAGCGACGGTCGCTACAGCACGGCCCCCGTTATGTGGCGGTCACTGTCGACCTCCCGGCGCAGTAGCCCGAGCGCCGTCGATGGGTGTAGATCACGTTCGGTGCGGTCCGAGCTCACACCGAGCTTCCGCCGACCGATGGTGGTCCCCGTCGCGTTCCATCCACTCACGCGTTCGCGCACCGGGGCAATATTGTCCTCTAATTGCAAGCATACCTCTTCGGGGATTGGCGGTACCATTACACTAACAGTCTTTCACGAGGGCCTTTAGGGGTATTAGGAATAAATAAATGCTGTAGCGATGGTTACAATAAAAGATAAACTGTGTTCATTAAACAAGGCAAACTTGTGCCCATAAGCAATGAGCTCTGGCTAGCGTCAACCATTCCATGGTCTTCATACTGCTTCTCTTCGTTCGGAGTGCACTCGTCGTCCTCTTCCTTGCTTTCGAGCACCACCTAAGGGGTACTGAAAAAAGAATACACAAAACGAAATAACAAACAGACGAAACACAAGCCAGCAAGAGTGCAGCAGTAACCGGGAAAATAGTTCACGCACAGTAGATCAAACGGGAGCGTCCAACGGGCGGTCGTAATAGGGATTTAGGCGAACCACGTGCACAACTTCAGCACTCGGTCGACGTCGAGTAGAAACGTTTGAGTTGCTCTCAGGTAACACTTCGTAGTTCAGGTCGGAAATACGTGGGATAACCTTGTAGGGACCGAAGTACCGGCGAAGGAGCTTCTCGAATTGTCCACGGGGGCGGATAGGCGTCCATACCCAAACAAGGTCGCCGGAAAGATGTTCTACATTCCGTCGTGTCAGGTTGTATTGCCAGGCGTCGATTTCTTGTCTCTTGCGGATGCAAAATCTTTCAAGTTGATGAGCTTCTTCAGCTCTTTGCGTGATTTCGTCAAATTCAGTGCCGGCTACCACGCCGTTATCCACAGGGAGCATTGCGTCGAGGCTTGTCGTGACTTTGCGGCCAAAAACGAGCTCAAATGGTGTAAACTGTGTCGTTTACTGCATCGCTGTACTATAGGCGAAACTGCCATAACAAAGAATTTCATCCCATGTCTTGTGGTTGAGGTTGATGTACATGGACAACATGTCAGCCAAGGTTTTATTAAGTCTTTCTGTGACGCCGTTTGTTTGGGGGGGATTAGCAGTAGTCTTGCGGTGATTACTGTGCGTCAAGCGCAATGCTTCACGCATCAAGTCAGATTTGAACGAACCCCTTGTTCAGTCCGTTTTTCAGTGGGCGCTCTATGTCTGAGGGCAAGTTTGTGAAAAAAAACATTCGAAACCTCGGCAGCGGTTCCCCGAGGAAGAGCTGGCGTCTCTACATAACGCGGTAAATATTTCATTGCCACAATGATCCACTTGCTCCCTCAGGCTGATTTGGTGAAGGGGCCCAGTAGATCCATTCTGATTTGCTTAAACGGTGCATCATGAGGGTCTAGTGGGTGAAGAAGTCCAGCAGGTCTGACGGGTGGTGTCGTGCGGCGCTGGAAGCCCCGACAGGTATTCACGAACTGTTGCACCGAGGATAAGAGGTTTGGCGAATGTAATCTTCTGTTCTTTTCAGCAGATAGAATTAACATGGTCATTCCAATTCATATTTTAGGCGGATATAACACCAAGTGTCTCCTATTTTTCCCGATATCAATTGTATTGGGTCTCAATGTAATGACTTTCGGTAAATCAAAAGAGGTACTTCGTTAACAAAAATGAAAGCACTTAGTTTTTGATTCATTCAGTGATAGGCCGTTTAGTTTGGAACAACTTTGAAGCTGATAACAAATGCGATTTGCATTGGGCAAAATTTCTGGCAATTCCTTTCCATGGACCAGTACAGTGCAGTCATCACTGTAAATAACGAACCTAATAATGGCGTCTATAAGTACAATGTCAATTATATAAAGTAAAACCACCGGTCCCAAGAATACTACCTTGCGGTACCCGAGCAGGTATTTCACGAGTGCAACATTTACAGTCAATAAATTCTACATACTGACATTCACAGCCTAGGTATGGCCGCAGAAGTTCCATGAAAGTTCCCCGAAAATGGTACCTAAATCGCCGTTCTGTGCTAGGAAGTTTCCATGTTTAAGCTAAGAGAGAAAGGCACAGCGATGGAAGTTACGTATGGGCGTATCCTTCGTTGCAATCCCGGTTCAAAAAGTCAAAGGTGCCAAGACGTCATCCCCTATAGCACCAGGGTTCCCTAAAAAGACATAAGCCGTAAAGTGGAAATCTGGGCCTGTTTTCTCATCATGTTAAGAGAAAAATCCAGTGAAAACATTCTACACAGGAGGAGAGGCAAAACAAGGACAGTGACTAGACGGCTTGTCCTTGTCTTGCCTGTCCTCTGGTGCAGTGTGTTTTTTAATGGTTTTTTATTTGGAAATAAGCAGCCTCTGATAACGTGGGCTGACCATATTATAGTCGTGACGTCGTCAGAGCTCGCGCTAACATTTCGCGCCTACATCAGTGGCTGTTGAAAGTGATAGCAAATCACCAACCTCCGTATTGGTACGCCAACTTGACCAATCTGCCTGGTCGTCTTCTACAGTGAAGCTTGAGCCATAAAAATTCGACGCGGCAATTTTCAACACATCTGGCAGAAAACATTCGGAGTCAAACAGGCTATCATTGACACTTCAGGATACGGTGACAGACGACTCTTATGAAGAAGGCGTGTATTGTTACATCCTGACGGAGAGTCGGGTATCCGCCCAGAAATTTGCCAACCTTGAGCTGCGTGTCATTCTCGATTACCTCGAAAACCCGACGCGGCCGTTCCACTACTATCATTTAAAAGTTCATCGTATTTTGGCGTAAAACTCGGTGTTCGTCGAGAAAATGGGCGACTCTGGAAAGCCACAAAACTTTGTGTCACCTTTCCCGCCGCCATCTGTATGAACAGATTGAGACCATGTCTATATGACCAATCTTGCAGTAAACTGCATGCTAATTCTGTATTTTAAAACCTCAAAGCGAAATATTGGATTCCTCGCCTAACATCTGACTCAGTCATTATGTCCGGAAATGCAACGATTGCCGGCTACGAAGAACGCCACTGGTGAGACAGGACAGACTCCTCGAGTCCTTCGCAATGCCTTGAAAGCCATTCAAACAAATTGTAATATAACTGCTGTGCCTGTCTCCACATCATTAGCCAACAACAGTTGCACTGGCATTGGCACGCCTCGGTTCCTAAGGGAACTGCACAAGATTTCACAAATGGTGTGACATGGAACCCCTAATCAAGGACAGACGTACGGCCCGTACGACCAAACTCATGCAACGAGTGCTATGGAAGACAAACACGGATCACCGATGAAGCTTGGCACACCACCACCTAACTAACAGACTAAACGAACACATGAAGAAGACGATAGCAGAAATACCGCGTGTAGTTCCACGTCGAGCATAGGACGCGGAACTGGACTGGGTACAGCACAGCAGCACCATATGAATTTTGCGTACAGCAAATCAATCAACAAAACGATGGACATGACTGTGTTACCGCTTGTCTACAAAAGGCGGCGTACAACGATGTCTGATGTCTTGTACAGCATGACGACCTCCAGAGACACTTACCAAATTTCCTGCAACACGGAGGGTTCTCGCGAGCTTGCTTTTTGGTCTTTTATTCCAGTTCTGAATGGAGCCCGGGCTCGCTACAGTAAAAGTTATTCCTTGAAAAAACATGCGCCCCGGTTGGCTGCGTCCCCAGTATTTTTACACATGCACATGCTGCATGCTGCATAGAAAACCTTTACACATGCTGCATAGAAAACCTAATTGCTCTAAACTCTAAAATATTACTATAATTCAATTGTATCATTTCAGCATAACATTTTTGTATATTAGCTGAATGACATTGAAACGGGCTCTGAAGAACTAACTAAAAATCATTGTGAAATCAAAACAACCAAAAAAAATATTTACAATAAACCGGGATGAATTGACTTTGAAACAGACAGCAGCTTTTCATTTAGTGCATCTGCTGAGCTTGATTATGGAGATGCCTCTGAAAAAATAGAAGCCTTTCTAGCCCTCAAAGAGGGAAGCCAAGCGAATCTGGCGCTGGGGTAAATTTTATGCGTTTGTTTTGCTACATTGGTGATTGGCTATGTTCATTAATAAGAATGGGGCTGGAATCATTCCGACATGAACTAATGACACAAAAGATCTGTGGGGAGAGGCAATGAGGTTTTATTAAAGCGGAGGTTCTAATGCGGCACAGCGAGACCACTGAAAACGTGCAATATCAGGTAAAAAAGTGTGCTCGAGTTGGCAAAGAAAAAGCGGTCGCGGATAAGAGGTAAAGAGGGCTGTAAATATATCTATGCGAAGACGGCAAAGTTTTACAGTTCATTATATATTTGCCAAAACTATCATAGGGAATAACCAAAACGAATAACCTTAATGTCTATTCACCGCTAAGAACAAAGGCCGTTCTCATAATACTTTTTTGTTTGTAATAATAGCCGCGTTCTATGAAAGAATGAGGCACATTTTATCGTTTTAGTTTGGTGTCTATGCGCTGAGCATTGCTGGTCCAGCATCGGTTTCTCACTAGCGACAATTTGTTGAATCAGACTGATCTAAAGTTTCGCTGAAAAAGATTTGATCCAGCCTAAAAGACACAAATGGTGCTAGTTGAGCCTGGTAGATTATTTTATGTCATGCTATGACACAAGTCAGTAATTTACATTTGGTCTTCGTTCATGAGCCGACGTTCACTCGATGAGCTTTGTTTGGAGCAGTGCATAATGATTATGCTTAAAGTGCTATTGAATAAGGCAAACTGGGGCAAGGAGCGGCAAATCAGTGGATATTTATGAGTGGTTAAGATGCGAACACTAAAATCTATCAATATGGCGAAGAGTAAAAATTATTGAAGGCAATGGTGGAAGCTTGCGTATCAGGCCAGTTTTGATTACACACGATATGAAGTGAGGTTTAAAACTTAGGATCTAACAAATACTTCAAAACGCATTTTGCAAGGACCATGGCGTTGTCACCGAAAAACAACGATTAGTGAAGTGGAATGTGTTGCCAGTGGAGTTGGAGGAAGTGATTGCGTCTTGTTGTATCAGGTGCTCTGCATTGATTAAGTATGTGGACTACGGTTAGGCCACTCCGCACATGTGCAACAGGCGTCTTGAAGATCTCGTGAGCAGATACGAGTGTGTTCCGTGTGTGTGCCCTATCCGTAGACCAGCCAAAGCGACTTCTTTGTATATGTTGCCAGTGTCGGTGGTGTATGGTCTCAAGTGTGGTTTAAATACATGTAACTTGTCTGTCTGTTCACTCCAGTCGGCTGGCCATGTCTTACGATGTTGTGTGATGTGCGAATTCATGTTAGTGTACGGTACTGTTGTTACAAAAACTGTGCCTTGCAGTGAAGCCCTGGCAGCCATTTCATATGCCATCTCATTGCCAAGGAATAACGCATAGTCGCAATTTTCAGCGCCATGTTCTTTTGAAGATGCGTAAAAGACAGGTCACAGAGGGCGAGGCGGAGGTTTTATGGTGATGTAAAATCAGTGATGGGTGTCTTCTGAATGTCGAAAAAGGGCACCTTGAGCTCAGAGGCTTCCTTTCTAACCCTAACTGAGAAAGGCCTAGAGATGAATGGACGATTTAAAATGCGTTGGGGTAAGGGTGTATTAATAATGGTTGAAATAAAGGGGTGGTTAGTCATGGCCATGATTTTTGGGTCATACAAGTCCTTGTAAATCGTCTGGTTACGTATGGACCACTTTGCACGTTAAGCGTAAAGGCTCTCCAATCTGCTAGTTGGAAAGGCGCAACACGCAAGGCGAAGCCCCAGGTTTAGCGCTGAGGTGAGAATGTCTAGGGCCGTCTTCGTTGCAGACCCATAAACGATGCTTCCACAGTCCAATCGAGACCTCACCAGGCTGGTAATAATATGTAACAGGAGTTGCATGTCGGCTCCATAGGGCTGTCATGTGACATAATTTGAAGAATGTTGATTGATCTTAAGCACTTAATTTTTAGTTGTTTAACGTGAGGTATGAATGTGAGTTCTTCGTCCAACATTACACCTAAAACTATACATAAAATAAAATGAAAGACCAAGGACCGCGATGTCCCAGTGAAACGGTGGTATTTTACTTAAAAATGGCGAACTCAACAAGGCGAAGTGAGCGAACTGACGAACTGGCGAACTGAGCTGCTCCAGCGAGATGACAGGCACAGATGATAATAATATCATCGGTGCAGTGATGATGATAATAGGAGGATTTGTAACTGGGCTAGTTGGTTCATTGAATGAAGTTGAACAGCGCAGAGACGGGACTAAGGGCACAGCGCCCGTGTTTGTCGCCTCTGCTCCTTGTCCCATCCCTGCGCTGTTCAACTTCATGATGATAATAAAGTTTCAACAAATTCCCCGGCCATAAAGTAGTCGTGGTCAGTCCGCATGCAGTCGGCACATTTATTTTGTTCCAGTTCAATCCGCTGAGGCAATCAGAAGTCGACACTGCCACTGGGGCCGTCGTTCGAGCACACGCCGAGTATGTCTGTGCAGTTCACGTCACCACGCTGAAATTCGTAGCCTGTCTTCGACTGTCTTATACACGGATAGGAGTTCTTTGGGGTTTTCTCTTTCGACGTGAAAACGGTATCTTGAAGGCTCCCGCCCGTTTGTCGAGCTCTGCACATGCATTATTTTATTGTCGTTGTCAGAAGACTTCTCGTACTTCGAACGGTGTCTTTCGCGAATTGTTTCCTTTATATAGCGTTGTCCGGTCAGTGCAACGACGATATTTGGATGTCGCTTGTATGTTCTTTGCAGGTACTTCTGTATCATCTTGCTCTTTTAGTATTTCAGGTGGAACACGCGTGGAACATGCTGCTCGAGAGTTCCCTACACGAAGATTGTGCTAGGGGGGGGGGGTTCGATAAGCAGCCTGTCTTGCCTGCGATCGTCTCAGCGGACTCTTTGAATGCATGCGACAGCAGGCCATCTTCTTTTCGAAGGTCACGCGCAACCAGCGGAACTGTCTTATTTTCATTTTGTGGCTGCGATAGAAATTCTGACTAAGTCGAAGTGTCTGTGATTGAGTGCAAATCAAGTCGGCATTAGAATGTCTCGGTCACTCTGTAAAACTCACTGAAGTTTATAGATGAATTTATTATCTCGTCGACTTGGCCCTTTTCCTTGGTGTCGCATTTGTGTTCCTTGAATTTATAGAATATACGGACCAGAACTGGTGTATATTCTTCTTCGTATTCCAGGTTGGTGGCATACTTCTCATCCAGGGAGTTGCTGTGAGTAAATGGTTCGATTTCTTCTTTGACCGTCGTCAATCCAACTTCAGTTTTCCGTAGGTGTCGCATCAATTTCTTCAACCTGTCGCAAACGTCACTTGTCATTACAGTCAACCGCAATGCGCATATCTGCGTTTTGCGTAGTTCACAAGCGTATAGCCGCACCTTTTCTCTTTTCGTCCTAAGTTTGTTAAGGCGCATTGTATCAAGAACACTCTGGCAACATATCAAGGTTAGCGGTCTTGCATTGCGCGATATTGGCGGCATTCTTCTTACCGTTCAAGCAATCTCCACCAATCGAGGGAATCGTCGGAGGTAAGGATCTGTCGTCGTCTAGTCCGCCTACCGCCTCGGTCACTTTCGCGTACCACCACAGGTTCAATCCATCACACCGGTCTTTCGTCAGTATCAAGGGGTCCTCCTCCTCCAAAAGGCCGAAGTGCGGAACACTCCGAACCACAGCAGGGCATTTATCCTGGTTTATCCGCACCAAATAAAATAAGAGGAGAGACCAAAGGCCGAGACGTCATGGTGATGTGGTGATCTTCTTTTTTACAAAATGGCGGTTGAGAGAAGACGAAGCAGCTCTAGCGTGAGCTGCTCCTGCGAGATGACAGGCACCGATCATGATAATATGATCAGTGCAACGATGATGATAATAAAGCTTCAACACCATGTGTTCATTTTTGACAGGAATCTAGGAAACATTGAAGGTTCCTGGTTCTTTCCTGGAGAAGAAAACAAAAACACTTTTTTTGCTTTACTTCCAAACGGTTCTTGTCTTCCTTGTTGGCACGTTTTTTGATACCGAGCAGGACTTGACACTCACAGATACACATTCCGTGATTTAAAAAATATCTGGATGTCGTCTGCATACAGTGAATAAGAAATTGTTGGTGTCGATGCCTTTCCAAGTGAGTTCATAATGACTATGAACAGAGTACAGCTTAAAACACCCCTTGCCGATGTGAACCGTCAAGACTTGGACTTGTATGTGAACCCTCAAGAGCGTGCTACCAACTCCCACACAAAATTTTCTTTCGAACGAATACCTAGGAAGTGGGTTCATGTCGCCTGAGACACCAATTGTCTTCAGGCTACTGATGATCTTAGTGCGAAGCGGTGTCATAGGCCTTCTCAAGGTCGGAAAACATTGTTTTGCCAAACTTTATCAATAAAAGCGCCCTTTGTGTATGACTCAAAGGCAACACGTTTATCGTTGGTGGTTGGTGGATCGCCCTTGGAGAAGACCATTGTACTCAACAACCAACATGAGTCTCTTGTTTATCATTTTGCCAGAAGAGGTGGGGTGCCTATCACGCATGGACTTATTTTCGCAAGACCCTTTGTGTTAAAGAAAGTGTTTTTGCTGTGTGCAGAGGTGGATAGTTGTTGGAAGTGTAGTGCAAGTGTGTTGGCCTGGTCTTCGAGTGTGTACCCTGTTGTGCTAACCAGGGACGGGCTGTGTGTCTTATGCCCTTTGATTTTACGTATACGTGTCCAGAGTTTGTGTGCGTCAGGTATAAGTTTATGGATGCCTAGAAAGTGCGCGAATTCTTCGGTTTGTCGAACGGCTCAAATGTGTTTGAAACGCCTTTTACCGGTTGAACAAAAGGTGGTCAACCGACGTGGGGTACCAGCGAAAGACACCACACGCCTTGTTCTGTGCCACTCGTGCTCGCCTGCAGTCCTGTTTAAACTAGGGCTTCTATGGTTGCGCGGGGCCCCGAAAACCTGGGGAATGGACTTTCTGGGAGCATCAAGGATGTGCGCCGTTATGAGCTGGGCGGGTTTCTCTATGTGTAAATTTGCTCTGGCTGTGGGCTGTAGTTTAGATGTATCGGTGAGAGTACTCCAATTAGCTTTTGCTTCTTTAAAGATGCTATGGGAAGATCAACTGTTGGGGTTTAACCTATATATGTTCATATGGTTGGGAAATGGTCGTTACCATATTGTTGGGTGCCCACGTCGCACTCGAGTGATGGAAAGACACCTGCAGAACCAAATGCCTAGTGAAGGTACGAATTTGTGTTGTATCATAGATCATGATCATGTATCATGATTTTTTTTGTCAAAAAGGCATGCTCCGGATGATGTTGGAAACTTCAAAATGAGGCAGCCTCAAAAATCGGCGCTGGAAGAACACCAGAAGGGGTTATGAGCACTGATGTCTCCTAATAAAGGAAATTGTTCTGATAACTCGTCTCTCAGAGCTTTAAACTCAGAGCGCGATAGCCCGTGCTCAGTACGACTGTAGAAGGAGCATGCCTCCTTAACCTGTTGAATATAAATGTGCGAAGTGTGACATCCTCAAGGACAATGTTCAGATGGATAAGGTCGGGCCAAAAATTTCTGGGCAATGATGGCCGCACCACCTGGAGACGTACCACCACCATCCCTGTCCTTTCGAAATGCCATGAACCGTTCAACAAATTTGCGTGCCTACAGGATTTCCCGCTCAATAAAATCCACACGACAGTGAATATAATCGCAGCGCCATTGAATATAGTCCAGCTGCCAACCAATATAATCCAGGCGCCAACCAATAAAATCCAGGACCCACGCAGTGCAGAACACTTGCCAGTGCTTTGTAATTTAGTTGGCAACCTTTGCAAATCCGGGCGCAGTGTATTTTCATCGCCGTTAGACGCATTAGGTTACATGACCAGATTCAGCAGACGACCTAAGAACTGCGCAATACAAGTCACGTAACTATCCAGGTCTCTCCCCTAATTACTATACTGAATCCGAGGATGCTGTCATGGGGATGACTTATCGCATTTAAATTGCTCGCTTGCTCGGAATTTTGGGGGTAAATAACAGAATGCCTAACTCTCCAAACCCGGCACGGGCTCGAACGTGCGACAGACAGCTGGCGCTGCTGGGGCCGTTCAACAGCACCACCCTTGGAAGAAAATCGCAAAAATGGTCGGGACATGCAATGGCGTGTAGGTGCGGAGAACGCGTGTTCCCGTGTTGTTTAAAGGGGGAACCTCTGGTTACCGTAATGATGTTATCATACGAAACTCACATTTTTTGTCAGAAATTAGGTCCGGGCGACACACGTTCGCTTTAAATAATTAGCATACATAGGTACTTAATCAATTATTCGCTGGTGATTGATTTGGTTAAAAGTCAATTTGATGCAACCAGGGGTTGCGAGGTACCAATTTCAACATCTCGATAAAGGGAACCACGTGAGAGAAATCAGAAATTGCTGCCTGCTTATAATCATGCATTAGTCACGTCAGTCATAGATTGGGTAAATGTTAAAATATTGCCACTAGGACTTGTGAGGTACCAAATAAGAGGACTCGATGAGAGCAGTCACGTGGGACAAATAAAACATCACTTTCTCTGTAGTCATGACATAGTCACATGATTCACAAATTGGGTTTAAAGTGAATGTGACGCCACTAGTGCTTATGAGGTATCAAATTAAAAGTCTGGATGAGGGGAATCGCGTGGGACACATTTAAAATTGCTTCCTGGTTATGGTCACGATAATGTTCACGTGATTCACAAATTGGGTGTAAGTCAACGTGACGCCTCTAGCGCTTGTGAGGAATCAAATTAGGGGTCTTGATGAACGATGAGGGGAATCACGTAGTACAAATTAAAATTATTTTCCTACATATAGTCATGAGATAGGTAAATGATTCAATATTTCTTTGAAAAGTCGATTTGACGCCACTAGGGATTGTGAGGCACCAAATTAAAGGTATTGATGAGGGGAATCGCGTGGGACACATAAAAAGAGCTTCCTGTTTCCATACTACAGCAGCCTCCAGTCTGCTGTAGTATGGAAGGAGGGACAGGAGCGGCATCAGTACAACTGGGAAGGGTTGCCACCACTACCGCTGTCGGCTCAGCAAACGGTGCGGTGATTGGTTGGTCTGCTTGAAGCAACCCAGGGAGAGTCAGGGGAGGGACCAAGTGCGAATCTCGGTAGTGGGTCCCGGCCGAAACCAAACGCTGCTCTGCCCCCAGCGAGCTGCGTCGCCTTACGTCCCAAGAGGGAAAGAGGACAACCTCTTCTGCAGCTCTGGGAAGGTGGTTTTCAGTGACCTTCACTTTCATAATTTCCTTCTCCTGCTTGAACGTTTCGCATTTTTGAGAAACACCTGCTTGGGATCCCTGGCAGTTGGCGCAGAGGTGGTTTGCGATGGACAGTTCTCAGAATGGTGGTCGTGTTGGGACCACTTTGCACAGGTCAGTCAGCCACGGCAGGAGTTGGTGCCGTGCCGAAACCGCTGCACATGAAGCTGCCACGCGGGTGTACAATGTAAGGCCCCACTTTACAATGTGTAATACCTGCATTTACGTACTCTGGCAGGGAGTGCCGGTTGAAATTAAGGATAATGTGCCTCGTCGGGACTGCTTTATCATCACTCCTCATAGTTAGGCACCTCACAGCTGTCACGCCCTGATTTCTCAAGCCTTGCGGCAGGTCAGCATCGCTCTCATGCATAAGGTCTAGCTCAGAGATGCCACCTTGAGAACTGCTCAAGCTCCGGTGGGGTGTCACCTTGATTTCAAGTTTACTGTGTGAGTTTCCCAATTGGCGATTTTGGGTTGCTGTTGGTTGTGTACTTCAACAAGGGTTATCCACTTCGTTGTTGTTTGCCTTATACGACTGACCAATAATGCCCTCCCGAAATTTTGATATCAGTGAGACCGACTATGATGCAAGAGGCATTTACCATTCAGTGGAATGTATTATTAAAAAACGGGGGTAGTTATCGACCTTTGGAAGGCGTAGGGCTGGGAGTGGGGGAAGTGAGAATTCGGTGTGGCGCCTTTTCAAAAGCCGATCATGTTTGGCGGGGGATGGGTTTACGAGTTACCATGTGGCACGTAATGAAGCAGGGAACGTAGTACTCTATTCATGAGCTATAATGTGACAGCTGAAGAGGTCGCGAAGCTCTCTGAATGGTAAACAGACAGGTATCCCATCTGCCAGAGCTTGACCTGGGCACCGATAGACACCATTCGTGATTTCTAACCCTCCACCATTAAACACACCGTCACGGTAGGTTACAACTTTTGTTAGGGGGCTCCGGGTCCATGGTGTCGCCAATATCGTCACCAAGATTACTCAAGGTGCCCTGAGCGGAATTTGGAGTGGTGCAAATGATTCACTAAATACGAGACGAAGGTCTCAGATGATTTCGGGCTGATTTGCCAAAAAAAATTTTAATAATTCTCTTCTGCAGGTGTGGCATATCCTCTCCTGCGGAAATACAGTCATTAGTTTGTGGGCACCTTTTTGGTGTATGCGCAGTAACCAACGCTGTTCGGGCCGTTACAGTGCCGGCACGGGCATTCTTGCGGACAGTTTCTCAGCCCTTGAGGTGTGCACTAAACACAAAGGTGGAAAAAAAGGTGTCAGTTTGTCAATTGGTAAATGTTGATCAACTTAAAATTGTTGCATAATACAGCTTGTTACAGCTTGTTACATGCGAGCGTGCAAGTATAGCGATTTACGCATTTTCTTCTTGATAAACTCAGAAAAACATTTAACAAAACTCGTCAATAAAAAAAACTGAGCTTTGAAATTGCTACTCAATATACCGGCATTTCAAAGTTCATTCAAATCGAAGGGCATGTATTACGTTCACAAGAAATAAAATGCCAAGACATTTGACTTAATCAAACAAATTGTAGGCGCACCTAATGAATGTTACTTGTGCCGCTCACAATCGCTACTCTCCCACACGACCTAATTCCTTCACTAGTGCTGCACTAGACCGACATAAGTGTTTTTACTTTAAATAAACATAAGTGGTGGGAGCTCACATCGCTCTCGTGCCCTTCTCGGGAGAAAGAGAAAACGCTGAATGGTAAAGAATATACAATTGTTACAGTATCGGCAACAAACTAACTTTGCTC
This sequence comes from Haemaphysalis longicornis, assembly GCA_013339765.2. Taxonomy (NCBI): domain Eukaryota; kingdom Metazoa; phylum Arthropoda; class Arachnida; order Ixodida; family Ixodidae; genus Haemaphysalis; species Haemaphysalis longicornis. The sequence goes on from CM023453.1 coordinate 144,361,909, forward strand.
TGCTTTTTAATAATAAAAGAGTGGTTTCGGGATGTTGTCAAGAAGGTTGTATGCATGAAATATGTAATAAATAGGGATAAAGTTTGCGTTGTAAATTTGTTAATTATTGTACAGAAGAGTTGCTTAGGAGGATAATTTTATGGCAAACATCATTGCCGATTTTCTGAGGGATGGCTTTATATATGAACAGGAATGGTGTCGTATCTTTGGAGAACACACGGAGATTTTTCGTTAGTGGCTGAAGACTAATTGTTGTGGGCTGTCGCCTTGTATCAAAAGAATGAAAAACGTGGGCACGGGAGAGCGGCAACCATGCGGACGCCGCTCAACACCCTCTTCCTTCCCGTGCAGCTCAGCATGCTTGGCGCATGCTGGACTGCGCGACAGCGATGGTCAAATGTTGATATAATCGTATCGCAAGCGGGATGTACCAGGTTCGAATCCTGGGCTGCGGGATAGCAACCGGGTTTTTTAAAGGGTACAAGCGTCCTTGTAGAGTAGCCTGTCTTGACGGTGGAAAAACCATCTGGAGCTTCACCACAAGCAGCCATGGGAGGCCATGTGGTAGGTCCCTCGAAACTTAGGCGGGGTGTGGGACCGCTGGACACCCAGCAGTTCAAAGGGTACAAATTCCCCTATCTCGGTGGGGGATGAAGGCCTTGGACATGAACTACTACTGCGGCTGACGTGGTAGGCTCCTCTGGAACAGCTGGTTACCCACCAGATTAACAATGGAGACAGGCACCCCCGTACGGGGGATCCACTGTGTTTGAAACCATTCCACCACATCGGTTTGGGCCATGGGGTACGAAAATGTGAGAGGTACTTCGGTACCGCTGAGCCCAAAACTGTAAAATTTGGTACAAGCACCCGCACAGGGGATCTTTTGCTTTAGAAGTTACCCGCCTAGTCGGGAAATGCCCCAGTAGAAGGGGTCGTAACTTTTATAACCGCAGCGATGGCTCTGAGGTACAGCCTTTGCCTCGTATGCGGGACTTACCGGGTTCAATTTCTGGTACAGCCTGGCACCCACTAGTTTCTATAATAAGTACAGGCGTCCCTGGTCGAGTGCGCATCTTTTGAAGGGGAATGAACGCCTGGAAACCTGCCTTTACCCCTGCGATGTGCCCCTGTGGTGCCCCGGCTATCATGCAGCGTTGCGCATTGCCTGGGGTGAAATAGTCTGGCGGCATTTTGTGCTACAGGCGGTTGCGAGTTGAGCATCCACAGCTTCTATGGAAGACACCAAGTGCATTTGTGTGCCTTGGTTGCCATCGGGCACCTACCGGTAAAATAAGGAAAATATTTTTCCCCACTTGGCGCTCGGCCATTGTGGTGGACTACAACGCTTGGAAGTTCTCCCGGCGTGCACGGGAAATTGCCCTTAAGGAAAGCTGCGGCTGCGAAAATGCAGGAAGCTTTTTTTGCGCATGCTTTATTTTTGCGCTTGTATAGACCACCTACAACCTCACTTTCCTTTTGCACTGATTTACTCGACGCCCTTACACATATAACTGTTCGGTATCCCAAGGCTCCGTTCTTCTTATTAGGAGACCAACTTCCCAGATATTGTGGGGAACAGTGACTCAATCACGCCTAAACTTACCTCTACTGAATGTTCAAACTCTATAAACCTATGCCACGACTTCAATCTCGCACAGATCGTACAGAAACCCACTAGTATTACTGTCAGTATTTGAAACACTTTAGACTTTTTTTCTCACTACTATTCCCGACTTTATCTCTCCTCTTACTTACCTTTGTAAAAAAGCCACCATTAAGTATTTCACTTCACCTGCAGAGCTCACGTACCGTCAAAGAAAACAGTTAAAATATTTCAAGAATACAATTGGGCAAACATTCAATGAATCACGACCAAATTGGAAGAATTCACGGAGGAATTTTCGGAAAACGTTAAAGAACGCTCCGTCAATGAGAATGGGTTCCCTTACAAATAAACAGTATTACCATGTATTGATAAACACATACCTAAGAAAACAATTCGCTCAAACCCATGTTCTCCTTGATTTTTTATTCATTTAGGCCATTTATGCAACAAAAAAAGCGTTTGTTTTGTAAAGCAAAACTTGCGAATAATGCAGCCCACTGGTTGGACTATCAGCGAACTATCGCAGAATACACCAAGGCAGTGCGCAATGCAAAGCCAAATTGTGTAACAACGCTCTACCTATTCTTTGAAAAACTACCCACGAAAATTTTAAACATAATTCGTGGTACTCAAACAAGTATGATTCCGATCACTTCTACTGATGATATCGCGGTTTCAGTTGATGAGTTCTGCACTGTCTTTAATATTGCGTTTTCTGCATCTTTCAACGTCAATGCTCCCGCTTGTCTTCCTCTTGTACACAGCGAAACTTTTGAGCATATGGATTCAATAACTATCGACTGGCAATATAATTACGGATCTAAAAAGTTCTTCTTCTGGCCCCGACTCGAATAATTCAAAAATGCCCAAATGTACAGAACTGTGCTCGGCCATCATCCTATCTAAAATTTCTAAAAATCTAAAAGTCCTATTTATTTTTTAGTAATTGCCTACATGACTCCAGAAAATGTCTATCGTGTGAAACGCAGTTTCTTTCTTTCGTTAACAATCTGGTTATTAACCTAAACAAGCGTTGTGCACTGACTTTGTTTTCCTCAAATCCGCCAAGGCGCTTTACTCTGTCTCGCATGATTTACTTATTCCGACGACCGACGACCCAAACCATAGGGCCCCAAAAATGCCGATTATAGCCACATCCCAGGTAATATTTGAACATCCTCGCAACCCCAATACATTCTACCGGGATGTCTTTGAGGACTGTGAAGAGTGGACGGCACACTTCCTGCACACGGTCACTTTTAGCAGTACGAAAGATGCGCTCAAGCTGTGGAAAGTCTACTTCGCCTTGGAAGATGATTGCCGTAGTTGTTACGAGAACTATAATGCCACTTCCACGATCTATAACGACTTCGGCCAATAACTCTAGGAAGCGTTTTCTAACACAGATCATTGTGACTAAGCGCTGCGTCTACTGGAGTGTTGCATCCTGAAACCCAAACACAGTGTGAACATGTTTGCAGAGGGCACGACACGCCTTTTTGTCCTCGCTGATAGTACCGTGTCCGAAGCAAAGACACTCTGCTACCTGATTTACGGCGTCAAGAAGCAGTGTTTGCCGGCCGTGTACAAAACTGACCGCACAATGTGCAATAGTTTATCATCAAAACCACGGCAATCGATCGGCCTGTGCTTCAGCGAAGCCGCCTGTATTCTTGTGTGTCCCCAGCGCATCCGGCATTGCTGACAGCTTGAAAAAGAACGACTGCTTTTTGCACCAACTCATCAAGTCGATTTTGCGCGAGGAGATGGGCAAACATAAAATTGACACTCCACAGCCGGGGCCGTCTCTACTATCTTTGTGCGTGATGAGCTGCACAAGCATTTTCGCCTGCGGCTCCTGAGCCACCCAAGCAACTGCAGCCGGCATACTAAGCCGCAGCAATTCTCAGCAGTGCGCAAGTAGACGCCTGTCGCATCTCGACAGCCTATAACATGGGTGTAGCCGTCGCCCAAGCCGGAACCCGTATTTTTTTTTTTGAAAATAAGTTTTATTAAACAAGCATGATATGGGTATACAGTATATACAGGAGGAGGTCCCATGGTTATAAAAACCGCAAGCGGGACCTTCTATATAAATTAACAAAATGACTATAAAAGTACAATGACAACACGGGTAAAAATAATAAAAAACAGTACTGAACAAAAATTAAAAAAATCCGCTTTTACAATAGGAAGAAAACTACTAAGACGCGTCACATCACTGTAATGAAGACAATTGCTAGAGTTTAAGTTTTTAAATGCTATGACAGGAGGAGAACATGTAATGTCCTGGTTTAAGGTATTCCACAAGTGCAAGCAAGAGAACTGATTCGTTTATTCACCGAATTTAGTTCTTACTTTGGGAAGTAGAAAGTTGTTGCGAGAGGAGAACTGAGTGTAGTTTGGGTTAGAGGTAGTGCTAGGAGGGAAAATAGATATCAGGAGTCCACAACGCAATACTTTGAAGAACAAAGTGCCAATATTTAGCTGGTAAAGACGGGGGAGGGGCAAAACCGCAAGTTCAAGAACAGAGGAGTAGAAAAAGGGTAGACGGGAAGAAAAAGTAATGATTCCTAAACTTTGTTTTTTAATTTTGGAAGAGGCCAGAGATGATTACAATACGCGCTGCCCCAGGACAGTATACAATTATTCAAATGGCTATGAATAAATGCTTAATACGTGGTTACTAAATGTTTTGAAGTCAAAGTAGGATCGAGCTCTGAGCAGGACACGTATTCCATATGCAACCTTTGTACAAATTGAATTTACATGGTAATGAAATTTGAGATGGCTATCCACAATAATACCAAGAAAACACACGCGATCAGTAGACGGAATATATTCTGCGTTGATGTATAAATTAGGGACGGGAATAGGTGTTTTTGAGGGGAGTGAAACGGAAGAAAAACAGTTTTCTTAACATTATTAACGAGCCGGTTACAAAAGCACCATTTTAGGATGGCTAACAGGTCATTCTACAAATTGCACATAAAGGTATGCTGATTACGATGGAATGAACAATAGTGGTATCATCTGCATAGAGAAAGCAACTGGAGTGACGAAGGCAAGAAGGGAGATCATTAATACAAACAAACAATAACAAGGGGCCTGAGATGGAGCCTTCGGGAACACCTTTATTAACAATAAAAGGGTCAAAGTTGGAGTCATTGACATAGACGCCTTGGGATTTATTACTCAAGAAACTCTTTAGGAGTGATAAAGGGGGTCCCGAAATACCATAAGATTCTAATTTAAAGAACAAAATGTTATGATGAATGGTGTCGAAGGCTTTGCTGAAGTCGATGAAAACAGCCCCAGCTATGTCACCGCGATCTACCACAGACTTTACCATATCAGTGAAGCAAGCGATGGCAAGGTCAGCAGACAGTCCTTGCCTGAAGCCAAATTGACAAGGGGACAAGATACTAAATTTGTTAAAATAATTCATCAGTCGAACTTCACTTAATTTTTCTACAATTTTATCAAAAAACGGTACAATTGCAATGGGTTTATATTTTCGGGGAGTGAAGGATCACTTTTTAAATATAAGGATCACCTTAGTAATCTTTAAGTGCGAAGGAAAAATGGAAGTTTTAAAGACCAGGTTGAAAATATGACTGAGGACTGGTGACAAAATCGCGCTAACCAACTTAATGTGCTTGCAATAAATGCCATCAAGGACAGGACCTGTAGTTTTCAACGAGGAAATGATCGATTCGATTTCTCTGGCGCAGGTTGGACGAAGAAAGAACGATTGTGCGCATCTCTCATAACAAGGAATACCATGAGATGGATCAGTGTTGCAAAAAATTTTAGAAAAATGGTCACTAAAAGCATTCGAGACATCAGGAGAGTCTGTAATAACACAGTTGCTATATTACAAGGACAATAAGTTATTTGGACGGTTCCCCGCGTTCGGAAAATCATTCAGCAGCTGTCACTTTTTTTCGTGTAGTTGTTAACCTGTTGAATTTGTTGTTAAATATAAATGCGTTTTGCTTTTTTTGAACTAAAGTAAGTATATTAGATTATAATCTGTATCGATTTTTTAGCCTTTCATTGAAAGGTTGGCGTTTGGATTTCTTATACAAGTTGTCATTTTTACGTAATAAGCACAGATGAGAATCAGTAAGCCAAGGTAACGGGAAAAACTATTTTCTTTTAAAAGAACAGAGGGTAGTACTTTTATTAATTGCCGCAGTCACAACATTTGATAACTCATACAGAGTGTCTTCAGGATTTGATAAACTAATAATCCGTGACCAGTTCCTACTAGAAATAATGCCAATGAATGTTTCCTTCGAAAAAACGGGTTTGGATTTATGGTTTGATATGGAATGATTTGTCAGCTTGAAAAACAGAAATATCAATATAATGATCAGTAAGGTACGTTTGAATTACACCAACAGTAGGGGAAATTGGCAAATTCGAAAGAATGTGGTCCAGTAACGAATGGGGGCCGTGACTAAGGCAGCGGGTTGGAACAGAAAGCAATGACTGTAGTCCGTAACTACAAAAACAGCTTATATATTCCAAAGTGCTAGAACTACTACAATCAAGAAGGTTGACATTTAAATCGCCTAAAATGACATTATCTTTTTTTTTGAACGATAATTTATGAAGAATTATAGAGAAAGCACGGCAGAATTGTAAAATGTCAGAAGAAAGGGACCGATAAATACACCCCAAAACAGTTTTCTTATCATTACGAGGTGAATAGATGGAATCAAGTTCAACCCATACGCATTCACAATTTGCGAGAATAATAGTTAGATCGTGACGTATACGGTGACTAATATCGTTACGTACACAAACAGCGGAGCCACCAGAAAGGGCATCAAACCGGTAACCGTATTCGCAAGAGTACCCTGGGATGTCAAACAGATTCTTATAAGCCGGGCTGAGCCACGTTTTAGAGAAGCAAACTGCCGAGAATGAATGATTTAAGGATTGAAGGAAAGCCGCGATATTTTCATAGTTTTTACGTAAGCTGCGAGCATTAAAGTGGACAGCAGAAAATCCGTTAGCGCAAGTTAAAGTTGATTCAGCTTCTTTCGGGCTAAGATAAGACAGGAAGGAGGCAACAGAGTTGACTGTATAAGAAATATGACGAAAAGATATTGAGGTAATTTCGCGAATGATGCGAAAAACACAGCCCATGGTAGCTTTCCTTGCCTTGACGACGCCATTTTCGGTCCACAGATAAAGTCAGTTACACTGCCTTTTTGAGCAAGCCCCTCAGAAAAAAGAAGCTTGTTTTCCACCGTTAGATGAGAGAGAGAGAGAGAAACTCTTTATTAAAGAGGAAAATGCAGAGAGGTTTGCCGACATCAGTTCGCCGGCATGCTACTCTGCGGGGAAAGGAGGAGAGGGTGTAGAAACGTCGACAAAACGCCTTGCCAAGAGCGTTTCTCTATCACAATAGCTCAAAAAGGCACCTATTTCTTTTGGGTTTCTCCAATGTAGAACATTTTCAGCGCATTACGCTTGGTTCCATTAGCTTAGCTTGGGCAGGTTCATCTCATCACCCAGTCCGAGGCCTCTCTTTTTTACTTTAAAAGGACTAACTATAGTAAGCACAAAGTTTTTCTTCAGCGCGCCATCCGCCTTTGACAGCACATGCTTTCTTATTTGATGATCAAAGCACGCTCTTTGTCAGACACAGCCAAGGCCAAGGTATTGTCCCGCAGGAATATTGAAGTATCTTTGATAGAACTGCACCCTCATGTCCTTTTCTGTGGCCTCCCCACAGGCACTCGACCCTTTCAGCACTAATCCTCGCTTTATCATCTTCACCAGTGGAGGCAGCAACGTTCCTAATCAACTGGTTGGGTATTTAGTACACAGCAACACTTGGGTCCACAATTAAACACTGATGCGGTTTTTTTTGCTAAGGTGACCTCCTCGATTTAATAAACCTTGACCATAAAATGTCTCACAGTTCCGGCTTCACGGATCCAATGTTGATAGTCTAGAAATTTGCTCAGGGCTTGCCCCGTCTTGAGCAAGTACACGCAGGCAGTCTTTAGGTGAAAATTTTGCCTCTAAAGTTAGGAATGAGCCCTCATCATCTACTTGCTCTTCACATTAACGGGATTGCATGCAGAAAAAACACTTGCGGATGCGGTGGTACCAATAGAATGCCCAGTGTGAATCTGAGCACTGTGCACGACACGAAGCAATGCCAATGAGGTTATTATAACTGATGGAAGGATCCCCACAACTAAAAAGGTTGACAGGGCCCCATGGAATGGAAATAAGGATAATTAAAGTGAATAGTTTGACAAGTTGGTTACTAAGTCATATATCAAGCGAATTTCAACACAGGGCTAAGAAGTAAAAGGCAAACCACAGGCTGAAATTTACCTTGCTATATGCCAAATGGCAATAACAAAACACACGTATATGTACATGATTCGAAAGAAAAAACATTATCGTGTGGAAATTATACCCTCAATCTTTGCACTCACTCTTACCACAATATACGTTGACGCACAAATAATATTGGTTCATATTACAGCACATTTTCTTTACTGACACGCTTGCGCATCAGTCACTAATTATTAATTATGAAGATACACCCCTTTGTTAAAAAAGACATTTATTTAGTTGAAAGCGCCAAAGACTTCCACTGACGCAGTTCTCGCTCTCCATTTTCATCAGAAAAGAAACGGATACTTCCCCGTCGGTCTGATAACGACATGCAAAAAAGGTGCTCGTCTGCATCAATTTGGGAGCGCACCCGCACATACAGCTATAGTTAGAAATGTGCCGAGCCCCTATTTGCACCCCCACAGCTTCGAGGTCCTCTCTCAATCTATCATTGAAGCACCTGCTTCAATGATAAGTTGAAGAAATGATAGCACCGTCTCCTGTTCAGAGGGATTCGGTTACCCGCACTCGTTGCGCACTCCACAAGCTTTGTTGCATGTTATGCGACTCAGCGGGGCTCATTGCATGGCGCATTGACCTTTCGCGCGATCTTCGGAAGTATCTCAGTAGCGCAGGTAACAACCCTCTGACTACATTTTCCACCGACCTTCTTAAAGTGGTTGGACACATTGTGCACGTATAGCACATTTGTCAGAGGGGTTTTGTCCCTAAGGACTTGCAAACCTGGTGCTTGCAGACTTTTAACTTCCTTAGAAAGGCTCTCGTCTTCAGAAACCACCATTTCTTGAGGATAGCCTGCCACTTGCAATCTTTCAGCCTGTTGGAGCAAGCTGGCCTGCATTTTTGGGTGGTCAGGACCAAGTGAGCGTAGACTTCATAAAATTCTTCGCTATGCCCCACCCCCAGGTAGGATCCACTTTTGGCTACCAAGAGAACACTGCCAATATAGCTGACCATCACCAAGGAGTAGGCACACGTCCAAAGGCTGTAGAACATCCGATTCTGGCATCTCGTGTGTGAACGTAAGACCATCTGCACACTCAGCGAAAATGCGGAGCACATCTGCAACCATCTTCTCTGGGTAATCGAGCCGCACATGCTTGGTGACGGCAAAAAAAAATCGTCCAGGTATCTGTATACCTCGATGCCCTGAAGCTTCCTAATGCTGCGTAATTACAGAGCGCTCAAATGTGCTAAACAAATCGCTAGACTACCTAGACCACGTGCTACCAGGGTGTTCATGACATTTCGAGGACAAGACGAACTGGAGTGATATGCCAATCCGGCGAACACAACGCCCGCAGAGAACAAATAATACACTGCGAAACGGCGTCATTGCTACCTACATGCAGAGAAATAAAATAAAATGCCACATCGGTACCATGATGAGTGCGTTGTTGATGACATTGCGCAGTCGATACTGCTAGAAATTGAGTTTTACAGCAGAAATATATTCACATGAAAGTGTTTTATGCCCGGGTACCCAAAGCCCTTGGTGACCTGATGTCCATCACGGAAGTCACTTCGCCAAAAGAAGTGCCATTGAGGTGGGGGCGCCCGGTTTCGAGACCGCCAACTCTCTCGCCTCTCGCTACAACAGGAGGCAGTTGGCGCTCTTTCGACTGCGTTATGAACAGAGACGTGAGCAGCACTATGAATGCGCCTCATGTCGCCCACTTAGGCCCATTTAGAAGGTGCTGCCGTCTCGGGCAGGCGTAGCGGAAAAGCTCATCATGGCACTAGTGAGCGGCGACGGCTGGCACCTCTATGCCAGCGCCTTCGTGTACAGGAGATGCCCGTGATCTGAGGCACCCTCATCTGTGGCGTTGTTCCCATGATGGTTACGTAATTCGAGCGGCTGTTTCTGTGCATGCCATTTTAGGTTTTGTTTTCCCGGAATAAACGGGTAATTTTCTATTTGTTCCTTGCCTGACGGCCTCAGTTCATCTGGCGGGATCAGGCTGGCGAACTCCTCGCATAAAAAAGAGGTTTCTTTAACCTTCAACTACTCCTGTCAAGCCCCCTTTTACGTTCGTGTTTTAGCGGTTCTTATGAAAGAGAGATCAACAACAATTTGTTGCAAAATTCGCCGGCTCATGGGACAAATTCAGAACGCAGGTAGTTTAGCCAAATTCCTCAAACTATAACATAAACATCTCTGTAACACCACTATATACTGTCTAACTTTTTCGTTTAATCGGGTATCATGTGATGTGCACACGCAAAAAACGATGCATCCAGCGATGGGTATTCACGTCTAGAGAAAACACTCCTAGAATCAAATACCCATGCTTCGTAAAAAAGCTTTTGCGCGGCGTTTAAATGAAAATGAAGACCCTTGGGCAGGGCACGCCCGTGCAAGGTACAGCATGGTTTCAAATTTTTTCCGAATTCTCTACGACGCCACCTGCTGCGCAATGCCATCTCGGACAAACTGGAAGCTTGCCGCACTTGGTGACGAGCGTACTGCAGAAAGAAGGCAAGGGTAAACATTTTCCTCACTCTTTTAGGCAGGGCAACAAGCCGACAGCTGCGCCAAGAGCGACCCTTCGCGGCAGCGCACTGCTCTCGCCACCAGAGCCATGGCCCAGAAAGTTTTGACAAATACGGTATGATCTTGCACCAAGTTTTGCGGTGAAATGTTTTGCATATTTCCCACGTTTTGCAGATTCCAGAAATAAAGTATTCCCACCCAACAGCCACTTACACTGCAGGCAGCCATTCGGGTATTGTTAGACTCCACCCTCCAATTTCATTTCACCTGCCTTTTAAGTATATCAAATTTTGACATGGCGCCTTTATGAAAGGAAAATGAAGTATAATTGGTTATTGATGTGAGCTGTGATTGTGTGAATTTTTATCAGCACTGATAAAATATTTTTATGTGCATATAAATACAAATACCTCTTAGGATTACCCTCCTAATTTTGTGTTTAACTTGACAGTTTGTGTAGTCATTTAGTCAACATTCATGAATGACGACAATTGAAGTCGTATTGTTTTAGATTGACATAAAAATGGCGCATGTTAGTTCCTGGTGTTAAGGTTTCTTGTATGCATGCTTGGGGTACATGGGGAGTCGTAGCGAGTATGTGTTATATAGTCACCTATATTTATTTTTGACTCCTGCATTTATTAGAACTCTTCAACTAATACAACTCTCTTTCAAAAAGAGCGGGCGACTCCCGTTACCGGGGTGAGCAAGAAATCAACAAGAACTCATTTTTTGTTGATTTGGAGTCTCAATGACTACGTCTTATAGAGTTGTGTATATTGATTCTCGACTACTGATTTGATTGAGTGCCTGGAGTCTCTTTAAAAAGGAGTTAGGGAGGCTTTCATTATTGCTGTCACAGAAGAGCCAGTTTTACTCTCTTTGTTCAATGATTTGAAGTTACTGTGACTGCATTCTGTGAAGCCCTGTATACAGTCTCTCGAGTCTTGGACTCAATTTTTGGCCTAAAGTTCTGCGAATATCTTTGCAAGAGAATTCGGCCCTTCTCTTCCTAAGTGTCTCAAGGGGATTGATTTTGTCCCAAGCGAATGGCTCCGTAAAAGGAAAATAAACGTATTCACTTTTTTAGAGTGCACCGTTTGACCCCGGAATTCCAAGAAACCACCCAGGACGTAATAAAATAGATGTGCTGTCCATAACCACCCTGAACTATCCCCACCAGGTTATTGAAACAAATAGCGACCACATGATCAGAAACTGCTACTTTTCCTACATCCTGGAGAAAATTTAAAGTTGTGCAACAATCGTTTAACTACGCACGCACTGATACATGCAAAATGAATTCAAGGTTTAAAGAACTTTTACACAGATTTAAATATTATGTCGGAAGTCGCCCTACAAGAAAAACGGGCACATATTTCAGCGACACACTTTAAAACAGAAAGAAAACTCCTGCGTCCAAAGACTGTTTCATTTCATTTCATTTCATTTTATTTCCTTAAAGACCCGCAAGGGGGTATTACATAAGGGGTGGGTAATTTTAATGACAAACATAGAAGCCAAAGATTTAACAAAGAAAATGCTTATTGATGTTTTCTATGAAGGATGATGGGCAGGTAATGGTTGCGATTTCACTGGGAAGGCCGTTCCAATCTGGCGCGGTACGCGGAAAAAACGAGGCAGAAAAAGTAGAAGTCCGGGAACGTGGCCGAGCAACTTGAAGCAAATGGCTCGTGCGGTGAGATATGCGTGTTGCGGGAACGATATAATGTGGGGCATGCAAGGGACTATGAAAAATTTTGTGGAACAGACAGGCTTGCAATACGACGGCGAAGTTCTAGATCCGGTAAACCAGATTCTGCTTTCAATCCATCAGCTTTTTCATCATTTTTTCATCAGCTTTAACAGATTGTTTCTCTTCAGCTATATCCGGTGCGGCAAGCCGCGACAACAAGACGTCAAAAAAGTTTTAAAACATCGTCTTGGCTAAACGTGGAGTGTATTGCGCGAATTGGGACCCAGATGCGGAGAATACATAAAACTTCTTGCCTTTAGCTGTTGTAGCCAATTGCACGTCCGTTTACCAGCATGCACCCTCAAAAGTCTCACTGTTCAATTATTATTTTTTGTTATTGCTATGTTACCACAAAAAAGTTTTTAAACAAAGTAATTCCCGACTGACTGGCATAGAATACGTACGTCACTTTTATGAAAAAACTACTCAACTTTGGAGTAAAAAAACGTTCGAAACAGGCTGGGGCTTCAAAAGTGTACTCAATGCCCATGTTAGGCTCCCTTTCTAATTGACAAAAGGATGACGCGGTGAATTCTTTTTAGAAAAAATAGAAGCTTTGTGTGCCTAATGGCTTAAAAACTTCTACTTTGTGCAAGCAAAAATATTGTGTGTCTGCAGGCAACTGTTAAATGTTCAGTGTTCCTTTGACAGATTCAGTGAGTAAAATGCTTACCTTTGCAAAATACGTAATATTTTCCTAGAATCACTCAATGACACGAACAATCATTTCGGCTGCGTAATGTTTTGACAGAGTTAGAAACGTTATGCTCGTCGGGCGAGCTATGTTTTATTTTGCTACCCATTAGAACGCTAAAAACTACACAGCATTATTGCTTTTTACCCTGTGGTAACGAAATTAACTTTTTTTGTGAACAATTTAAGGGATTACCATAATTCTTTTCAGGAAGCTTTATGCCTTCCACTTTTTTTAACCACTTTATACTCGAGATAAAAGGGGCATTTGAAAAATATGCTCAAAGAGTAGTTTGTACGCGATATCGCCACGGCAGTTCTATTTGGCCATAACTTCGTCTTCGGAAAATGCCAGATAGTGGATAATGGTGTTTCACCCCCTTAGACCAATTTCTCATTAGAAGTTTCCAATCCTTTTTATTTGGTTTGATATTCTCCCTGCAAAGTTTGCAACAAAAAAATTCCACATGATTTTCCGCAACGGCAGTGGTGGTCCGGTTTTCACATAGCACGAGCTAAGTTAAAGCTGTATGAGAAACTTTTTGCGCATCATACTCCTTGCGCTACCCGTTTTTGTGATTAGGTCTTTGATTAAGAATTTTCGTTAATCACGACGTGATTTCCTAGATAATTTTTTTTCTTTGTGAAGAGCTGGCAGTAGATTTACCTTTCGCTGGTGGTCGTATAGCCGAAGATAATTGTGTGAACGTTTCAGCTTGTTGGAAATTGTGTGGTTATGTGCAAAATGGAGGTAGTAAGTTCCGAAAGGACAGAACTGCTGCCACTTCGTGCACTAAAAAACGTCTATGTCACGTTAAAGAAATGTGGTATCAGGTACATCGAAAGTGGGCCCAATATGCATATGTTTAAGGACCAGCTTTTCAATTGTACACTTTGGAGACACGCTGGCGGTGGCATTTTCTGCTTCTAGGTAGACATTCTAGCGCGAAAATTTGGCCTAAAACAGAAAATTATCTGATACTACTGAAGAGCTTGGGCTCACCAAGTAAAGTGACAGTGTATAAGATGTGTAAACTCAGAGGAGAAAAAGATGACGAACAGGTACAGTGTTTTTATGTGTATCCGTTCGCTTTTTGATGACGTGCTGAGTGAGTCTGTTATTGACAGTGTGAGTTAATATGTTTTCTGTAATTCCAACCAAGTTGCGAAAACCGGGAACGGTAGGATCCCCTCGTGTTATTTGTTATTTTTATTTCCGAGTTTCAAAAGTCTAACGTTGGTATTCTATAAAAAGTAAATGTTTTATGTCTGCGTAAGTTCGATGGCAATTATTTGCGATTGACTGGATACACCTGTTTTGTCCTTCTAATTTATATATAGTACGCTTTAAAAAGATGGAGCCAGTGAATACTCTAGTATATAACGTTTAAATACACCTAACCTTTAATAAACAAGCACCATTCAATAGAAAGTGCTTTCGACATTTCCAATACATTGATTTTGTTCGCCCTGTTGGGGAATAAATTACACCTAATAAAGTTTTTATAATGCCAAACCACGCACATTCGCTATTGAATATCAATACTTGCTATAACAGCACTGCGCGAATTCTCAGCAATAAGAGCTTTGAGACTAACTTGCGGGCACCAATACCACATAGACGACAGCTTCTCGTATTATTTACCAAACGGCCAGGAAAGCACGTAAGCATATTCCGTAAGCCTGGATCAATTTCTTTTTTGCAAACGTGTCAGTTGCGGTGTTCAGCCACCACGAGGTTTGTCTTAAAAGTGGTATGACGTGTGTAAAGCAGCAAGCGCGTGTAAGGTAAGTAAGACCCAGTGCTTGTGGATAAGGAATTTGGTTTAGTTGCAATCATTGGCGAATCCAGAGAGCCATGTCGTACAATAAATTTGCCAACTAGGATGGATAATCTGAGGCGAGAATTAAGGGAAACAAAATAACATCTCTGGGGTGACAAAAGGAATTCCATGATTGGTGTTGGTAGTGCTGGATTTGATGGTGCAACGAGGACACTGTAGATCACTTTTGGGGGGTTTGTATGCTCTGGTAAGCACAAGCGCGCTGGTGGGAGAATTACAACGCATATGGATGTTTCACTAGCACGTGGTTAATCATAATTACCGCACTGGAAGTTCCGTACGTGCAAAACTATTCATCAAGCAGTACGTGCATTGCTGGGACCCACCTAGTACAGCAGAGGTACCCGTATTTATGCTGTTTTAAAGGCAATGAACAATACTTTTACCTAATTACTGTATTTTGCGGCGTTCTTTTATGCGCTCTATGGCGTGGCCTTTATATTTTATTTGACAGAACGCATTCGGAATCAAAATACATTCATTCAAGTTTTTTGTAAAAACGCTGCTTCGGTATTACCGGTCGCGAGTTAATCAACACAACCTTAGTAGAAAAGACGGAGTATTTTCTGTATTACTAACGAACACATTATTTTAAAAAACTTTCAAAGACATTTTAAAATTAGACAACCGTTTAACCTAGATACTGTAAGCGCTGTACTGTAGAACCATAACCAAAACCGGATAGGTTCAATGAAAAAGTTCGTAATAATTGTATACTCCCGCAAAAAGTGATTTCATTACTTACCTGGGTACCGCATTTTGTTTTAAACTCAGTAGTCGTTCCATCCGTAATTTTACTGTAAAAAGATAACATTTACTTCAATACAATGATGTGTAATTCAAGAGGAATATCACCACAGTGATATGTACGTTTAGAACACTGTCAATGACGGAAAATCTTCTTACCTCATATACGCGCAATCGCAAACATATAGAGGAAGTACCTAAGTCTTTTTTCGAGGTATTTAGCCAATTGAAATTATTGCTATATTCTTTCTTGGGAAGTTTGTTTTTGAGCCCATTTCGCTAACTCTTCACTGCCATAGAGCAACGGGCAGCGAGACTATATTTATAGCCTGAAATTGGCGTGCTGTTTTGATGAACGTGACAACATGGCAGTCACGTGGTGGAAGAGTTCCTAGCCCACCGTTTCCAAAACTGCACTGACTGAACAACACCAAGAAAACACCCATATTCGCTTTGCCGCGCTGTGCGACGACGCCTAATTCCGCAAGAGTGCAATGCCATTGTTTTGACCTGAGTGCTTATGCATTTGCGTGGTTTTGTCGCCTATGTCGAAGGTTTTTTTTTCAAGTCCATTCTATTCAATTCAATTTTTATTCAGTGATTTATACATATTTACATATAGGTTGTATTACAAACGGAGGTCCCAAGGATGAAGCTGTAGCCGGGACCGCCGATGACGTTACACAAAATGTTACGAGTGACGTTAAAAAATAAAATAACTATGCAGAACAGTAGAGAACAACATATACATAGACAAGCTATAAAACTATACAAAACTATTGAACAGTACATAACTACGTATTCAGAGACAAAATATAAAAATAAATAGAACTCCAGATGCAGTATAACAAGTACTAGCTTTAAAGCAAAATCTTCCCGCGAACCATGCATTGGATTGGTTTATTTGTGTTTTGCTTTTGCCTCCCTGCGGCGCCGGTCTGTGTTATCGGTGTTGTGTGTGCCAAGGGAGGCGCGTGTTCCATTCTTTCTTTCTTGACCACTTGTGTTATTTCTTCCGCTTGTGTTATTTCTTCCGCTTCTGGACCGCTTGTGTTATGTTTAGGAATCGGAATCTTGGCTAATATTTGCAAAACTAAGTGCTGAAGGCATCAGCAATACCAGATGGTTCAACAATACAGGGATCATTAGAAATATTGAAGTAATTGCTTTGTTTTAACTAGTATTGTTCAAAAATTCATTCAGTATTTTCCACTTTTTTGGTGTCATGACCACACAATTGGAGCGGACGTTCATAATATTGCCTTTTAGCACATGTAAATAGGGATGAGAAAGTTGAAGCGTAGCATTTGTATCGTTCTTGAGGGTTAATTTTGAAAGGTTGACGCTTCGTTTTCTTAAAAAAGATTTTCTTTCTTGCGCAAAACAGCGTAGAAGCGCTTCAGAAGGCCAAGGTCTATGGGAAGCGTCGTATAGCCTGCTGGAAAATTTTAGTTTAGCGCAGCTGTTTACAACGTTCGTTAAAATTGGGGTAAATTTTTCCGTAGCAGCATCAGGATCACTAAATGTGTACAGACTAAACCAGACTAAACTAATAAAAAAAGCAGAGCCTCCGTAAGGAGCTTCAGCTATGTGAGCGTATTCACTTCAGTAATCTGTCACTGTATACATCGGAAAGCTAGGTTTCAGACATGCAGATGGCGGACAATTTGTGCATAAAAGATTGCAGTTGTGCAGATATTTCAGCTGGGTGTTTCTTGGGGCTTCTAGCGTTAATATGGATCGGGCTAAAGCCAGCACGCGATAGGTTTTTACAAACATCGCCAGCACCTATGTGCGCCATTTATCAGGCGTAAAACGATCTACAAAGCGCAAGGAATTATGACCCATTTGTTGAAGACATTCAAGTCAGCCTGAGATAAGATGCGATATACTTTGCTTTCCGCTGTTTTTCTCGCCTTAGTTACGCAATTCTCTGTCCAGACTTACATCCAGTTGTGTTCCTTTTTGCGTTCCCAGCATTAGGGAAGCAGGGCCTTATTGTCTTGGCTGAGTTCTTCGTTCACAAAAATAAGGAATTCTATATAGACCGTATGATAAAGTGCAGAATACGTAAGGCGGGCCTTACGTGCTTTTGTGATGAAGTCAAAACGCTTGTCACGGGGACGGAAGCCGGCAATAGTGTTCGTTTGTTTGGGGGTGCGAGTAGAAACTCTGTGAACCGTTTTTATGTCATCCGTAGTAACAGGACCCTCAATCTTCTCTCCAATGAGCTCGAAGATGTTTGTGCCATTTTCGCTTTTGGTGACGGGCACGTTCGGAATTTTTGTGTTATTCAGTCGTGGTTACTGTTCCAGTTGAGCCACACGAGCTCAAAGCTGAGCAATTGATTGATTGATTGTGGGGTTTAACGCGCCGACGCAACACCAGGCGATGAGGCGCGCCGTAGTGGAGGGCTCCGGATTAATTTTGACCACCTGGGGATCTTTATCGTGCGCCGAAATCTCGTACACACGGGCGTTTTTGCTTTTCGCCTCTATCAGAAAAGCGGCCGCCGCGGCCGGGAATCGAACCCGCGACCTTGTGCTCAGCAGCGCAGCGCCTTAGCCACTGAGCCACCGCGGCGGGTAAAGCTGAGCAATGCACTTTCACAGCGTTTGTTATTTGCCACAAGAAGTTTGTTTTCCTTCTTTGCGGCTTCAAACTTAGGGTTCATGAAGTCCATCGATTTCATCATTTCGATGATTTCTTTGTCAGTTCCTTCACTTCACCAGGCTCATTTTGCGCTAGCACAATCCTAGCAGTATTCGGTCCTTCAGTGAGTTCTTTGAGTTGTTTTTCCATTTTTTAATTTGAAATCCTCGAGCTTGCTGGAAAGGGTAGGAACAGTACGGGACATAGCGGACTGAGCCATCCGAAAACTGCTCCATTGCCGTGGGTGAAAGAGCCTGGCCGCATGTCCTTCCACAAGCGGTTTCGAGTTGAGCGTCCACCGTGGCTCTGGAAGACACCATGTGCATTCGTGTGTCTTGGTAACGCCGGGCACCTACCGGTAAAATGGGTGCAAGTGACTTTCCGGCCTGGCGCTCGGCCCTTGTGTGGGAATATAACGCTTGGGAAATTCACCCGGCTTGCACGAGAAATCGCCCCTATGAAAACGCACGGCTGCGAAAACGCAGGAACTTTTTTAGCAGAATGGCAAATAGGAACAGAATAGCCTAGGGAACAAGGTTTCAAGATAAAAAAAAACTGGAGTACAAGCTTCCTTATTCAGGTATTCTTCAGGTGTGCCAACTTTTCCGGTAGGAGGAAGTAACACGATAATGCTTCTGCAACCATTTCAAAGTTGCTGTTAACAAAAGTAGAACGGTAAGAAAAACAGAAAGGTTCCTGAAGCCACGAGTGTTAACAAACGTCAGGGAAACATGCGAAAACAATAGCTGCCACAATTATGAATGCTCTTCGAAACGATTAGTATGATATTAAAACACAGAGAAAAATGTTTAGGAAAAACAGAGAATATTGTGTCCAAGGTAACTCATATTGGTGAAGAATGGTATATATTTGTGTTCTCCACAAGTACGTTTTTGCGTGTTTAGGTTGTGTTGCAGTGCATAGGTCTGCTGTGGGATTTTCAAGCAAGAAGTATTTGTCATGTTCAAACCTGAGAGTGTGCTTATTCCCTGTTGTGTATGTTTACACCAACTGCCTGGAAAACCAACAAGCATTTGGTGCTTAGGCTAACGACAGAAAAAATCTATGTGGAACCGAAGTGAATAAACCTGAATAAATGAATGAAGGAATAAGCAGTCCCTCCGCATAAAGGCTGATCGCCCGAGGTACTTCCTTTTACTGTAGGTCTTCCCACAGCACGAACAGTCACCCCGACATAACTAGTCGTTGGACTACTTAAGCACCATGACAGTGTTTTTTCGTCTACCCTTTACAGCGTATGAAAATCGAAAATATTTTATGACTATCAAACATAAAAGACGTCGGCTTTCTTGCAACATTAAAAAGTGCGGTTTCTACTCAAAGAAACCTACCCACGTGTCCGTCTTTAGTTCCCTTAGTAACATCCACCAGTTATCTCTGTATTTAAAACATAAAAAAACAACGGTGTGCTCTGCCCACTGGTAAAATAACGTTTTTTCCAAAGATTCATGCAACAATCAGCTATTCATGGCAGAAGTTGACATGATTGTAGTTTGGACACGTTTTGAATTATGTCTTACTGACATGAATCCGACACCAGAGTGAAGCTTCAATTTGAAAGACCAAATAAAGGAGTTTTAAACGGATTAAAAATTCTCGCATGTTAAAGTGCTCAGTCGCTGAATAACAGTGCCTCCCGGGAAGGGCGTACCAACCAGCTAGGGGAGAAAGAAGGGCCAGCAGAAAATCGCTTTCGGTTTCTGCTTTTCTGGGTTTCGTTGTGATGCATATAGGGAGATTATGCGAAATTTTCGCGTGCGAAATATTCATGCTTTAGCGTACTCATCAGGGGAAAAAATTCTGTGGGCAAAAACACGCCTAACTACCCACCTAGGCGTAACAGGCAAGATGACCTTTTTTGTTTTGAACTTTTTTTCACCCTCCCTCAATTTGTTGCATATTAGTGTGGCCAAGACTCACCATTGCTATTTCTGCATCAATTGGAAATTTATTGCAGGAGCAATAATCACGCCTGATGTCGCTTAGAATGAATTTCGGTTTACTTTAAAACGAGCATTGCCTTAAAATTTGCATGAGTATCCAAAACGATGGTTGCAGAATATTTTTTTTCTCGCGCCTTGTTTTGGTTCTTCTGATCTTCTGATCGAAGCCGGGATCTTTAGGCCTTGAAACGGACCTAGGTACCACTGGGACACCCCAAAAAACCCGGAAGGTACGGTTAGCAGTGACGGAAAATACCACGTGCAACCAATCTAGAAGAAAAAATTACTGGAGGTCCGAATGAAACCTGAGTCGCTTGACTTTTGGAACCAGCCTCTATCGCATTGAGCTGTTATCGCAGTCCGAAGAAACGCCATTTTTGGGGCCTCCAGCACAGGTATTTGTTCTGCACTTGGCTGCCGCAAGTGGGGCGTGGTAACACGGGCCACTTTAGGAGAGATACGAACACCTGCTGACAAAACAATCCCGGCCTGCCCGTAGTTCAGCAGAACGTTCAGCGGAAGGTTCAGAAAGAACTGTCAGGCGACGACATAAGAACCGGAAGAAACTTGGCACCTTACTAAACAGCTTGAAAGCAAATTTAGGTCGGCTGAACCAGGGCATGAAACGAAAAATTATCAGAGAAGCACTTACCAACCGAAAACGAACTTTGTTGACAAGATAACAAATTATCGCACAAGATAATATAGTTCAAAACAAAAAAAAATACTCCAGCTGGCGACGTAATTAGGTGTTATAACCTTCCCAGGAGACAGAGTATACATATCGAGACGGGTCTGGACAAACATGAAGCCCAATTACTCAAAGGTATGAAAAAATAGGCATATTCGGAGCCAATTTATACACTCGAGTAGAACAGGACAGCAGCTGTTGGAGGTCAAGGGGAGAGGCCTTTGCCCTGAAGTGGACATAGCAGGCTGCTACTGCTCATAATGAGGCAGCATCCGGGTCACCGACAAAGAGAAAAAGGCCGCCAGCTCTACTGTTGCTCCTGCTTGGCAGCACTATTAAAATCTGCGCCAGTTGTTAAGCACATGAAATGCTTATCTACCCCACGTACGGCACATATGCGATGGTATGTTATGCCCAACCGGAAAAGATGTCACCGTCGTCATATAAACACACCCAGGCTCAGACAGACCGGAAGCAATGGCAAAGCGGTGGTAGCGAGAAAGCGGGGTGGAAGTATAAAAGCGCACGAAATTTTACAAGTTTTCGCCCTTGTCTTTTTAACATCGCATCACCATCACCAGTATTGCTACATCTGCGCATTGCTTTTTCCATGGCTGTTGCTACCTTGTTGGTATGTCCTTTTTTAGATGGCGTCGACAGACCCTTCCTCACGGGGAACGACACGCTTCATGGGCGCTTAGAACAGCGCCGTGGGGTCTGGATGTATGGATGGATGGAGCAGCGGATAAAGTATGCATTTATATGTTGTGGAAGAACCGTGCGGTGAAAAGTCAAGAGAGTGTGCTTGGTGGGAATCTCCTTGTCGTCTCTGGGGATGGTGATGCGTCTCACGGCAGTGACGCCCTGATCCTTCAAGCCCGCAAGGAGATCCGCATCTGTTTCGTTCAGAAGACCAGGCTCGAATATGACACCATGCGAGCTGTTGAGGCTCCGATGAGGTGTGACCGTGATGTCTAGATTAGCCAGTCTAGTCTGAGCTAGAAGCTTTGTGTACTGCTCCTTGTCATTTACCTCGATCAGAAATTCACCAGTCTTTTGTTTTTTCGCCTTAAAATTTTTGCTAGGACGGCTTCAAGATATTTTGAGATCAAGAAGACTGTCTTCGATGCAAGAGGGTGGCTGGACGGAGGGATGTTATGACAAAAAATCGAGAGAAATGATCCGGTTCAGGAAACGTTACCGATGGCAGTGGGGAAAAATAGTCGGTGCGGCCTCTTTTCAGGCACCGATCACGTTTTGGGGGAGGTTTTAGATACTATGTAGCATAGTATAAAAGCAGGGTCCGGGGCACTACCTTCGTCAGCCTTACCCTGATAGTTGAAGAGGTCCCAGAGCTCCCTGTCTGTTTACTATGCCGAGAGCTCATCCGCCTGAGATCTGAGATCTACCGGGGCTCCTACAGTCATCGTTGCTGGTTTCTGCCCTTCACCTTACAACTGGTAGGCATGGTAGAGAACTGTAAGAGTATGGGGACTCGGGGACCGCGGTGTCGCCAACACTCACAAAAATTACTCAAGGTGCAGCGTCCGGGGTATCTGTGCCGATGGCGCAAAATGCCACATCACGCCGGGCAGACCTGTAAATCCCCGTGCAGAAGTTCTGACGATGTTTGCAGGGGTAAGCGCAAGAAGCCCAAAAGTGGGTGGCAGTGAATAGGTCGCAAATGTGTTTACAAATCTCCATGTCCAGATGTGCAGGCGGGCAGGGAGTAACTCTGTTCCCTCCGGGCGGATGTTATACCGACAGAGGCCCCCTTAAAGCTGCCAGGTTGAAGATGCCAGAGTGGTAAAGCGTCAGCAAAAAAAGATGTGTAAGCGTCTAAACAAGAGATGTTAAAACCCGAAGCTTGCTATCTCACCCTAAGTGAGAACGGCAAAGAAACGGACTTTCGTTTCACAAACAGTGGAAATGTGGTTGTATCATAAAAACAGGTTTAAAAGGATGGCTATTCCCCGATAAAATTTTAAAATCATACAGCAAGTCATGTATGTTCGTTGCTACTGAAGTAACCACTTGTTACACTCCACATAGAAACTTTGAACCGCGCTAGAGCGGAAAGCACCAGATGCAAGGCGAAGCCACAGGTGTAGCACTGAGTGGAGCATTCTTAATGCTGTTTTTGTCATGGACCCATACACCACACTGCCATAGTCCAAACGAGACCTAATCAAAGCTGTATACAGGCATAACAGGAGTTCTTTGTCATCACCACACGATTGATGTAAAAGAACCCTAAGGATATTTATTTTTTTGAGAATATATGCTTCACTTGCTTCATTTGAGGAATGAGTCCGAGTCTGTGGTCAAACACAACATCTAAAAACGTGTGCTCCTTGCTCACAGGAAGCGACATGCCGTAAAGAGTAATGTCTGCGTTCGTATGGACCTCACGCCTCCTGGCGAACACCACGCAAGACCTTTTTCCGGGATTCAGTATAAATCATTTTTGTACAACCACGCGGCAAGTTTTGTGACCCCAACCTTACCTTAACGTTCGCAGATTGACATGTTGTATGATTTAAAAGATATCTGCACGTACTCTACATTCATGAAATAAGAAACTATGTGTGCCAATGCCTTCCCAAAAGAGTTACCCTCGACTATGGAGAGAGTGCAGGTCAACACTCCAACTTAAGTGACGCTGTTTTCTTGCAGGGGAACCCTTTAAACTGCACTACCGACTCTGAAGGGAAGCGTTCTCTCCGACAAGGAAATTACAAGGGTGTTTGACATGTTTCCCGAGACACCAAACGACTTGAGATCAGTAAGAATGCCGTAAGGTGAAGCGGTGTCGTAGTGCTTCTCGATGTAAAAAGACACTGTAAGAAAGAAGTGTTTATGTACGAAGGCACAGTTTCTATATTATCGAAGTGTCACTAGCTGGTCGGTCGTGGATTGCCCAACCGTGAAGCGTGCCTGGCGGTTAATGAGAATACGATTGTACACAAGAAAGTACATCAGTCTTCTCTTTAACATGCTCTCGAAGTGCTTGCACAAACATCTTGTCACGGCGATAGGATGGTAACTTGGGGGAGTGAAGGGTCCTTCCCTCCTTTTAGGAAAGTCACTACAAAGGCCACCCTCCAAGACTTTGGAAGCTGCCCCGAAAGCCAGACTTTGTTGTATAAATTAAGGAGTGCTGCAATTGTGTATGCATGTAAGTGTTGTATCATTGTGTATGTGATGCCTGGAGCTGAGGGTTTACACGTGCTAAGTGCAATTCTCAGGACATGTAGTGAAAACAGGGACTTCAAAGATATCTGTCATGTGTTGTTGTCGCATAGGTACTTCTTTTTACAAGAGGATTTTTGGTTCAGGAAAGTGTTCGTGTAGTGTGTTGAACTGGACATGTGTTGGAAGTGTTGTGCCAGTGTGTTAGCCTGCTCTTCCAGTGGGGTAATTTCTAATGTCAGTCAAAATAACATCATTATTCTCCCCAATCAGGGATATCACTAGTTTCCAGTAGGAAGTAGGGCTAAGGCAGCAACTTCTTGCAGCTAGTGTCAAAATTCAATCACATCACCCAAAAGCAAGCACTGCGACTCATGTTATCAAAAAGTGAGCACATTTGCGCCCTCTAAGTCTTCGGCAGCTTCGAGCCTTCTTTTTTGATAATGCTGCCAAAAATACACACAGAAGATCAAACAAAAAAGCCAATTTAAGCAATCAAACCATGGTGATATGAACAATGACATGTGCTGACAAACTACGATGAGAATATGTTTCTCCGGGGACCAAATCTTATCCAGTGAACACTTAAAGTAACGCTTTAAAATGAGGAAAAGAATCTGCGCACAAAAAATGCGACGTCGAAATATGTGGGCATTCATATGGGCACGTCACCTTTGAGATGTCCTCGGAAGATATTACCATCTGTGTTGATATGTGACGTGTTTGTGAGCGTGACTTTTATGCAGAAACAGTTTGTATTTTTGCACTGCTGTTTCCATTTCTAGTGAAGTGCAGTAGTATCAATTAATGTTTATTCAACCTACTTTGCCATAAATCAGGCCACACTAATACAAAAGAAACGCGCACCTTTAAAAGGTTATTATCAAAAGCTTGTGGGCAGAATGTTGTGTTTGGTTCTGAGAAGCAGAGGCACCTGGATGTCAAATCCAAACTTTTTAAAGTGCTAAATTTACTTTGTTTTTAATTTGCTCGTGCAAGTGTGACCCGTAATAAAATACCGCCAACAGACATTTCGTGATACCCACAAACAAGCCAACAACAATTGGCCCCCTCTTAAAAGCTACCTATAGTTGTCCCTGAAATTACCAGCAGGCACTAATACAAAATTTCGCTATACCAACCGTTTATTCATTACACTTTGTATAACGAGATTATCATTTGCACAAAATACGTTGCCGGTGAGATTATTCTCTCCTTCTTTTAAAGGCCCGCCTTTTCTTCGTAGCCGCTTTAAGGTAATGGCGTCCGCACACACAGGCTTTGGAAAAAAAACCGCATCTCCTGGTCAGAATCGAACTTGGGTCCCTCGCGTTACCAAGGTAATGTCCATCCCATTGCACCACAAAGGATTTTAAAATAGGAAAATGGGCAAATTGCACTTGCTGTTTTCTTCCGGGGTATTGAGGCTCCGACAAGCTCAAAAGAGTCGCTTCATCATCTGTCCAACAAAGCTCATCGCTGCACAATCATGCAGCCATACATGAAAGGCCAAACAAGGTTTCTTTAGGCCTGATCGGTGTTTCCAATCATCCAGTTTGCTCTATAAAGTGACCGGGGTCACTGTGCTGACTGGTAATGTTTGGTTTCTCCCTCATGTAACACATATTTTTTGCACATCAGAATACGGTGCCGTACGCAGACCATTTTTGTCCATTCCATTAGGCGAATACTCCTTCGTGAAGGCCGCGATGTCCCCATCCACCAAAATTGCGACATGTTGACTCCGCAACATTACATATAAACAAAGGTGTGAGTCATCAACGTAAAAACGTGGCGAGTTGGTGATGCATGTTGAACCACAGCTCAAACGACAAGACACAGAACGATACCGAGACTATACAAGACACGGACATACAACTGTATGTAAGCTATTGATTAGAAGATATGTTTAAGGCCGAAAAACAGGAGTTGTTGGGTTCGCAACCACAACACCAACAACCAAAGGCAACAAGAAAGTGGCTGTCATCCCGTATCATCACGGCGTATCGCACAACTTAAGAAGGATAGCTAACAGAGCGGAGATACAAAAGTGCTTTTCTGAGTTAAAAACTGTCGGAACTTTGCTGCTTAAACCACGGTTCTGGAGGGGGAAATATTTGTGCCAACTAAAGCATAGAGCGGCCTACGTTAATTTCGCTGAAGGCGGCGTTTACGACGTGCCTTTAACTTGTGGAAATAAGTAAATTGGTCAAACCAAAAGATGCCTAAATGACGGCCAGCGGGAGCACCACAATAACGTTAAAAAAACTCCCCCCACCTCCCCGAAGGGGATCGTGCGGAAATGCGAATGGATTGGGTGCACCGATGAGTGCGCTGCGAGTAATTATTATTAATGGCGTCCATCGCTATCAAGGCGCCAGTCGGCAAGCAGTCACGGAGAGAGGCGCGGGCTCCACTGCATTTATATATATATTTCCGAGCGCAGCGAGCGGAGAGAGGGTACGCGGAGAGGAGAGAGAGATCCGCGCAAACACGCCAGCCCGCGCGCGAGCTCTGTCTCCTCTCCACTCACTCTCCGCTACTCCGCCCGAGCTCCGCGATGCCAGCGCCCTCCAACGCCCGTGTGCGCTCCTCCTCTCCCCTTGCCCTCCTCCACTGCCGCCCGAACTACCACCTGGCTCCGGGTGCTAGGCGCGCCACAGCTGTTGCTAGGGGCGAGGAGGAGCGCGGAGAGATAACACCTGCGTGCGGACGCTGGCACAGACCGCACGACAACCCCCGACTAAGAAATGCATTCGCATTTAAAATAAAGCGGCTGGTAATCTTCCCATCAACTGCGACCCATGCGTCTGCGAGCCGTTTTCAAGGTTGCCGCGATATCGGCAGAAACTTGAACATGCCAATTCAAGAAATCGTAGAGGCATCTGAGAATGTACGGCTGGTTGAGAACGGCATCAGTGTGGCTTCAACTGCACTCACGAAGATGAGTGCACTCACGAAGTGCACTCACCAGGACAAGTGTCGATAATTGTTAAATTGCGGGGTTGGCTCTTTGTTTAGTCATGCCTGTTTTTATGTGTTTTTTTATGTTTGTTTACTTCAATTTCGTTTGTATTTGGCGTCGTCGGAGAAAATAAAAGACAGTTGTAAGCCAGCGCCTCGTGTGCGCGCTTGCTACCGGCGTGTCTCTTCTTGTTTTCACTGTGGTTCAACATGTAAGTCATCTTCAAGCTCGCAGAAGACCACCGAATGTCTCCGTGCTAGTATCTTGAGGAGAACACATTATTCCTCAGCTGTCACTACAACTTGCTGAATGTTTTTTTTACTTTCTTTTATTTTTTAGCCGGAAGTGCACGAAAGCCCGCTTTCACTCCTGAAGAACAAGGCCGTGCTACTGACCTGGCAGAACTGAATCCTTCGAGAATTCACAAGACTGCTCGAGTTAATTCAGGAACACTTGCAAAAAACTTTTAGGCCCTATATCGTTCCACTGTCATTTTGTTATCCGATTACCCTCACAGCAGTTGCTGAGGTCTCTGCTTACAGCGTTAAAGGCGCCATGAAGACAAAACAG
The DNA here is from genome assembly GCA_013339765.2 of Haemaphysalis longicornis. Taxonomy (NCBI): domain Eukaryota; kingdom Metazoa; phylum Arthropoda; class Arachnida; order Ixodida; family Ixodidae; genus Haemaphysalis; species Haemaphysalis longicornis. The sequence continues at coordinate 144,389,479 of CM023453.1, forward strand.
AAGTTTGGTTCATTTAAAAGATGGCCTCGTTAGAATCATACTCACACCAGCATGAACGTAAACTTCGCTCAGATGAGCTATATAATTAGGAAAAAAGGAATGGCTATGCGATCCACTCGCTCCTTTTCCGCAAAAGAACCTATGATATCATATCAGAATGCTCTGCGGTTGGCGGAGGCCGGCAAAAGGAAACGCAAATTAGGCTGAGCTGATGAGCTTGCCGAACGAGCTATTTGCGCCTAAATTTAGGGCACATTCTTTTTAAGCGATAGCAAGAGTGGGAAAAGCAGTAGACGTTACGAAAGCACATCTAAACATGGAATTACTGATGCGTGCTGCTATATGTACTGCGCGCTTTGTGCTTGGTTTAGCTGCACACCACTGCGGGGTTTTGGGGTTGTATAAGACGACAATGGCCGATTGACACAAACAACGGGGTCTTACTTGACCATATTTGTAGAGCGACGAGTATGTTTCGCGAAGCGATTATTTTCTCCCAGAACAAAAACAAGCCATGTTTATGCACGGTCACAAACAAACGGCTTGCCACGGTTTTGTGGTGCTATCTAGGTTCAGTAACGCAAACAAACGCCCGTCTACCTAGATGCAGCGCCGCCCTTCAGGGTAGAGACACCATTTTAGGGTCCCGTGCAGCTGCAATAGAGTGAACGTGCTCAACGCGTTGTTTATTTGTGTCCTAGGAGACTTAGCAACGCGAAACAGATAAGATGATACAAACGTCACTAGTAAACCGCGTTGAGGCGATAATTTTAGCGCGGTTTTGCTACAATGACTTGTTTCGGCAGTGAACAAGCGACGCAAATAGCCGGCGCCAGCGTACACGTGTCTCCACCCTGTGCGGCGAACGCGTGATCAAGGAACCCTAGGCTGCAGAGAGGTCGGTTCCATTCATGTCATTACAGACCACGAAAACGCGCGCTTTAGCAGAAAATTAAACATTTTAACGGAAATTGATTGATTTCTCAGTGAGGAAAACATTGCTCGTATCCGCACAAATGGTGGGGTAACAATAAAACACAATATCTTTCGAAACAAACAAATCTGCATTTTGTCTTCATGGCTGCTTTAAAGAGCACAACCAGTTCCCCAAGAATAGTCTCCGTCGGTGCTGTCCATCTGGGAAAAACAACAGAAACACAAAATATTACATACCAAGTTGTACTTAAGTGTGTGTTACCTCTAGAAAAAAGGAATATTCTTTAGGAGCCCCCCTCAAATTGTTTTAACTCAACCGTTGCACACCTACAGGACTGCAAGGTCTGCTTGAATGAACCAAATTAGCTCAAATTTTTACTATGTGCAGGGTATGGTGCACTTGCGTGTCGGCGATAAACGAACCAAATTTTAAAAACTGCTACCGAATGAAACTAAAAAAAAACGCCAGGAAGTAGTCGATGTAACAGCTTACTACCAAACGCCTGAAGCAAAGCGGTTGCTCACCTTGCTCAATCAAGTCTCTCAGGAATATTACTGTTACCACTGTTGTGCAACATGCATAGGTCAGAGCACGCCTCACCTGCCAGCAAGTGGCAACATTACCCCATAACTGGGGATAAGCGTACAAACTGTTTTTTAAAGCAATGTGGGAATGCATGCTGCGATTGTTCTGTGTGGCGGAATTACGCAAAGCATAGAAGTACATACACAGATAAATTCATACGTACTATTATAAGCAATATGAAAGGGAATACAGGAAGGCGTGGCAAACAGCCTCGAAACAGACTCGGAGCGATACGCGAATGGCGCTGCAAAAAAATGAGGGGGAGAAAGCCGGCCGCTCTTTCCCTAACTGTTTGCCCGCTCACGCCGCGGGCATTTCTACAAAGCAGCAGCTTACGTAGTTTCGTCGTTAATATGGTATCGGCCGAAAGACGATAACGGGCACGGCGAGAATGGGAACTGTTCTTAAAACAGCGAATCTCTTTCCACTTTGTGACAGCGGCCCCTGCGTATCATTAATAGCTGGGTCTGAGGGTGTTTTATATGCGCTTCTATGTTCCCTTTCATGTTGCTCATAATAGTACATACATGCATACATACGTACATGCATGTATACATACATACATACATATTGTAGTAAGCATGTTGCGCCCATGAGAACTGTGATGAGCATCAGCCACAACGGGCAAATCCCCCTACTTGGACATGCTGCGCCGGAGGCCGCTCGAGGAAGAGGACGCGCTCGTTCACCGTCTGTGTCGCGTAAAGCTGGTCGTTTCGGCTCACCCCGTCTGCGTCGACGCCTCGTTCGTGAATAAACGAGCCCAGCCTTCTACCGGAACGCCGACTATCTCCTTTACAATTTTTGGTGGAGGTTGCGGTGCTGCTCGGGTCCCCATTTATCTATCCTGGAGCTGCGCAACCGGACACTTCCCTCGAGGATGTCTCACGGAGGCCACCACGAGTCCACACCTCCTGTGGCACCTATCATCTGCCCTGGCACGGTCCGTTCGCGGGATCTCCCCTTCTTCAACGGCACTGATGACCAGGATCTGAGGATTGCCTCACCACCTTCGAACGAGTGAGCACCCATAACAACTGGGACGATAAACTCAAACAGAACAACGTCAGTCTCTCCTTCACTGGTGTCGCAGAGACCTGGTATAAGAACCACGGGTCTGATCTACGCACATGGTCGGACTTCAAGACCGAATTTACCAAGGTCTTCGGGCGCCCCGCTGTTCGGAAACTGCGCGCTGAACAGAGTTTGCGCGAACGCGCTCAGCGCATGAATGAGACCTTTACCTCTTACATCGAGGACATCCTTGACTTGTGTAAGCGGGCAAACAACGCAATGACCGAAGAGGGCAAAATCAAGCACATTCCTAAAGGCATAGCCGACGATGCCTTCCAGATGTTGCTCGCGAAAAACCCTCGGACGGTTGCTGAAGTCATAAACGCTTGCCAAGAGTTCGATGAACTTCGCAGAGAGCGGGCTCTCACTCGTAAGCCCGTGGAACAGGACCATTCCCTTTGCAGCGTGGCATCTGAGGATAGGGGTGTTCTCTTCGCCCAAATTCAGCAGTTTGTTCGCGAAGAGGTGGCTCGTCAGCTGTCTCTCGTTAGCGACGTAGCGAAGCCACCTCAGTCGGATTTAGCCCCAACCCTCAGGAGCGTTATACAAAAACAAGTCGCTGACGCACTAACAAGCACTCGACCGCCCAATCCGCGGTAGCTCCAGTGGTATACGCCGACATAACGCCGCAACCTACGATGCCAGCCCCTTTGACCTTCGTCGACCCAGTGCCACATAGGCCTTTCACCTATGCGGAGACCGTGGCACAACCTTACACTGGAACTATGCCGGGACCCTTCTTTGCGCCTACTGCAAGCCCTGGGAGTCATGCCACTGCCGGGGTTCAACGCGTCGGTCCACGCGTGTCGCCCCGCCTCCAGTGTCTACATTCGCGAATCCTTGGCGCACGGTGGATAACCGCCCTATCTGCTATTCGTGTGGGATTGCTGGACATGTTGCACGCTACTGCCGTCGTGGCATGACGGGTGGGCGCAACGCATCGTGGCCCTTACCCTATACGCCAACACCGCCCATGGAGCACGATCCGACGCGGCTGCCCTCGACTGCTCCGTCTGATAACCGCGACTTTGTCAGCCATCGTTCGCTTTCCCCACGACGCCGCTCACTCTCTCCGATGCGCCGTCGTACTACCAACGATGACCCGGAAAACTAGACGCCGCAGTTTCGGAGGCACAAACTGCGTCAACGTCGAAATGCCTAAGTCCTCATTGTTCGCCGTCCAATGTAATCGAAGTGTGTGTTGATGGTGTTGCTACCCTGGCGCTTATTGACACTGGAGCTGCGGTGTCTGTTATTGACGCGAAACTTTGCCGAATGCTACGAAAAGTGACGACACCTATAGGTGGTTTTACTCTCCGAACCGCTAGTGCGCAGCCGTTGAAGCCGCTGGCCGCATGCACTGCTCGGGTCACAATTCAAGGGGTTGTATATGTAGTCGAGCTCATCGTTTTGTCGGCGTGCTCTCACAACGTGATTCTCGGATGGGACTTTTTGTCGCGCCACCACGCCATCATTGACTGTGATCGCGCCGAAGTTGAGCTGTTTCCGGAGGTAGAAAACCCGCAGGACGAGACAACCGCCAAGTTGCGTGTCAATGACGACACGCACATTCCTCCTGGCTCATCTGCGCTTGTGCCGTTGTCGTGCAACAGTATTTCTGACGCCACCGTCGTCTTCGAGCCATCCGGTCTGATTTGTGCACGCAAAGGGTTGTTGCTGCCGTTCGCCGTTCTTGATATTGCAACTGGTGCCGGCACAATGCTTATTTCAAACCCGACGTCGTTCCCTACCACACTTTTTCGCGGAGAATGCCTTGGCGTTGTAGAAGAAGTGAATCCCGGTCTACTTGTCAGTATATTCGAGGAATTGACGCCCGTTGACATCACCGCACTTGGTCTTCAGTCTCCACCTGATGACACCCTTTTGAGAAGCGCCATTGACGACGACCTTCCTTCGGCCGAACGTGACGAGCTACGTACTCTTCTACACCGCTTCACTTCATCCTTCGACTGCTACGACACCGCTTTGGGCCGCACGTCGACTGTGTGTCATGAGATCGACACTGGCACGCACGCACCGTTGCGACAGCGACCCTATCGCGTGTCCTCCACCGAACGGCGTGTCATTGATGACCAAGTCACGGACATGTTGAAACGCAACGTCATTCGACCATCCGTGAGTCCTTGGGCTTCTCCTGTGGTTCTCGTTAAAAAAAGGACGGCTCTATTCGATTCTGTGTGGATTATCGCCGCCTGAACAAAATCACGCGCAAGGACGTTTACCCGCTGCCTCGCATAGACGACGCGCTCGACTGCCTGCAGGGAGCCGAGTTTTTCTCGTCATTAGACTTGAAATCCGGCTACTGGCAAGTGCCCATGGCCGACGCTGATCGTTCAAAGACGGCTTTTACGACACCCGATGGCCTTTACGAGTTCAACGTCATGCCGTTCGGGCTATGTAATGCGCCGGCCACATTCGAACGAATGATGGACAACGTACTGCGGGGCTTGAAATGGAAAACGTGTCTCTGCTATTTAGACGACATTGTCGTGTTTTCGCATGATTTTGCAACCCATCTCACACGCCTCGAACAAGTGCTAACATGCCTTGCCTCCGCTGGTCTGCAGCTGAACCTTAAGAAGTGCCGCTTCGCTGCTCGAAAACTCACCATTTTAGGACACGTTGTCTCGAAAGACGGTGTCCTCCCGGACCCGGGAAAACTTCGTGCTGTGTCGGAGTTTCCGAAGCCAACAACGCTGAAGGACCTGCGAAGCTTCATCGGCCTGTGTTCGTACTTCCGCCGCTTTGTACGAAACTTTGCCTCCATCACTGCGCCTCTCACACAACTTCTCAGCGAAAGTAGAGACATTTCCGAATGGTCCCCCGAGTGTGAGAGCGCTTTCTTTACGTTACGTCAGGTCCTTACGTCACCACCGATACTGCGGCACATTGACCCGAATGCGCCAACTGAGATCCACACTGATGCCAGTGGTGTTGGCTTTGGTGCTGTACTCGCTCAACGAAAGGACGGATTTGACGAATACGTGGTGAGTTACTCGAGCCGTACACTCACGAAGGCTGAAGTCAACTACTCCGTAACGGAGAAAGAATGTTTGGCTATTGTATGGGCAATCAGCAAATTTCGTCCTTACCTCTACGGTCACCCTTTCGACGTCGTAACGGACCACCATGCTCTGTGCTGGTTATCGTCGCTGAAGGATCCCGCCGGCCGTCTTGGCCGCTGGGCACTCCTCCTTCAAGAATACGATATCCGTGTTGTGTACCGGTCTGGACGGAAGCATACCGCCGCCGACGCTCTTTCTCGATCCCCGCTTGCGTCGGATATAGATAGCTTGTTCGCAGCAGGCCACAGCCTGACCTCTCTGGCTATGACGGACATGGTTGCTGAGCAGCGCAAAGACCCTTGGGTTTCTTCGATCCTCGAATATTTGTCGCACTCACGGGCAGCTCCTGTGCCTCGATCACTGCGCCGTCAAGCTTCCCACTGCACTATACGTGACCAGCTCCTATATCGCCGGAACTACTTCCCCGAAGGTCGAAAATGGCTACTCGTGATTCCTCGCCACTTGCGCAAGGACATTTGTACCACGTTTCACACCGATGCGCAAAGTGCTCACGCTGGAATCATTAAAACCTACGAGCGCCTCCGACTCCGCTACTACTGGCGCGGGATGTACACCTTTGTCGCCAAGTTTGTTAGATCTTGCCCGGACTGCCAACGTCGCAAGTCTCCACCGCATCACGTCAATGGCCCACTCCAGCCATTGCCCTGCCCAGCGCGGCCTTTCGACCGGTAAGCATCGATTTCTACGGCCCACTCCCAAGCACAGCCGCCGGTAACCGCTGGATCATCGTCGCCGTTGATCACTTAACGCGGTATGCCGAAACAGCTGCGCTACCGGCCGCCTCGGCTCGGGACGTTGCGTCTTTCCTTCTACGCCGTTTTGTTCTTCGGCACGGTGCTCCTCGCGAACTAATGAGCGACAGAGGCCGCGTCTTTCTATCTGGGAGTCGTGGAGGCCCTTTAGCCGAGTGCCACGTGGTCCACCGAAAGAGCACGTCCTACAACCCCCAGACAAATGGCCTGACCGAAAGGTTTAACCGCACACTCGGCGATATGATCGCTATGTACGTTTCCTCGGACCGCTCTAACTGGGACCTCGTTCTTCCTTTCGTGACGTATGCTTATAATACGGCCACGCAGGCGACCACAAGATTCTCGCCGTTCTTTTTACTCTATGGTCGCGAGCCCTCCTGCATGCTAGATACAGTACTCCCGTACCGACCTGATGCCTCCGAGTACGCACCACTGTCTGACATCGCTCGACACGCCGAGGAATGTCGCCAGCTAGCCCGACGATTTACATCGGAAGAGCAGCAACGCCAAAAGGCGCGTCACGATGACTCCATTACAGCTCCAACATTTACGAAAGGATCACTGGTCATGCTTTCAGTACCGTGCCCGGCTCCCGGTCTTTCGTCGAAATTTCTTTCGCAATACCAAGGGCCTTACCGAGTACTGGAACAAACGTCACCAGTGAACTATGTTGTTGAACCCGTAACGTCCACCTCGGACCGCCGACGTCGTGGTCGCGAGACGGTTCACGTCCAGAGGCTGAAGCCATACTATGACCCGCTCGTCTTGTGTTCCCCGTAGGTCGCCAGGATGGCTCCTCTTTCTGCCGGGGGTATTGTAGTAAGCATGTTGCGCCCATGAGAACTGTGATGAGCATCAGCCACAACGGGCAAATCCCCCTACGTGGACATGCTGCGCCGGATGCCGCTCGAGGAAGAGGACGCGCTCGTTCACCGTCTGTCTCGCGTAAAGCTGGTCGTTTCGGCTCACCCCGTCTGCGTCGACCCCTCGTTCGTGAATAAACGAGCCCAGCCTTCTACCGGAACGCCGACTATCTCCTTTACAATATATACATACATACATACATACATACATATATAGATACGTACATACATACGTACAAAAGTTCACGAAATCCCCGCTTTTTGAAATTCACAGACATGCTGATAGAGTTGTTTTCTGACGCCGAAATTTAAAAGAGAAATATTAAAATATTTGAAGCAAATGGAACAAATGAATGGGCCGAAGGAGCCGTTCTAAATATGTCCAAATGCTTCTGCTAGATAACATACCCTCGGTGACACTCCATTACTTTACATACGTTAACCAATGTTTACTTTGAGATTTTGCTTTGTAAAATGAGCAACACCTTTCAATGTCCTCAGGACATGATTTAAATAAAAACGTTTTCCTGGCACCGCTTGCAATAGTTGGTATATATTTTAGGCAATTCGTAACGGCCAGTTTTAAGTAGCGCTTTCGTCTTTTTTTACTAGTTTATTATATCGTCTTGAAAAAAGTTTCACAGAAGTACTTGATTCTACACATCTATAAAGAATCCTTCGCGGAAACAAATTTAAAAGACAAATGAACGAAAGAAAACAAAGTAATCAACACCCGACTTAGACACGCACGTAAATAAAACTGACTCATTCATTACATATTAGTGACACACAATTTTAAATTGAAGACCTAATGATTTCAAATCATTTACAGCAGCCAGAATCCCATATAAATTGCAATTGTGATATCGAATGCACCGAAGGAAGGCTTCACAAGAGTGACAAAAAAAAATAACCCAGGAAGCACTGCTTATTTGACACGGGGACACACCATGTACCAAACTTGCTGAAGTCAATATAAATGCAACGTGACATAGAATGCTATTTATATTCTCTATCGGCTGTGGCTCATTTCACCGATGGTGATTAGGAACCTACACTCCTTCCTGTGGATAATACAAAAAATGTGGAGCGCAACATCCATATTATAGGGTGCTAGCGTTTTTCGGAGCAATCCCAAATAAAGCCTCCGCGAGGGCGACCGAGCCCACTTCGTACCTGATGCCGTTCGAGAGAGCAAAATACAGCCCACAATCTGTAAATCTCTTCAGATTTATAAAAACAGCCGTCGCCCATATAGCCACATGCAGGTGCTCCACTTCTAAGCGCAAGGATAGCCATGACTGCGAGCGTCAAAGCAACAAATTACATCGAAAGTGTTTATTGCCCTGTCTCTTCCGAATTACATAATTTTTACAGTTTACTCTCTCACCAGATAATTATTCATAAGGTTACGACGAAGCTCTATAAAAGCATAAACTATGGTACTTCGAACTGTACGACTTACCTGGAGCAGTGGATGATAGCTGCAGCAAGGATCTTGCACTTCTCTGACAGCCTTGGCGCGCACAAGCACTGCCCATCCACGATTTTGAGCTCGCCAGAGAGTCAGCTCTTCTTGAGCCAAATGCGATGTGATTCCTCGGTCACCTCCCACTTTCGCTTCGACATAGCCACGATCTCGGCATTTTCGTGGCTCCGAACTTTGACCCCGATCAACGAAAGGTTCTCGTTTGAAGTGATGCGCTCTTTCTCGCCAAAACAACGCGACTAAACGCTGCCGACTAAAAATCTTAGAACGGCAGTGAAGCGAAACTGCGATAGAGACCTGTTTTGTGACGCCATTTTGGCTGTTGTGACTAGTGTTGCCAGACTGCGTCGGGGTTCTAGAAGTTTCGAACATGCATTTGGACTTGCACTTACCAGCTCGACCAGTCATCAATAGATTTGTCATTCGGCTCACTCACTAGTCGCCCTCACTGGAAGCCCTACTCTAAACCATCCTCATCGAAATGAATAACTTCGAGTACAAAATTCCAACCCCGCTGCTTCACGTTTTAGGATTCACAAGAACCCTCATCAGCCGCTGAGAACTCCGCAAGTCCTCGCTGATTACACAACTGTTCACAGACTACAACTTATATCCCAGTATTGTGGGTCGTGAAGAAACCGCTACCATTCGATATGGGAGCTCGGTTACATAGGCTCCGATAGGGCGAATAAGCCAAAGATGCCAAGAGGCCCAATATACTGCCAAACGGGCCAAAGATGCAGCACTGGAGTGTGCCCTCGTCTAGAAGAATTTGAGTCGCGCCCCTCTCCTGACCCTCGCAATCAAATAGACCACCCAATTCTGGCCCGTTACAGGGGTCTTGCTCCGTTACTCGCGCTCGCTATTTGACTATGGCACTCCCAGTGCCTCTCTCTGCGGAAATATTAGTAAAACCTATTGCTAACGCGTTGCTCACACCTTATATTGACAAAAGAGATTTTAACTGCAAGACCTCAACCTCCGCAGCGGCAGTGGCCGCTTTCCGTTATTTGTAACACCTGTGGCTACCTAGTGGCTTCCGCGGTATAGGCCACTCATCCGTGCATGAGTTGAAGTATTGCTTTCTTGTCGAGTAGACGGGGACCAGAAGTAGCGTCACACAGAAACACCATCGGAGGTCACGTTTTGGTTAAGGGATAAAAGCGCTCAATAGCCGTGCGTATGCCGTGTGCCATGTATAAAACCCAGTTTGCAGAAACGCAACAAAAAGTTGTCACAGAAAGGGTAGCAACACCGCGTAACCAAAGAAGGCCTTTTGAAGCTACAAAGCAGCTTCAAAAAAAATCGTCGCAGAAAATGTATTGAAAATCCTGTGCGAGATTCGGTTACACAATGTTTAGGCATGAGACAATTTGTTGTCTTAATTGAGTGGTGTCCAGAGGAATACTTGCGCTGGGCCCTTCGGCACTTTTGTTTTCTCTACTTCGTCGTTATGTATGTTCGCATAGCTGTTGCGGCTGGGCCTTTTTTGTGGTATTAAACCGCTGTAGTACCCCTGCAGGTGCCTGTGAGGTATATGTTGGTGTAGGTGACTGTGTTTGAAGGCGGTGTTTGAAGACCGGCCACTTAAACCGTGAGTAACCGTTTTATTTTTCAGTTCGTGGTACGTAAGCGCTTCCTGTTGTGAAGGCGTAAACTTGAGGTGTCGTACTTTCCGTTTGGTGCACCTAAGTGGCTCTTGCAAAGAATTGAGCAGTGTTTTTACTTGTGTGACGCGAGTTATAGCAATCCTCCTTCCGGCTTTGTGTTTCCAAACAAGCTGCCGTGCTCTCATCGCAGGTTGACGACGTGTTGAAGCAAGACTCACGATGTGTATGTGTTGAAGCAAGTATCGTGGCACGTATGACAGATCGGAATGTATTAAGCTGGTGTCATTATTCCGAGCCTTCACTGAACCTTTCGTTCTAATATTTTTGTGAGCTACATGCAAATATTATCGAGCGATAACGCAATTACACTGCAACTTGGATTATTTGTCAACTTTATTCGCTTCCGGCGCTTCTGACCAGGCAAAAGTGAACGACGGCGAAAACAACACCATAACCAGTCCGGAAAGGCACTCGTAACTGTCGCATTATGTGGTTACGCCTCAAAGATATAGCGTAATTAGAACTCAGAGTGCTCGTCATCTAGCAACAGTCTGGTAAAGATATATTGGGAAAAAACGTGAAACTTTGTTCATTTGCAAGGCATAGCTTTGTTTGTATTTACGTGCTGTTATAAAACAAACCTTCGGGTAAAAAGACGCTCTAATTACGACCTTTCTCGCGTTCGATGATTTGTTCGCTGGCCTAAAGAAGGGAACACAGCTTTACACAGAACGGTTTGATTATTTTTGATTATTTCTGCTTTGGTTTTTTAGGATACCTCAAATGACCGCCATAGTGTGAGTAAGATTCTCTGTGAAAGTTCTGTCTGTTTCCTAAACGGACCCTGCAACATTCTTTGCGCAGTGCAAGTAAACCTGCGCGACGTTTAGATTACAGTACCAGGAATACCTGAGCCAAATAATACACGTGCATGTGACGAAGATTACGCGCAACCGGCTGTGAACGACGCGGAAAAACCAATGGGGCTGTCTTCAATTTTTCTCATTATGCATATTTGGCATGTTTTAAGCGATGTCATTTGGGCCATGGCTGTGCTATTTGTTTTCGCTGGTCAACTTCACGGCTTAGTTTTCACATTTCCTGTAACGATCCTACGTGGTCCGCGCTGTGTACTAACCTGTAAGCATAGTTTTCGCGTTTCTATTGTGTTTTAAATGCGCGTGGATTTGAGTGGCGAACTAATACTCCTGTTTCCACGAAACCACGCAACAACACACGTTTATTATTTCAAAACGCCCTACCAGCCTGAGCGCATGCTTGCGAAATGGCAGTCATGCCAGTTTTTTTGTGGCACCAGACCGGAAATAAACCCCTCCACGTTGCGGAGAAAAGAAGAAAACACCCCGGGATGTGTTATATGTAAGGCCGTCGAAGAGAACACCGCGAGCAGCCCCAATTTCTCGGACGAAGTGCGCAGCTTTAGCCGAGTCGCCCGCGGTCGAGTTGAGAGGGAACAATATTGCGGGATTTCTCACGGCGCGTAGCTTCGGTAACAGGAAAGGAATTATCATAATTCTTGAGCGAGGGAATTGCTGGGACAATAGACTGCACCCCAAGATACATTCTTAGTAGTCGATGGCAAGTGTTGAAAAGTCCCTTTATTAGCGAGGAAAGTGCCTGCTATAATTAGGTACGTTTTAGGTTAGAAAGGGAGTGTTAACACGCTAGTAGTTTAGGCTGAATAGTATGCCCGGTGCATAGGTTCTGGAAGGTTTTAGTTACTCTTTTTAAAGATTAGACAGGATATGCCACTGTAATGAAGGCTATTTAATTATTACAAGCACTTTAGCGTCAAGGTGCTTCCCGCAGACAAGTGACGGATGTAGCAGACGATACAAGTCTTCGAGGCTTGACTATTATAGAAGAGTGCGCTTGAAATGCTTATTGTGATCCTGGCAGATTGGCAAAATACTGAGGAAAAGAATATTATTCGTATTTCCCTGAATGCTTTGGTTTTGTAGTCATCTGAAGCAGCTAAACAATATAGATCTATTAGCGCGTCTTTACCTTGCCAATGTTAGGCTACAATCGTGTTCCTGCTGCGCTTTTACGTTTCAATTTTCAAATAATCGTTTCGGTATTTGGGCCACTGCTTAATCAGTTTCCCGTGGTAACCTGAAGCAAATTGGTTGGCTCTTAGAGAAAATTTGTTGGCACTTGGAATAACGTTGCTGGCACTTGGAATAAATTTAATGCGTTTTGAATAGAACTTAGATTTAAATAAATTGGCGGGAGCTTGCATTAAATTGTATGGCGATTAGAATAACTTGAGCGGGAAAACCCGTAGAAGAAAGCTGTTCTTTCATACACTGTACAATGAAGCGCTTGCACGTTAAGAAAGTTCTTTGCACTAGCGTAGAAACTAGGTAAATAATGCAATGTTTTTTGAAGCATGCGTGTCTCAATTTAAACGATTTAACTGCATTTAATAACTCAATTTTGCCCACTCTTATGATGAACAGGGATTGGGCCCGCATTTAATGAAATGACACATTGGGTGCTCTGGCATAACGCCCAGTCTCCCTCTCTCAGTGGATGTACGAGAGTCGCATCGTATTGAGGGTGTGTTGGTTTTCCACGGATGTTTTTCTATATATTTACCAGCCAATACCCAGATTCTTTTGAATAATCCCTTCTTCCCAAAGGCGCTCAGATAGTTAAATGTTTGAGTCGCATGAGTTAGGTTGGGAACTGTAAACCGGGCAACAAGTGCTAATGGTTTGTACATCGTTTGCTCTGTTCTATGCTGTTTCACGGTGGAGTTAAAATTTTTTGTCGGAGTGTTATTACCTGCAGTAAAATTCTGAGTTTCTTCTCCGGTGGCTTCAAAACCATTTAACAGGTGGGCATCAAAACAAAACGAGAATATAAACAATGCCGAAAGAAAAGCCGGAAATTTATTTGTAAATCAGTAGGGCAAATAAAAATTAAAACGCTTAACTAAAGAAATAGTGGCGGACGGCGCGCAGCGTAAACTGCTCTGCATTTATGATTCGCCACTTATAGCCAACCCAAGCTGTTTGAAAAAATTATCGGTAAAAGTGTTACACATGTAAGCTTTGGGGTAAATGGTGAACACATACTTGTACATTGTTGCTTGCATTGAAAGAAAAAAAAATGTATGAGTGATTTTAATGTATCCAGTGTTACAGCAGTGGTTCTCCTGAATGTCGAGATCTGTGGTATCACTCCATCTTTCCTGGCATGTCACGCAGCTTGCTTAACTTGCCTTTTTAGTGCATTAAGCCATTTTCTTTCCCTATCACTTCATATGAATGGATAATCAATGCAGAATGCATGATTGTATTACCTTGTATTTTTGCCTTGAGTATATTTCTACAAAGTTTTTAACGGACGCAAGCGAAGGAATTAATGCTGTAGGTAAAGAGCAGCACGCGTTGCTTTGAGGTACGTAACACCCATAGAGAAACTCGACGGCTATGCACAAATCGAATGAAAAGAAATTTAATGACTTAGCAACATGTTTGGTCTTCCGGTGTAACGGAAGGAATGTCATAAAGCTGTATTTCTGCGTTTAATAATATATCCGTTTTGAAAAAAATGAATCTCTGAGCATAACTATGGCGTGTTAATAACCCAGGCATAATTGCCTGTGTTGTTTTCGTGACCTGAAAATCCGGCTATATTACTGCCTATCTGCCTTGAATGCAGGCTACGATGCGCTTTCACAAATTATTTTAGTATCTGTGAGCATAGCGGCGTTAATACAAAACATGTGTAGGTATACGCAATCATACTGAAGGACAGTCATTGAAATGAGCTTTGTAAGACAAACTCAGTGTTTCATTGATGTTAAGATCCATATAAATATTCGTACATTGTGGATGTTTGAATAGAAGCACAGATACAGGAGTTTTGCGTACGGGTCTTGTCTAACAAGTAAAAGTTTTGATTTTGATATCGTTTAAACAAAACAAACATTCGTTTATAGAAGAGTGCCACTCACATCACACCAGTTATGATGCAGAGAATCGCAGAAATCACCAAGATCTTCATATTTGTTTCAGAAATATTGTCACATTCACACAACTGTATAAAATGCAGAGCGGTGATTTCCGTCCCATTTTATACCCAACAGACCTGCAGAATAAAGAAATATGAAGATGAAAGCTATCTCAATAAAAGCTATTGTTAAATATCTAACAAAAAAAATATTTGGTTGCCACTTTGACCGAAAGTTTTCGAAAAGAACACACAATGGGCATTGTATCTTTACTTCTCGATTTTTTGCTGTTATGCCCGACTTGAAGTTACCATACAAATGTTCTATATATACGCTTTTCTAAATTACATATTTGTCTTTAAAATATAGGTCAAACTACTTGCCTTATTATATTAAAAAGAATAAAACGAGAAGAAATGATGTTTAATGTATGATTAACAACGTTATCACCACTACCTATTAGCGCTTACAGCAAAGTGAAGCTACCTTCCATAAACCTCCGACCGCTCCTCTCGTCTGACATCGGGGTGTATTCTTCGCACTTTTATATAGATCATTTTTGGAATGACAGTCATCTCTTATCCGTGTCTTATTTCTGAGAACCCGCTTCATTACCCGGATGTCCTAACTCTTCTCAATTCGTCAGAAGAAATTTACATTCAAAATAAATGGGTTTTCCATAATTTAAGAAAGATATGTTACGCTCAGGTACACTTGCTTATCTCATACTTCAATTTTGAATATCAAAGTGTCGGTGCATATTACCTTTCACGTTGTAGTTCCGCAGGTGGCATACGTTCATATTTTATGTGTAAGGAGGGCGCCAAGCGTGCGTTCATCAAAAATGTCAATAAAGATTAATGATATTTCATCTCTTACAGTTATGAGGACAGCGGCGTGTTGAGTGCTTGCGAGTGCTTGTCGAGTGCCCCTACACCTTAACAATTCATGGTGTAAATTGCTTTCTGCAAATGCTGCCAGTGCCGAGGTCTTGCCACGAGTATTTTTATTTGTTGTTATCATAGTATTTCTGCGCAAAATACAAAAATATTGTTCCAGCCTGAGATCTACCAGAATAGTGACTAAGGAATTCATTGTATTAATCCAACTCGCCCAACCTAGCGCTTTAAGAGAATATTGAGTTATGCTTTAATTTTTCCTATCACCAAACTTGCTTAATCAGCGCCTTTATCCTGTTTTTTCAGGTATCTTTTTTCGATACGTAACAAGAGTTGGCTTTTTGTTTTTTCAATGGGCACATTTCAATATTCCACATTTCTTTCTTTTGCATATCTCCCCAATCTAATTTTGTTCCTAAATATTCTTCAAGCGACGGTAACACAGTTTGGACAGTTTTTTTCGCCTCCCTTTTTTGAATTGCAGGATTGCCGCTTTTTTGGGACAATCGCCCTACCTATATAGAGTGTGTATAATAAATGCATCTGCATTGTCAGACGAGGTGTCCGCGTCGCCTTTAACCATTCCTCATGAAGGTTGCGCGAGTTGGGGTCAACAGCTCTTCCTTTACCGGTCGCTCGTATGTGCTGCACCCACCTCGGAGCTCCGGAGTGAACGCTCCGTTTCCTGTGGAATAATAGCTGCTGGTAGAGCGACCGCGTCAACGACGACCCTCGTCATCTTGTTTCATCCTAGAGTACTTGGCGTGTTCAGCGGGAACGCGACACTGATGTTGACTGCTGGCACAGTCTCGTTCAGCGTGTTAGGTCTCACGGCAGGTGAGATCCCATTGTCATTTTTCCCAATGTAATATTTTAGCTTACAGAGGAACGTTTTGCACACAATAAATTTAGATGCACAATACCAAGTTGGCTAGCTGTGAAGTATTCAGAATGACTCTACGATAATTGTTCAGAAAGCCACTTGGTCGAAGCTTGCGGCCCACAAGGAGTTGGCATCGCGCACCCCCGCGTCGACCGAATCGCAGGTCGCATATATCAAGGACGTCTCGACCCTTTTCTCGAAGGCTCACAGCAGCCTTCCGGAGTTCTACAACGTGGCCCACATACTGAAGGGCACTGCGCACCACGCATTCCGCCTTCGTATATGCAAAGACTGTGCCACTGTGGATTCTATACTTAAGAAATTTCAGCGATTTGAGGATGCCAATGGACACCGTGTAGCCCACAACTTCACGCCCACAGCAGCGACAACTTTTCCTCACAGCAGCGACATCTACGTGTGTAGATGGCATCCTAGCAGCACGTCTTCCACACATACAAGATCCCGTTCAGTCGTCGGCGGATATAACAAAGATCGTGCGGCGAAAACTAGAGGCTATGGCTTCTACTACTGAGGTGCCATACACGCCCGATCGGATCGAGCTCAACAACGTTTACTTTATCGAAGCCGTTGTCCGCGACGTGATACCCAACATGGGCCTTCACCCAGTGTGCGCGATTAACTCTCCCTGCCGACAAGGGTTCAGGTCACCCGGTCCCCATAACGAACATCCTCCTCCACGCTACCCTTGCCCAAACCACGCTTAGGGGCGCACCCTGGACAATAACCCCATTTCTTTCAATTGCTCCCGCGTTGGCCACGTTGCCCGTCACTGTAGCAGCCGCAGAGTCCAGTTCTTCCGACACAGCTACACCGACTATAGCGCTCGACCACTTTTGAAATACTCGGATTACCAGCAGAATCACTTCTTTTTCCGTACTGAGCATAACTCGACCAACTCTAACAGTCCAACCAACGGATTACTCCATTGGTCGTCGCCCCAATGATGCGAGTCCCGATCACCACAGCCTTGCCGCCCATCCCTGAAGTCCGACTACTCTTGAATTACTTCAGAAAGCTATGAGAGAGAGAGAGAGAACAAACTTTATTGAGCATTCTAGAGCCGTTTAGGCGCTTGATGGGGTGGTGCCCTCTTCTCGGGCGCCATGTTTCCAGGTACTCCTGTCATCTGGTGATCAGCGCGATCTGTTCTTCCAGGGCCGGGCTAGAAAAAAGGTCTCCCATCGCTCAGGGTTGATGTGAGGGGAGGGGGGGACGGGGGGAGGGGTAAACTTGGGAAAATTGCACTCTCCTATTATGTGCTGGAGTGTGCCCAGTTGTCTGCAGTTGGGACATTCTTTCTCATATCTACCGGGTAGAACTTCTTTCGGAGGTAAGGGTGGGGGAACGACCCGGCTTGGATCTGTCTGTATATGACTTGCTGCGCTCTGCTTAGAGAATGGTGTGGTTCAGGATATTGCTTCCTCCCGTCTTTATAGCGATTGACTTGTCCCTGTAGCTCGTTATGGGTTGCTGTTCCTGCCCCTCTGCCCGGCTGAGTAGTTCTCGGGCCTGCTGGGGGGCGAATTCATTGCCCTCCACCGAAGAGTGGGCTGGCACCCATATTAGCTCTATTTTGTGGCTTGGTGGTACTTTCCTTTGGAGCATTCTCACTGCCTTATAAGAAACCTTTATAAAAAACCTCTCACACCCTTATAAGTTCCCATATGCTTTTTGGGATTCCGTGACTATTTTTGGGCGCTTTTGGTTGGGTCAAGGCTACGGCAATTGCTATTTCCTCAGCTTCCTCTGGGCTTGGTGTGATGACTGAGGCACACGTGATGAGCTCGTCCCTTCCTGTTATTGCAATCGTTGCTCTCATTGAGTGTTTGGGTAGTGAGGCATCGGTGTACGTCACTCCTGTTTCTTTAATTAGAGACTCGTTTAGAAAGCTATGCAATGCAGCTCCCGCAGGTCAGCTGCATGAACGACTCCGCCCGAAATTCTTCTGCTTACTATTTTGGCGAGAAACAACGTTCTGAGCGTTCATATTGACGACGTAGTGGTTACTACATTAGTTGAAAGTGATGAACACGTTTCCGTAATGAGTTTTGACACTCGCTGCCGTCTACGCAAGGTCCTCACGCCGGCGCTCTTACGAGTTACACGCCGTTGGACGGATGCCTGCTATTGCCTGTTTGTGTACGGCTTGTTTGAGAATTGCTGACCAAACACTATCTGTGATGTTTATCGTCATCCACATGTTTCGCCTCGACTCGATGCTCGGCCAAGGCTTACTCTGTAAGCACGCGACTCTCATTGGCTGTGCCACAAGGGTTCGCTGCATTGAGCTCCCTCTTGCTTCAGCCACTGCCAACGTTTCCCAGCCTCGCTTCTGTTCAACTGAGCATGCTCGCTTTCCCCCGCAAACTGTGACGTACGTTCATATGCCTGTGTGCCCCGTTGTTTCGGGAGGGGACAACGTCGTGTCCCCAATCACCGATGTGCTGCGCATGCGAAGTGCCACGCTTCCTCACAGCGTCGTGACAGTGACAACCACATGCATTTTCTATTCCTGAGCTTCGGCAGAACCCCAGGGAATTTTATTGGTTTTCCTGTTTCCATTATCGCCCTCCAAGGTTTCTTCCATAACCTCGGATGACCTAACAAGTTTTGTCACCTCCGTGATGGAATGCGACAAATTTACGCGCATAATTTTCCCAGATCTGTCTCTGATACATGCCCAGGATTTACCTCACCAATTGGCATCCTACAGAGACATATTTTATTTTGCCAACCGAACTATAGGCCAGAGAACCGTCAAGCACCGTATTCACACTAGCGATGCAAGCCTAGTTCACAGGCGACCTTACTGCTTTTGTGAAATGGAGCGCCGCCCTATTCAATAGGAAGTGGACCAGAGGCTGACCAAATGCTTCACCGAACCTTTCTCCCATCCTTGGAAATCGCCAGTCGTGCTAGTGAAGAAGGACAGCACATGGCGCATTTTTGTCGATTGCCATCATCTCAACAAAAGAATTCAGATTCCTTCCGACCCGTGAAGAGGGATGGCCAGCAATGCTGCGGTGCCGAGCCTCCACGTGAGGTGTGACTGGGTTGTAGTCAAAGGGGTGCACGATGCAAAACACGTTTGTTTGTAATTTGCGATTGAGCATTGTCCCTGGTTATTAACTGAAAGTCCAGTCCTGTCCAGTCACTGCTCCTCGCGCATGCTCAGCACGCCCCTTTACGAGCCACGTGAAACGGCTATCAAGCGGCTCCGATGCATCGTCAGACATGGCTACTGCGCAATTGAGGCACACACCTGGCCACGCGCCGGCGCCAGTGCGTCTGCCGTGCCTATGACGCCACACAATCTAACACAATCTACTTTATTTCAATGTAATTCAAATCCAAGCCAAGCCAAGCCAAGTGAATCCAATCGAATCGAATCCAATCCAATTCCCCTCGCGCTTTCGCAGAACGGCCCTTCACGGCACACGCGAAACTGCTCAACCTCGGCCAGTGTAGCTTACGCTACAAAACACACCAGCCTCGGAAAAAGTCGTCCGTATTTTCGTGGGGCGCTCTTCTTCCTTTCGGAGGTTCATTAAGGATTTTGTAACCACATCCCGTTCTAAACAGATATACTTAAGACCAACGCAACTTTCGTCTCTGCCCCAGACCAAGCCTGCCCACGATTGCTACCATTCATGCTCACATTGACCCGTTGGACCCGATTTCAGCTCGAACTAGTGAAAGTATCTTTGGCATGGGCACAATTTGGCCCAACAGCAAGATGGTCATGACCGAAAAATCACTTACGCCAGTACTGAATAACAGAGCATGAATGCCTTGCTTTTGTGTGGGCTGTGGGTTGATTCCGCCGTTAGCTAACGGTAGGCCATTTGCGTTGTGAATGGTCACCACGCTCTACATTGGCTTTTGTCCCTAAAGGTCCAATCGGCAGCCTCGGTTGATGGGCGATGCGTCTCGGAAAGTATACGTTCACGGTCGCCAAGAAGTCAGGCCAGTTCTACAGAGACGCAGACTGCTTGTCACGACATCCGGTTGAACCAACACCGATGAAGAGTACGAAGCCTGCGTGCTTGCAAATTCTGGCTTCCGCAGCATAGCCACCAAAACAGCGCAGCCACACCTAATTGCGCTCGATAGTTGACCGTATGCTGGCCCAAACACATCATCCTACCACAGAGCGTTTGTTCTTCCCAGTCGGGTATTGCACTTTCGAAACGTTCGACGTGACATGCATCACTTACTCCTCGTTGTTCCTGAGCGCCTCGGGCTCGACGTCCTCCATCAGCTTCACGACGAGCCAAAGGCTGGTCACCTAGGTGTGGCTCGCACTTACGACCGCGTCCGCCGTCATTTATTTTGGCCCGGGCTTTATCGCACCGATCGCAGTTTGGTCGAATTGTGCGACATTTGCCAACCCCGTAAACAACCCCGGTCTTCCTCGCCGGTCAGCCTCAACCGCTGGAGGCACCAGTTGAGCCATAATATCGTGTGACTTGGACGTTCTTGTACATTTACCTTTGTCAATATCGGAAAATCTCTGAATTGCAGTAGCTACAGCATACGTGACCGCTTATGCTATCACTCGGCTGCTCCCGAGTGTCTGCGACACGGAAGTTGCCGAAATTTTTCTGCGCGACTGTACCTTGCATAACATTGTACCCCAACAGCGACTTACAGATTACGGCCGTTCTTTCCTCTCACGTGTTGTCAACGGTCTTCTTTGATCCTGTGCTCTCAAACGCAAAATAAACCCTATCTGCCATCCACAAACCTACGCAGTTGCGCAAAGGCTAAACAGTACGCTCACCGCTATGCAATAAATGCATGTATCGCCCGATTAACGTGTCTGGGACACTCCGCTCTTTTACGTGACATTCGCAAATAATTATTTCAGCACCATACTGCCGGTTCCTCGCAGTTGTACTTTTTATTCGGCGGAAAGCCAAGATGCCCTGTGAACACCCTGTTTATCGAATCAACTGCACAATTCGCTAACAACGCGCGCGATGTCATACCAAAAGCTGATGTGGCCTGTCACGTCACTCTTGCAAGGCTTTCTGCATCGTAGGCTGTCCAAAAAGCTGGGTACAATCACCACCACCGTGGGGGCTATTTCTCTGTATGTTCTCTTGTCTTGAGGTGGTACCCTCCACGGTGTGCTGGCCAATGGGAGAATCTTCCCTCTTGATTTGCTGGCTGTTATCACAGAATTCGCCAACTTACGTGCGTGATATACGAAGTTGTTTCGGTTGGAACCCCACTTTACATGGGCACCTGCCGGTGAATATCGTCCGCCTCGTAAGCCTATATTACTGTTGAGACCATGTTACAACCGCTCATCCGGTACATGGCTGGCACCACGACGGTGCTTCCACTGCAGAAGGGGTTATGCAACATGCCCTTCAGCAGGAAGCATCGCAGACAACGAGGACAAACAACCTTAGACCACGTAGGGTCATGGCTCGTGAGTTACGGCGAAAAAAAACGCTCGGTGCTTCGTTCGGCCGGCCGTTTGCTACGATACTACCTCTCTTCAGTTTCCAATCCTGCAAATACATCTACATTGTCACCCGACGTGTGCGCGTGGTATTGTAATGATATCATTTTAAAGCAAACCTTTCTACTTCTCCCACCCAACGGTTCTTTTGTGGCGTGGGGCACAATAAACTCCCAACGCGGCGGAGCCGGCTGCGGTGGGGCCGGGGCAGGGAAAGTTTCACTCGTGGGGCAAAATGTAAATGGCGCGAAGAATTTACCCAGCGTTCCCCGCTTTCCCGAGCTGCTCACCTCGCCGGTCGCGACAGCGGTAACATTCCTTCGTTTTTGTCATCTGCTTTAGCGGCGTTTGTGTTGGACCTCTTATGCCGCAGAATCAGGTTCATTACGTACTTTCTTCGCACGGATTGACTAATTTGACAGCAGCTGCTGGGTACACCTGACCCGCCAGAATTACATGGTCGTACGCCAAAGATACGTTAGTCATTGGTTTTAATGGTGGATAACCAAAATATAGAGACCATGTATAAACATCTGGCCGCTGGAGAAATGCTAGAGAAACGCACTGGTTACCACGAATGGGACTGCGTATTCTGCATTTGTAATACCAAATCGGTCATGCTTTAACAGGTATTACAAAAGGCGAAAGGAGAAACTTAGTCTGATAAATAGCGATTTCCTCATTCCTTGCCGCAATTCTAAAACTAACTAGTTTTAAGGGGAGACGCGGGTCTTCGAATCCCGAAATTTGGCCAAAAAATCGATTTTTAGAAATCGCCTTTTCGGAAAGTAGAGCTATTTTTCTGCTGGTTAGCAAAATATGGAGACCCAGGAGTACGTATTTGAGCCATAATATCAATGTATAGCACCGACAACCGCTAAAATCGGCCAAGGTTCGACGCAAAAATAGCATTTATTCGACGACTCGCCCCTCGGGTTCTACGTGCGATACGGCGTCCATCTTGGTCTCATTCGAAAGCATGTCTTTTCGTTTTCAGTTCCCCGCCAGAACCACTCCGTTTCGTCCGTTGGTTCCGAGCAAACCCGGGGTAGAAAAGAAATGAAACGCGCCGCCTAATGGGCTACTGACTGCACGTGACTGGAGGGCGCAACCTCATTAGCTGGGCGCCGTGGGTCGTCTGCTCGGCACTTCCATCACAGTGCAACGGCTCATGTATTCGTCTATGCAAGGACTGGCAAAAGCCCCGCATGGCGTAAAAATAAAGTAAATATGTCTATCAATAAGCGAAAGGAAGAACAAGCATTATAAAAGGGCCTGAAATACGATTTTCTGCTCGTGTGACCACGACTTATCGCGAGAACGGCGACGAGACGGAGGTAGGCTTAGCGCCCGCGCGGGCTGCCGAGACGACAGCGTAGCGATATGATTACGCCTGCGGGGCCACTAAGATGCGTCTATCTTTCGATCAGCAGCAAATATAAAGAAAAGAAATGATAACGTGGAGGATGCCGCATGCCGACGTCGCAAGGGAAGTGTGTTTATTCTGTTATCAACGATGCCGCGGCGGGTCGGCCCGCACTCCGGCGCGCGCTTCCTCGTCGGCAGGTTACCATATAGATGAGCGATTTGAGAATTATAAATGTTCGCACTGTGCACAATGTGCGTTGGTGACGTGATATATGAGTAGATTAAACCAAAAACTTGGTTACCCACCTAGCCAAGCGCATGCACGTCACAGAACAGTGGCGGCCATTCCGTTACCAGCCCCTTCGCTGCAACTCATTTCACGCGATGCAAATCCAATTTGATTGCTACAAACGAGGCAGTAACGTAACAAAATAAACGTTTACAACTGTGGTGCACGACCGGGACCTCAGCCCTAGTCGCCAAAGAGTGACGGCGCGCTGCCAACAGAATAAAAATTGAAGCAACGTTCTGACTTTGCTTTTGTTCAGTTTTTCTGCCAAGTGCGATCTGTAGACAGAGGATTTCATAAATTTCCCATCAATTGATTTCAGCAAACTTGGTATGCTCGTGTTGAGCGAAAAGCGAGCTACATTTTAAAATCTTTCTGTTTTTCATATGCTCAATAGATAAATCTGTCACTTGTAGTAAATCTTCCACTGCGATTTTCTCAGCTTCACTTTTTTTGCATATGTGTCTAGCCTTACAGTGGTTTTGAGGTAGTGTTTTTCAAAGGATTTCTACAAGTGTTATACCGTTGAATTCAAGATAAAATGAACTGCATGCTGATGCTATTTTAATTGGCTCATTGTGCCGCAAATAAATGTTATGAGTAATAATATGAGCTCATTAAATTTTCTGAAAACTGTACTTGGCAGAATTAGACTCATTCTATCTAATTAACTATTTCTACAGGAATATAAATAGCTTCAGCATGCATGGAAGGTCTTCAGCTTCACATATATACCATTTTTTTTTAAATTGAATAAAAAGTTTCTAAAGGCCCGTAAGAAATTACATAATTAGGCTCCAGTGTTTTCTTTATAACTCAAAAAATAATTATGCCACTTGAAACGTAATTATATATTTCAAATGAGGAAGTCACAACACATATGCACAGTGATTTTCATTATCACAGACCAATTAATAAAAAAGTTGATTTCAGGACCCACGTCTCCCCTAAAGGGTATAAGAGGGAATCCCTAAGCCCGCATGCCTAGTTGTTTCGGTGTCCAGCGCTTGTGTCACGCGGTCGTGTAGCCCCAAACTAGCACATCAGGATGGCCAGGTTCCGCTGTTTCAGCTCCTCTCTATTTTCTTTCTTACGACTCATGGGTGGGCCACAGCGACGGCGTCCACACCTCTAGCCCGGCCGTGGCCGT
>CM023453.1:144414063-144532623 GCA_013339765.2 Haemaphysalis longicornis
GCAATCTTTTTACTATATTCGATGATATTACGATTTTTGGGAGTCGTGTCCGTAAACGAACATGTAGGCAGTGGCAACGCGCTTGACGCGCCATCTGCTGTACTGCTCCGCAAGCACAACAGATGTTGCCTTGTTTCCGGGAACTTGTGCCTCTGCTGCTGAAAGCCTTATCGAGAGGTAATTCGGGTACCTGTTCTCCAACAGGAGACACCACCAGTCAATCCATGCTGCGGCGGGTAGCATTACCGTATGTTCACCAGCTCACGGGCCACTTCAAAAAAGTGGACAAAAAAATGCGTTGTCAATGTACGGTCTTCTGCTCCTGGGAAGCTGATGCGGATGTGCCCAGCCGTCAACGAGACTAAGAGGCAAGGGTGCACAAAAAATTAGTGCCCTTCCACTCTGTGAGGAAGGATGACCTGCAAAGCTTGACGCAGTCTGCGGAGTGCACAAAACAAAACACTTTTATCGTAATTTGGGATGAATCATAAAGGATGATGTTATTTCAAGTCTCAGGTAACTGAACTGCATGACATGGCTTTTTTTACGTCCATAGATCACGATAACATTTAGCGTCGGTAATCTGAACATAGGATAGCCTAAAAAACTCAATCCGCTTTACCACTAAGGGTCCTATTCGCTCATTTATTCTCGCACTAGCACAAAGAACATGCCACCCATCACTACAGGTATGAAGCCTATAGCTGCATGTGCACAGCTCTCCACCCCCCTCCCACTATTCTCCACTAAAACCTGCGCAGGCAAAACAGGCAACCGGTCGCGTGCGCATGCTTAGAAGTGACAGACGCTGTCGAAAATATCCTCTGAAAGCCCTGTACAAAAGTGATATTCGCTCATGCCGGCGTTCCAAGCGGGCAATTTGCTGTTCATCCTGGAGGGATTCGTCACTACTCCACGAGCTGAACTTTACGCGGGAAGGGCGGTGCCAGTAGCTTTCCGTTGATTTTGCACCCATTCGTGCTTGTGTTCAGGCTAACCCTTTGATTCTCGCTCTTCTACCTCCCAACAAATGGCATGCATCCGTCCCACAACGATTTAAAACCTGGAAGCTCTTGAGCTCTATTTTCACCTACAAACATCTGGATGTCCGTTTTCCTTCCCCCTCGTAAGCATCTTACTCTGTGTAAGATGTCTGTGTAACACATCAACCCACACCCCAATCACTCGATTGAGGAGGGCCGCTGAGTAACCGCACTAAGCCGTGTAATTTTGATATTTAAATCTGCCATCAGCATTACCGGCATTTAATAGGGAGCGGCATGAAGGCTAGCAATGCGTGCATGCCCCCCTTTGTCCACCCGCAAACCTTGCACGCATAAACCGGCAACTGGTGATGGCGCATACCTAGGAGTGAAAGACAGTAGCCAAAATGTCGCGCGGATGGTTTTCAAAACTGAAAAAGAAATATAGGCTCAAGGGGGCGTTCCAACTGGGGCAGCTTCTCTCATACCTGGAGGTATTCACAGCTACTTTTTGAATTTGAAGTGAATTTGTGCGGAAACGGCGACAGAGGGCTTCGCTTGTTTTAGGGGGCAGCTTTTTCGCAGCCGTTACCTGGGCTTCACGGGAGCGCGTCTGTTTATGTCCGCAAACCGAGTGAGCGAACGCAGCAGCGACGAAAGAGAGAAAACAGATAGGAGCGTCTAGGGAAGGCTGAAGTGGAGTGCGACACGTGTGGCTACGGCGTAATCCCTATCACTGCCTTTCCCTCACACATGTTTCATGAGTCGCCAATAAGGAGCGCCCTCCCCATGACAATTTCCCGGACAGTGTTCCATTCTCCGCTAATCCAAACCACGCGGCGTTCGCGCGATAGGTTTAAACACGGTATGCAACAACTTGTTTTCTGCTTCCTTGGGGGAAGGGGGGGCTAATCTGAACCACGTGACCTTTACGCGGGAGGTTCAAACACGATTTGCACCGTCCTGGCCAGCGGCGGCTGCGCACTGCGAGGTAGCAGTAGAGGAGCGCACCCCACCATACGTTCGCTGATCACGCGAACACTTCCTGAAACGCAGAACAAATGCGCCGTTACCAAGAAGAATGGAACTCGCGCTGCGCATAAATTTTATATTCGGGAGTGTAGTAATCGTCAGTGCTTTTTTACGCCCATCCGTGCTTGTTGTTTTCGCAGCCATCTGATAACCGCAAAGAGCTGTTAACATGCCGAAGCGGCATCGGTGGAGGCGAGTGGTAAAATAGTTGTGAAAGATGTGGCAGCGGTGGTGAGGAAGAGCCCGGGAGGGCTCGCAGAGTAAATCGATGACACCAGAATTAAAAATGGGGTGGTTAGACATATAGTGCTTAGCAGTAAATTGCACGCGCCGTCTTCTCGTGAATGTCTACGTTTTTTCCCCGTGCCCGTCCCGGTGTTCACAGCAAGCGCAACGTGCCTTCAAAACAATGTTACACTAGCCCGACATCAAGCTTTACTGAACGCCACCAGGTTTCTCACCTGTAAAATTGGGGTTCTTTACAGCATTCCCTTGTCCTCCGCCAAATACTATGTAGGGCAGACGGGGCGCTGCATAAATGACCGCATGAGTGAGCATCGACCTGCAGTGTCATCGCTTGCCGCGAGAAATACTTGTCCGACCCATTGCAAGCGGTGTCCTGGTTGTGTCCGAGCATTTGGTGCCACACGTGTCTTAGGCATCGGGCGCGAGCCAGGGAAACGAGACATTTGTGAGGCCTTTTATATTCACAAGGAGGCAGATAATTTCATCAGCGTAGCTTCCATCGCTCTTACAGCAAAAGAGCTAAGTGTCTTACAAAGGCGCATCCGCGGGACGTAGCTTGGCCGTGTGGGTAGTACTCATCTATGACTGTAGATTGTTTGTTGTCATTTTTTTGTCATTTGTGAGTGTCATCATCGTTTTCGCCCTGTCTGTTAGCGTTTTTACATGATACATGTCTCAAGTAAAAGATGTACAGTTGAAGTCTAGCTTTTGTCCCGTCTACTTTTTTCTAGGTCCCTGTCTGTTTTTGCCTGGTAGAATGATTGTAATTCCACACCAACTTGCCCAACTTTCACCAACTAGCTGCATTTCCGCTTCGCCAGAGAGCGATATCAAGCGCCGCCCGCCCACGCTGACCTATCCCAGCGGATTCCCTCCTCAAATATTTTTTTCTCCGTTGGTCTTGCTGGAGAATGTACTCGTAATAGCTGTCGCACTTCACATGGAAGTTCAACTTTACCTGCACAATTGCCGGAGCGTGACGCGCCTTTTTAGGCGCGCTGTGGATCTCAAACAAATTCCCAACTGGACGGTCCGGAATGAATCCGGGACATATAGCTGTACCGACCGGGACGGCGCGAGACTGGGGTCGTTGTATAAAACTTCGGGATAGTCCGGCATCATTTGGAGCTGTTGACTACCCTACATATGAGTACACGTTACTCAACTCGCCATTGCTGCCCGGATGAAGCACTGGTCGGATACGGTCTGTAACGATACATCACACTCGTCGCACTGCTCAGGTGCGAAGAAAAGGCGGCGGAATAACTCCCACAGAAACTCCGAAACCATTCGTTAAAGCAAATCTCGCAATGGGCACAACACGAAACCGATGGTCCGCCCTGTGCGTGAGAAAGTTTATGGCGGAGCATTCGAGCGCCATGTCCGTGCCGTGGGACGAAGAAAATCAGATTCAGCTTGCAGCACTTAGGGATGCGCATGAGATCAGATAGCTCTCGCCCCGCTCTGGGTGGCAGCAGAAATATTCCAAGAATCTCAGACGAAGAACCTGACGCCTAGTTGTTACACGCGGTGAGCGCAACGCCGGTGACCCAGGTGTCCATTTACAGGTAGCAGAAAAGTCTCGTATTACCCCTTCGGCTGGCCAGCTCACTGTACTGTAGATAAAACGTGTGCGATGAACACCGTACAGTCATGCCTTCTCCTACACGGCTTTCGCGTTCCAGTCTTATGCACAAAATAAGAGGTCCGGCAGAAGACGAATCAAAGTGCCCTGAAGCACCTGCCTAATGCGATTTCTGCAGCCGATGGGGCGACATGGCAATGCGCACCATGTGCAGCCTGCCAGACAGGCTGCGGCCCGCTGCGTGGTTAATCTTATGTCTTTAACCTTCCAAAAATCGTTGTGCGGAATAGCGGGCAAATTGGCCAGCTTATAGGAAGACAAACACAGTAGCAGCCTGTGGCTTTTTGTACTAGCTTGAGCGCGCCCTAAAGCCTTGCCACAAAAACAGCCAAATCCTAGCGATGGAACGTTTACAGAAGAAACGCCGTTTCATACAACACTGCATTGCTGAAAGAAAACAAAGAGCAGAGTGTGAACCACGGAGGGATGAGCGAAGTAGTAAATAAAAGTCGCCGCCAGCGGAGAGAATTGCGACACTTCGTTGATTTTGATACGTTTTGATAGATGTCGCGGTGCAGCGCCTAGCGTATCATGATCTTTGGACTGAGCAACCGCGCCTTGCAACGAAGTTCTTTTCGCACAGCTGGTGCTCGGCAACATGCAGATCGAGGCTTCCTGGAGTGCGGTTTAAACTAGTATAGTAAAGAATAATGTTAACATTTTTAGAAATTTCGGTAAAGATCCACTTCCGCCGTTGTATTATATTATTTGTGGCAAAATGTTTATTGCATTGAAGGTACAAAAATGCAATATTTGTCGGTCACGTTGGCCGGGAATGTATAAAAAAAGGCATGAGGACAAAAAAGCGCATGATGGAGACTTGTATCAACGAGAATTCACTATTCCCAACAAAGAAATGGGAGCCCTTCATCGCAAACACAGTAAGCGGTTTAGTCAAATGAAGAGTCTCAACGCAAGGACACATTGTCGTTGGATACATATCCGCCATGGACACATGCGTGGGAACCTCTCCGTCATGTGTCCACGCATACATGGACACATATCCATCCATGCGTGGACGCATATCCGTCACGGAAATGTCATCGCCACAAAAACTTTGACGCGGCTGGGCTGGGATTCGAGTCACGAACTCTTTCACGGCAACGGGAGGTACGAAACGCGCTCTCAACTGTGCTTCGAACAGACGCATAAATAGAAGCAAAATGGAGAAGCATAAATAGGACGACGAACGCGCATTATATAATTGCCTTTACATGGTGGTGCCATCTACGAGAGGCGAAGCGTAGTGCATCATGACGCTGTTGAGCGCGGCCGTAGGTACCTCCATGCGAGCTCCTACGTATACGGGGGAGGCGCAGCGTAAGCTGCGGCGTAGCCTAAGGACGTTGACTTGCGGATGTGGCGCTCGGTACACGGTCCGCTGTTCCTTCGGTTCTGCGTACCGTGTGTTCACCTAGCGATTCTCAGACCACCCGTATTGGTTTCGTTGGCACGGAGGCTGATCGAGCGCCTGGGGTTTCAGTCGGATTTACGCAATGCTCCTGCGTGTGCAATCCAGTGTCTAACGTTTATTTGTATAACGGTGCCATACCGACTAAATATAAATAGCGATTCGAGAGTTCATATCGATGCATAACAAACATTCAACAGCTCCTGTTAAGGCACATTTCACTTTCGTGTTTTTGCCGTTTCCGATGAAAAAAGGATCAACAGCTATTAGATGCGACTGTATCTCATTCACTCGCCTTGTCCCTGCATCTGGCGTCGTCGGCGTCCGCCCCTCCCTTATTCTCCTCGCCGCGCGAGCTGCGCTCTCGGCCACTCACCCCCTCTCCTTTTCGATGCCCCTCTCTCGCGAGGGGCATTGGATTGGATTCGAATGGCTTGGCTTGGCTTGGATTGGCTTGGATTGGATTGGATGGGATTGGATTGGATTTAAATTGGATTGGATTGGATTGGATTATAGTGGATTGTGTTGCGTCATAGCCGCGGCAGACGCACTGGCGCCGGCGCGTCCCCTCACCGTTATGGGCGCTATAAAAAGCGGTGCCTGCGCCGCTCCGCTCAATCGTTCCAGCGCCGTTCCTCTGCTGTCCAACTGTGCCTTCAATGGAGACTAACAAGCCTGCTTTCGCGATGCTCGGCGCAACCTCAACGAGACCCTTATGCGTCGCATCTACACAGGGTTTCCCGCGAGGGGAGCTGGGAGTGAGTGAGTGAGTTAACAACTTTTACTAAGCTTCAAATAAAGAATGGTGCGCGCATGCACCAGATGGGGTGGTTACCTATTCGCGGGACTCATATGTGTCCTGTAATTCTTCTCGTCGAGCCACCAGCTATTGCTGAATGGCGAGGTCAGAGCTGCACAGTAAAGTCTCCCACCGCTCGAGCAGGTTAGAATTGGGGGAAGATGAAGGGTGTAGGAGAGTGTCTTGAGTTTTTTGCACTCCCCAATAATGTGCGCGAGAGTGCCGTGTCCCCGGCAGAACGGACATGTGTTGTCGTGTTCTGCAGGGTACATTTTGTGCAGAAGCGCCGGGTGTGCGAGTGACCCTGGCTGTAAGCGGCGCAATATCGTCTGCTGCCGTCTGATTAGTTGCTTGTGTGGCTTGGGAAGCCTCGTTCTATTTTCTTTGTAAAGGCGGACGATCTCTTTAAAACTCGTGACGGATTGCGGTTGCTCTTCCTCGGCCCGGATGGCTAGTTCTCGGGCATAGTGGTTGGCGGTGACGTTGTTTTCCACGAGCGAGTGAACCGGGACCCACACGAGCTCGGTGACTTGTCCCGGTGTTGTGGGATGTTTCTCGAGTATATTTGCTGCCGCAGAGGAGACGATCTCCTTCCGATAGCTTGCGGATATTTTTTTGGGTTCATCAGGCCCACGCAGGCAGTGAAAAAGGTCATTCACAAATTCATAGAATACCGCCGGTACTCGGCCAAGCCATATTTCTAACCATTTGGATATAAACTCGGCAACAGAACTGTGCTACCTCCATCCCCTGAACAGGCACAGACTTTACCGTTCCTGTGTTCAACAAAAGGAACAGAACGATAGAGAAGTCTTACGTCCTAATTTTTTACACGTGCAGGCGTCCGAGCTGTTCACCTTTACCTTTTCACTGTCTTCTCGGCGAAACATTTTTTTCTCATCCTCGGATGACCTGCTTTTTGACGAGGCCTAAACGTCAATATTCAGCCTTTTGAAAAGCATTCAAAGGCTTGAAAACACCTGCGGATCTGAATTCCAATAAAAGCGGAAGAAATATAAAGTTACTTTTCAACAAACGTGATCATTTGAAGTTTTTTATTAAAGAGTCTCTTTGGCGGGAAGAGTTTTGGGAACCGATTGGGACAATGAAGACATTCCTGACGAAAGGAATTGTGATAAAAATCATCGATTTTCAAAACCTTTTGCTATCCCATCTCACGTAGAAGTAATTAAAATTCAAAGCCTGTCACAAACGTCTATTCAGAACCCTCCTTGGAAATTCCGCTGACTCCAGGCCACTTTGTCGCCGAACAGAGTCTAACTATGTTGCCCCCTTCAAAAAAGGTGTTACACTTTAGAGCCTGATGTCTCTAGCGGAGAAAAACTTCGTTGGCGATATATACAAGGGAGCCTCTACTGGACAGAATGCTGAGGATATTGTCAGGTTGCCAAAGACGGCGCAGTTGCCTTCAAGGAAAACAAGTTTATTGGAGCGAACTTCTGCTCCCCTAACAACTAAAATAATAAAGGCGGCGACGAAGCAGTCAACAAAGCGACATGCGAAGGCGAGCTTCGACGACTCAAATGCCAGGCCGTCTGCTCTGCGGGCGTTTATCACTCGGCGCGAGGGTTTCTTGAATCCTCGAATTGTATCCAGAACACCGTAGATCAGCAAATATTATTCTAGGCTGTTCACGTTAGTCCGGAACGCTCTCCCTATCACAAGATATAACACATGCGGCACAGAAAGAACGGAACACGCGCTTCCCTTAGCACACAGACAACACCGATTGCACAGACCGGTGAAGCCGGGCGGCAAAAGCAAAGCACCAATAAACGAGCCAATGCATGATTCGCGGCAATATTGCGACATGAAGGTCCCCACAAACTGCGCTCTGCACGTATGAATTCAAAGGCAATTCTTCTGTCTATCCAACTCGGAGACGATCTTTTCGGGTAGAAGAACGCGCGTCGCCAGTTATAGAAATAAGCTTGAGTGATTAAGCTCTCAGGATAGAGATGGATGGTTTCATTCATTGATAGTACGCATATCTCCCAACCACGTTGTGCAGATACGTTAAGCTGCTTTATTGTTTTCAGGCTGAAGAATTAAATGCAGAAATCGGCAATGGTACAAGAAATAACCCTTTTGAAGCCAAGATTGATTTCATAAGACCTGCTGGTTTCTGTGTATTAAATGTTATCTGGGTTCGAAAAGACGCAAGAAGACGACTAGCCAAAATCAGACACGGGCATATATTGCATGTGCATACAGGCGCTTCACATCTTCCCCATCACAGGAATTGCCCTAAACGCTGGAAGGAAGCAATTAACAGATGCTTCTTCCAACTGCGTCGGCCTTTTGCTCTTTAACAGATTGGAGGTTAGAGGAAGTGTTTCATCACAAGTTTTTTTCATCACAATACCCTAACTATAAATCAATAGGTGTAAAAGTATAAGTAGTGTTTTGCTTAAGTCGCTATATTATTATTTGAGGAAATCTGATCCTGCTTTTTTGTATCTGAATTTCTACGCTTTTGCAGGGCGACGTTTCAAGTTGTTTTGTGTGGCGTATTGCAGCTCGCAGGAGCTCCGCAGCTCGTTTAAGTTAGTGGCCTAATCTGCAATTAGGAAATTTGCGCGGCATCTCTGCCACTCTGGAGAGCATCCACAGCAGCATTCTAGTCAGCGCTGGTAGGCACTGCGAGTGTATGCGTATTATGTATAAATTTATGGAAATGTCAGCTGCCCACTTTCGAGAATGTATTTCGCTCACCCTCTTCTCACACCATAATTTTACTTATCTTTTCTATTTCTAGACTACCGCCAGCCCAGGAATCGTAGCCTTGGTTTGTAAGTGGTTATAATGTGCGTGCCTAAAACCAAATGATGAAGATGATGATGATGATGATTGAATTTTGTTGCGCAAGGCCGAATGAGGGCCAAGAACGCCAAAGAATCTTTGTTCATTTCAGTGATCCGAATGCTAAAAACATTTCAGTAAAACTAACCGTAAAAAAACAAAAGTCAATAAAGATGAGTCACGTAAAGGGCGAGGTTGTCATGACGCATGATGAGAAATGAGATGTAAAAATTTGGCATCAGAGAGAAACTCAAAGATGCGCTACATTGGAAACATGGGCTCGTCTCCTAAAAAGTACCATGGGTGGAATGGCATGCGTTGTCTGTATTTTCGTGGGACGTCGTTGTGTCAAATGCCCATTGCGTTGGATGAGTATGTTGCTTACGGATAGGCTCTCTCCACACCCGCTGCACATTGGTGTGCCGATCCGTGGAGCAGGTGGGAGTGTGGTACAAGTGTGTGGCCTATACGTAACCTTGCTAAGGCCACTACAGCGTTTATGCTGAGTCAGTTGAGTATTGTCCCAGGTGTGGCTTTATTACATTTAGTTTTTTGTCTGTCTGTTCACTCCAGTGTTTTTGCCATATTTTGCGTAGTTTTTGTTTCATGTGTGACTTCAGGTCAGTGAAGTATACTGATGTAACGTGCACTGCGTTTTCAAGCCAGCAGCGGAGGGAATTTCATCTTCTGTCTTGTTTCCCGCGAACTATCACTGGAGTAGGACCAACGGGCACATCATAGTTTGATCCATTTGCTAACATAATCGTCTTAAGAACAAGATTGATGATTAAATTTTTGGACTTCTTTAGGATGATAACGCCCGCACAACTGTTAATGAATCAGTTTAAATAATATATTTTGGAATAGGATATTATACAATGTGAATCGCAGCAAGGATTCCACATGCCTCTGCTGTGAAAATGCTGCACGTTATTTTTATTGTCAGAAAAACTTAACATCGGGTTCGTGCGCAGCACATGACATGGTCGTGGAAGTTTTGAAGGCGTCGCTGTAAACGTATGTGCACTGGTATTGCTACTGCAACGAGAGGAAATGCTGCAGAATCACATTTCTTGATGCCATATTTTTATCAATTTGGATGGAAGACAAGTCGCCCCACGTAGTGCGAAGGGGCCATGGTGCTACCCAAAATCAAATCAAAATGATTTGGAGGTGCTTAAAAAGGTGATAAGAGGTAGAGCCGCCTTCGGTCTTACCCTTTGTGAGAAAGAGACATGGATAGTGGAATTAGGAAGAGCTGTGATGTGGATGTATCCATCAAGCAGGTTTGAAGGTGTGGTTATCAAATAATGAGATTTAACACGAGTAAAAAAGCTCAACATGAGTCCACTGGCACCATTTGTCGAGTTCTACATACAGTCTTTTAACAGGGGTTGTACGGAAAGCACCACACGAAAGGCGAAGCCCCAAGTGCGGCACTGGGTCGAGGATTTTAAGCGGTGTTTTCGTAGCCGCCCGTAGGCAGCGATTTCGTAATCCAAACACGACCCTACAAAAGCGGCACAAAGGTGCAGCAGCAGTTGTTTATCTACAGCATATGACTGGGGAGACAGGACGTTCCGAATATTCATTGTTCGGAGGCAGTTTTTTTAGTTTGATGTGACAGATGAATGTGAGTTTTTCTTCTATTACCACACTTAAAAGCGTGTGTGCCTTTTGTACAGGAATTGGGTCACCACTGAGATCTATGTCAGATCGGGCGTTACTCCGCGCCTCTTTGAAAATGCCACACTTTTCGCGGTACTTTTTGCGAAATTAAGCTTCAAACCATTTTCTTGTGCCTAAGAAGGGAGTTTGTTACAAGATGAACCTGAATTTCACGTACGGGCATGTTACAGCATTTAAAGATATTTCTGTATTATCCACATAAACTAAACAGGAGATTGATGGTTACAATTGTTTGCACAGAGAATTCATCTTGACAATAATGCGCAGGTCAAAACTGCGCCTTGAGGCATGCTATTTAACTGAATGTGAACTTTGCAAAGTGCCGACTTGAATAACTTCGACACGAAAGGTTCGTTTGGACAAGTAGCTACCGAAAGTGTCCAACATGCTACCCGTTACACCATAGGATTTAGGTCCGCGAGAATGCCCTAACACCATGCTGTATCATAGGCTTTCTCGATATCAAAAACTACACTCATGCAATACTGTTTAAGTATAAAGGCATCTTTTATGTACGATTAGAGACAAACCAGCTTATTGTTGGTGGATCGCCCCGCCGGGAAGCCTGCGTGGCAGTTCTCGACGAGATCATTGCACTCAAAAAAGTACACGTGCGTGCGGATTATCATCTGCTCGAGAAGCTTACACAGGCACCTTGTCAAAGCAATGGGTTTTGAACTCGCCGGAAAGGAAGGGTCTTTTCATTCCTTCAGAAAAGTCATAACTATTGCCCCTCCAAGAGCATGAAATGTGCCCCCAAAGCCATATGCGGTTTTATTGGTTGCAGGAGTGTCTCGAGAGTATCTGCGTGTAGGTGTTGTATCCTACTGTATGGTATTGTGTCTGGCCCGGTAGATGAATTACAGTTGGCAAGACCAACTTCCACTTCATGAAGTGGGAATTAAGAGTTGAAAGCTCATTTTAGACTTCCTTTTTTTCGCGTAAGGGCTTCTTTATTGCAGATGAAGGTGCTGCATGAAAGTGGTAGTGTAGTGTGCTAAACAGAATTTATGCAGGAAGTGGTGTGCGAAGGTGTTAGCCTGGTCTTCCAGTGTGTCCAATATTATACTGACCAGAGACAGGGAAAAAAAGGAAAAAAAATAATGTTCCCTACAAAAATAAAAGCAACCTAAACAAAAACGGGAACAACCCAGGCTGTGTGGACGTTGTTCATTGAATTTTGTATACGTGTTGAGACGTGCGTGTCCGTGTATGAGTTTATGGATGTCAAGAAGGATCGCCAAATCTCTTTTTGCCCCACGGCGCACGCTTTCCCCAGTTGCTTTTGATTCCTGGAAAGATACAATGTGATTCGAGGTGGGGGTACCGGTGAAGGACACCCCACGCCTTATTCTGGGCCTCTCGTGCTCGCCTTTAGTCTTCGTTCCACCAGGGCCTCATTGGGTAGCACGGGGCACCGCAGGCCTGGGGAATGGACTTTCTACCAGCATCGATGATGTGCACAGTGAGGAGTTGGGTAGTTTCGTCTACGTGTAGGTGTGCTGGTGCTGTGTGTCGTAGTTTAGATGTATCTGTGAATGTACTCCTGTTTGCTTTTGATTATTTAAACCTGTTATCAGAAGATGGACTGCTTGGACTTTTACCTAAATATATAAGTCAGGTAGGGAGGTGTTCACCTATGTCATTAGGTGTTCACCAATGGTGTTCACCTATGGCATTAGATGTTCACCTATGGCATTAGGTGTTCACCTATGGCATTAGGTGTTCACCAATGTTGGCACTAACCCTTATGGGTTAGTGCCCAACATTCCACTCAAGACCTGGAAAGAGTACTTCAGAGCCAATAGCTAAGTGAAGGTGTGAGTAAGTGTTGTGCCCTAGGTTATGGTATGTAAGCTTATTTGTGTTGAATAAGCATGCTTCTGAGTATGTTAGGAACGTTTCGATAAGGCTTCCTGGTGCACCCGTGCGGGAGGAGCCCCAATGGGAGTTATGAGCATTCTGTTCACCTAAGAGAATGAAGGGCTCCGGTATCCGATCTAGAAGGCCCTCGAAATCAGAGCTCGAAAGCTGGAAGTCAGGGGAGATGTAGAGAGAGCATACCGATATCGACCTAAGAAATATTACCTTGGAGATAGCTACAGCCCCAAGAGAAGCTTTTAAAGATAGAGGGCTGCATGCTGATGATTTCTGGGACACAATGGCCACACCGCCAGAAGGGTGTCTGTAGCCAACCCTTTCCTTTCTGAATATCATATACCTTTGTAATAAATTTGTTGGCTTAGAATTGTTCGTTGTTTCTTGGAGACACATGACACCTGCCTGATTAACATGCAGCACCTGATACACATCATCAAAATTTTAAAAGGGGCTTTTGCACTTTTACTGAATAATGTTTGATGTTCTCATTACTTATATTTAGGAATGAGTGGACTGTGTGTGTCCGCGTTCATGTATTGGCTTTCGGGTCTTGTAATCTCGGAAGGGGCTTTTTCGACCTTTCTGCTTGCTTGGACGTTGCTGGCCGCTCCTTGCGCTGCGTTACAGGCACGAACGGCCAAACATCTATCGCCTCGTCAGATGTCAGGTGGGTGCCCGGCGGACTGGGCCCCCTGGACTTTGCACCCCTTCGGGTGTCCTTCGTTTGAGCTGCCAACGCCGACGTCGTCAGGAGTGTCAAAGGTGGCACGGGCAGTGCGGTGGGGGTAGGTGCATATGTGGGCCCCTGGTGTGCATCCCCTCGTCACCCTCCAACGTACTGGAAGACAAGGACAGGGAACGAAGCGGCATCGGTTCAGGAGGAGGCGGTTGTTACGGTGTTGTTACGGGTGGGGCTGCCTGAGGCAACCAAGCTCCGGTGGAGGCGCGGGACCAGGTCAGAATCGCTGAACTGGGTCCCTGTGGAAACCAGACAACGCTCCGCCACCCGGCGAGCTGCATCGGCGTGCCTCCCTAGGAAGAAGTAGATGAACAACTTCCGCGCCTCTGGAAAGGTGATGTGCTCCGTGACCTTGACGTTGACTCTCGTTTTTTTCAAGCTTAAATCTGTCGCGCTGGCGTGAGTATGCAGCGTGTGGTCCCTGGACCTTTTTACGAGTGATATTTCTTGAAGGACAGTTCTCGGTCTGATGATCATGTTGAGCGTATTTCGCGCATGCTAGTGGTCGACCACAGCAGGAGTGAGTGCCATGCCAAAACCGCTGGCATCTAAGCAGCGCTTCGGGTTGGGGATGTATGGTGTCCCAGGGCAATGAACGAAGCCTGCATTTACTGAATCAGGAACTGTGGAATAGTGGAAATTCAATATTACATGTTTTGTTGAAATTTACTTGTTATCTCGGCGATTCATGACTGGCGTTACTGCGGTCTCACTTTGGTCTCGAAGGCCTTCCAGCAGGTCGTTTTCAGTTTCATTCATCATATCTAGCTCAAAGATCACACTTTGGGAGCTCTTAAGATTGTGGTGGGGCTGTGACCCTGATGCCTAGATCTGTGATGCGAGCTTAAATCGAGAGATTTGTCGCTTGTTGCTTGTTGTTGATTTCTAGAAGTTCTCCGAGTGTAAGTTTTTGTCTTTGTACGATTGGCGAACAATGCCCTCAGGATATTCGGGGATAGGAAAGACAGACTTCATTGCAAGGGGGTTCACCGTGTGAACCGATTCTCTTATCAAAAGCCTAGCATAGTTGTCCGGCTTTGAGAAACACAGGGTTGGCAACAGAGGAAAGGGTAGTTTAATGCAGCCCCATTTGGCGGGCCACTTTTTGGATTTAGAAAGTTTAGAAACCTAATGGCATGTAACAAAAGCAGAAGACGGGGGTGCTTTCTTCGTCAGCTTTACACTGATTACTGAAGAGGTGGTGGAGCTCCCTTGCTAGACAACAGAACGAAAGCCCATCTACCTGAGCTTGACCTGGGCTCCGACGGCCACCTTTCGTGGTTTCTAACACTCCACCTTGAAACCCCTCCTCCCGGTAGGTCAAAAATGATGCTATGGGGTCGGGGTTCGCGGTGTTGCCAATGCCGGCACCAGGAATACTCAAGGTGCCCCGTGTGGGGTAAAACCAAACGGCCTACCGCTCTGTGGTTTACTTTTAAGCGCGACGATAGGCACTGTTTTGGCATAGTAATTCATTAGCTGATGGGAGCGTATTCATTTTTTTAGCTGATGTGAGCGTATTCCGGTTATTCTATCCGGTAATTCTTCTATACATAGCTTTTGTTCTACTTAGCATCAGCCTCTTTATTTTCTAGTCCGCCATCTCTGTTCTTTTATATGTTTTCCATGGTTACGTGGCAGGAATTACTCTTTTTGTTTAAGTAAAGGAAGTTATTTATATACATTGCAATTTTATCCAAGGCAAATTATTTACTCCGGTTTCAGTATATGAGCTATTTGCAATAACTATTTCTTTAATTAGTTGTCAGGAGAAAACATTTGAGGTATCAGAATTTCCACTTCTAGAATTCAACCCGGCTTGGCTCATCCCCTTAGATGTCTCTTGTTGATTGGTCTGCCATGTTTTTATCGAAAAATTTTTCACTTCTCGTAGCCTGATATGACAGCTCGGAATAATATTCTACTTCGTGATCTGCGCCTATCAGTAATTTTTTTGGAAAAGGACGGTCTGAATAGCTTCCCTTTATCTACGTCTAAAATTCGGTCGGACACCATGCCATCGTTTCCTTCCGTATTACGCCTGTTCTTTTCCTGTTACCAGTGTAACAGACACTGTCCTTTTCGCTGTTGCTCATCGGAGAGGCAAAATAACAAAGCATCAACGGCACATTTACCTCCGTCTCAAGGCTGTCCTTCTCAATCTCGTGTGCCCCCTGTTGCCGGTGGCAGCTAGTCAACTGCACAAGCTTTTTTCAGGCGTTGGTTGCCTTAAAAAAGAATAGGCAAACGTGCTAAGAAATAGTACACAATATAAGTGTGATCTGCTGTCCTTGTTTTGATGTAGCTTACACTGTTTTCAGGCTTCTAACTTGCTCCCTCTGTTTGAAGCAATAAACCCAGGCCTTCATTGTTTCGTGTCGCTTATATACTGTCAAACCATTGCAGAATAGAAATATATTTGGTGTTGCGGTAGTGTGCAAAGTATTGCCAGAAGCTAGAAATGAGTTTCCTATATTGATAATTGTGATAATTGAATAATGCCGAATTGCGCAGGCAGATAGGAAGCAAAGAAAGTAGATATATTTAGGCCGAGAGTTTAATGCTTGGGGTAGCTTTTTAGAACACGTTTGCCAGAGAAGTCACCTGTCTCTATGCTTATTGAGCTCCACTATTTTCCCACCTCCCCAGGATATAATCTATCACGTTTATGGCAATGTAACGGTCCATGAAGTTCAAGCTCCTTTTCAATCAGTTCACATTTTCGTAATCTCACTTTTTTAAAAAAGGACAAAAAGTAAAGTGGTGAACCGTAACCCTCGAACAAAGCTATGAAAAGTCTACAGTTCACATAAAAAAACTGATGCGGCTAGCAAAAAAATCACGTTTTAAAAAAAAGCGACAATGCAATGTAAAACGTACACTTTTAACTGTGACTGAAGAGTGTGTTCGGTCGGTCCCTTATCTGTCATTTTGTCTTCACATTAACAAACTTCTGTGCAATATCTAGGGCTATTTATTTAAAGCATCCTTCAAGCAAGAAGGCAAATTTTTATGAGATGCTTTACAAGTAGAACTCTGACTAAACACGTTCGGGATGTTGGTGTTATTTCCCCTTTTTGCAGCCTGTGAGGTCCACTATACAGGGCAATATTCGTGAGCAATCTTTTACCAGCCTTTCGGTGCCCTTTTGTAGAATACTACAGACGATGAAGTTCTGTTATCATCTACTCGAGTAATTAAGCCATCATCTATTATTTCATTTGTACAGAAGGTGGGTATCGTAGTCGAAAAGCCTAAATTGCCAATTACAACTAGTGATCTTTATTTCAGACATTTAAAAATATGTTTGTAAAATATCTTAGCCTTCGAAAAAAACAATAAAAAGGTTTAAATAAACCTACTTACACAGCAGCTGTTAAAACGGCAAAAACCAAAACCAGCTTTGAAGTCAGCATATTTGTTTAGAAGGGAATGAACACACCGAACGAGTAGAGCCGAATGCAAAAAACTGTTCTGGTTTTGTGTAGGTGAACAAAAAAACAAAAGAACAGTGACCAATAAATTCAAGCGTTGCATCACATTGTACTGCTTACGGCGTGTTGGAACACCTGCTAGAAAGTAAAATGAACCATATGAGGAAAACAGTCTCCATTTCTAAGTAGCCCAGTTTATTTATTACAGCGTTTTAAATCGTTCTTTTTTATTCATGCAGCACCTGTACGATCAAACTTGCGTGTTTCACCACATTTGCAACATTTTCAAAAAGCCTTGGTTTATTTCACACTGTAGTAAGATTGACAAAGCGAAATTGCGGAAATAGGTTTCTGTGGCCTATTTGCCAAGCGCTGCTTACCAACTATTAAGCAGTTTCGCGGGACGAATGAATTTCAACCTAGAAATCTCGATAGGTATAACCAATGCAACACAAGCAATAAACGTAATATTTTTTTATTAGATAACTAGGAAGATGGTTGTTTAGAGGTTTTTGTCTAAAATTTATGTTTTAAAACTTGTATAAATTTAGAACAACGTACCGCAAGCTC
Organism: Haemaphysalis longicornis; assembly: GCA_013339765.2. Lineage (NCBI taxonomy): Eukaryota > Metazoa > Arthropoda > Arachnida > Ixodida > Ixodidae > Haemaphysalis > Haemaphysalis longicornis. The sequence goes on from CM023453.1 coordinate 144,431,316, forward strand.
AGATTTTAAACTATTCCTGTAATTCTTAACAAATATTTGTCCATTTGTACACAATGACTTTCTAGAAAGCTACTATAACAATAATAATGAATGAACTCTACATACTAGAAAATGTTGATACCTTGTGACATCTGCACCTAAAATCTAGCGTAAACCATACCTTCCATTTTTGCGTAGTTTGTTACCTGTGCCCGGGAACGCCTGGCTTCCCCCGCTATAATCGAAGCGAAGGGCGTGTCCCCATCTCTTCTGTCTGCCACACAAGCTATCTTATTATATAAGAAAAATGTTTCGCAGAGTCGTTACTAAACCCTAATATTCGGCTTTGAATGTATTGTTATGAATCTATCTAAATGGTTCTGGAAGTAGTCACAGGGAAATATGTTAAACGCCGCTACATGCATTTCGCCACCACTAATCTGTGCAAAATGTTTTGGTTACTGCTCCTATGCTGGGCAGGTATTTTTTGAGGTCTTAACGGAGCACAAGCTTGGTCCAATAAACGTTTGTTCCTTGAAGAAGCCTGCTTCTTCCTTTGCTACTTCACAATACTGAAATCGTATATTTTGCGGAACCACGGAATAATGATAAGGAACCTTCAAATCGTCCAATGATTTTTGTCTTCCCGTTCAGTGAATACAATATTCGGGAAATATTAACGCTGCGGCCCAACCACAAATAAACTCAGATTTCCCTGCGCTAGATAAACAAACCAAGATAGGGTGGATTTATCTGAGAAGAAATGCGCCTTAACATATTGTTACGGTGACGTGAAGGAAACCGTAAAGCCAAGGGAACCAGGGGTATCTACACGGTATATTTACCACCCTGAGAGCACTGTGCAGGCAAGGCGCAAGATCCTCTTCTACTTTCTTTTCTTCTGCCTTATTCAGAGCGGGCTAACATAATCATCTTTCGGGCAGTACCTGGCACACGTCCCAATGTGGCACACAGGCTGTGCACGACCTCTTCCTGTGCTTAGCCCCATAAGCTAAGACTCCGTAGCATAACCCCCGCTGCGGAAAGCGCAATCTCGGTGCTATATTGCCGCGAACCTGCATTGTGTTTATTTATGTTTTGCTTTTGCCTCCCGGCTGCGCCGGTCTGTTATACTCTGTGTCAAGGGAGGCACGTGTTCTATTCTTTCTTTCTGTGCCGCATGTGTTATCTGTTCTGATAGGGAGAGCATTGCGATATAACGTGAACAGCCCAGAATAATCTTCTTGGATCTACAATGTTTCAGATGTGAATCGACGTTTCTAGAACCATGCGCGCCGAAAGATAAAAAGCCTGCTGAGGAAACGCCGGGGTATTCGACTCGCTGTATCTCGCATGCGTACGTCACTTTGTTGACTGCTGCTTTGCTGCCTCTGTATTTCTTGAGTTGTTAGGGGAGCACAAGTTCGCTCCAATAAAGGTGTTTTCCTTCAAGGCAACTGCGTTGTCTGTGGCTTCGTAACATCTGGTGGAGGTGCGGGGTACATGAACCCTAAGCCCTCGTCAAGCCGACAAGCAAGCCCTACTCGTGTCAGCCACCGACATTAAGGTGTACAGCCAGAGTTTGGACTGCTTCCGGATAAAGTGAAGAAAGAATACGCCGTGAAAACCACCATGATCAACGCAGGAACCATGACCAGCGCTTCCAATCCTCCCCTCGTTCTTCGGGAACGCAGGGAGCCCCCATCATTCCATGGGTCGCCTGCGGAGGACCCCGAAGACTGGTTGGAGCAGGTCGAACGGGTCGAACTGTTTAACCGATGGGACGACACGGAGACACTGAGGCAAGTGTTCTTCTACCTTCAGGACTCAGCACGGATATGGTTCGAAAACCACGAGAGTTCCCTAGAGTCTTGGAAAAATTTTAGAACACAATTTTAAGTGTGAATACACTTTATAAGCGACACCAAACCATCCACCGCCGGCGTCGGCGGCGGCGTCCGCAGTGCTCCTCTATAAAGAAAAACAGCATCCGGTGCCAGGTTTCGATCCGCGGACTTTGCGGCCGCAGCGCGACGCTCTACCGATCAAGCCACGGACGCGACGGTGATATCAGTGTTGACGCGCCTTATATCTTTAACGCATTCAAACTACGTCGTCAGCGGCGTGCGTTGGCGACTCAGCGGCGTTATAGCGGCTTGATAACTGCGTGGTGTACACGTGATACTACAAACCCGATGGAAGAGATGGAAGAGAATGAGGCGAGGCGGTGGGCTGCGGGGGCCGAGCGCAAGCGCCGCAAGCGGGCCGACAACCGTGTATTCGCACTTTCACATTCTCCCCCTCGGGGAAATGCGGGGGAATTTTTAACGACGCTCACCACGGTTGTGCGGAAAGAGTGGGCCGAAGTATTGCTGCAGACGCGGACACAACAACCTAACGAAAACACTGTGGTGTTCGTCGAGGAGCTGAAGAGGCTTTTCAGACGTGCTGACCCTTGCATGGCGGAAGAAAAGAAGTTACGCTTATTGATGCGCGGTGTGAAGGAGGAACTGTTGCGGGACTTGTCCGCAATCCACCCAAAACCATCACCCAATTTGTGACCGAAGCCAGCACAATTGAGAAGGCCCTCGGAATGCGTTCAAAGCAGTATGATCGCAACTTTGTTAGCGCTGCCAATGCGAGCTATTTCGACAGCACGCGGATTCCGGCCGACAGCCTACGAGAGACTATCCGCGCAATAGTGAGAGAGGAGCTGCGCAAACTTGTCCCAACACCACCGCAACCCCAAGTCGCTTCCCTCACCGAGGTCATTAAGGAAGAAGTGCAGCTAGCGCTGGGAACTTCAACGACGCCAGAGGCAACCCGCGAGCCGCCAGCTATGGCCTACACGGCTGCCGTCCGTCGACCTCGTCCGCCTCCCCCCTCGTCCCGAAGCTCCATACCGTCGTCCCCTGTCGCCGGCCCGACCACCTGCGGTGCAAATCACCCCCCCCCCCCCCAAGGAAGACCGACGTGTGGCGAACGCCAGATAATCCGCTGCTTTGCTACCACTTCGGAGAGGCCGACTACATCTACCGTTGCTGCCCCTACAAGACGCTCGGTTTCCGAGGGTTCTCCGGCGACTCACCACGCCCCCGGCCCGGCCAGCGCCCCACTGAAATCGAAGATTACCTGTCCAATGCCAACCGAGGTCCAGCCAGTTTCAACCGGGCGCCGTCGCCCTACCCGTACCAATCGCCGAACCGCCGTAGCAATGCTGACTTCGCCCGTCGAAGGTCCCCAAGCCCACACGGGGGAAAATAAAAGCAGCAACTTCTGCAGGTGAAGTTGCTGTACGGCGAAAAACCGGAAACCCTCCAACGACGCAAGGACACGCCGAAGACAGTGATTCACGACATGCCCTCGTCACGACAACCCGACCTAACCCTGACGAGACTCCCGAACACGACGACAGCTACACGGCGCGACGCGTACCCAACATGACGGAGACTGCCACTGAGAAGACTACGACGACGCACAATGCCCGACCGTCAAAACGCACAAGTCGAGATTTGACGCCCCGATGCACCCGGAACTCGAGGAAGGCGGCGTCCGACGTCAAGGTGTCCATCGGCGGCTTTGATGTAGTCGCTCTCGTAGACACGGGATCCGACTACTCAGTATTGAGCGGACCATCTGCGTCTAAGCTGAAGAAAGTTATGACCAGAAGGGATGGTACGCACATAATAAAATTGCGTTCCTCGAAGAAAACCAACGAGCTAGTGACGGGATCGCAGTCGCCGACTTTGAACGCGCACCCGAAGATAACTTCAAGCTTCCGCATTCCTTCGACATGAATCCGGCGCTGCCGCCAGAAGAGAGGAACAAGCTATTGGCTTTGATGCGTCGCTACAGCGAGTGTTTTTCGTCGAACTCAAACTTACGTCAGACACCTCTGGCGAAGCACCGGATAATAACCGAGAATGGAACCCGACCTACCCGACAGTCACCATACTATGTCTCTTCACACGAGGGCGAAGCCATCTGGACTCAAGTCGACGACATGCTCAGCGACGACATTATACAACCATCGAAAAGTTCGTGGGCTGCGCCAGTCGTACTCGTCAACAAGACGGCACGCTGAGGTTCTGCGTTGACTACCGACGATTGAACAATATCACCAAAAAGGACGTGTACCCCCTGCACGAATCGACGACGCTCTCGACCACCTCTGCCACGCGAAGTACTCCTCATCGATGGATCTGAAGACAGGCTACTGGCAAACTGAATTGGACGGGAGAGATCGAGAGAAGACTGCATTCATAACCCCGGACAGCCTATATGAGTTCAAGATAATGCCGTTTGGGCTATGCACGGCGCAAGCAACGTTTCGAAGAGTCATGAACACTGTGCTAGTGGGCCGGAATTGGCACACCTGCCTCGTATACCTCGACGACGTTGCAGTATTCTCCGGCACTTTCGACGAACACCTTGCAAGGTTGCAGTCTGTACTCGAGGCCATTCGTACGTCGGGGTTAACGCTGAAGCCTGAAAAGTGCCTTTTCGCGTACGAGGAACTCAAGTTTTTGGGCCATGTCTTCAACGCCGCAGGAGTCCTGCCTGACCCGGCGAAAACTTCAGCCATTGCGAACTTCCCAAGACCAAAAGATCAGAAGGGCGCTTCGTCGGAATCTTCGCACGCATTGCAGAGCCACTCACGCGCTTGACGAAAGATAACACCCCTTTGAGCTGGGAAAACGCCCAAAAAAAGCATTTTGCGAGCTGCAACAATGCCTGCAAAGCCGCCCGTGCTCACGCATTTCGACGAAAACGCCGAAACTGAAATGCACACGGACGCCAGTGATACAGGCTTGGGTGCTGTCTTTATCCAAAAGCAAAGCGGTTGCGAAAAAGTAATCACCTATGCCCGCCGTGGTCTGTCCGAGTAAGAAAAAAAACTACTCAGCGTCTGACAAAGATTGCCTGGCGATTGTATGGGCCATTTCGAAATTTCGCCCATTCGTGTATGGAAGACTGTTCAAGGTTGTGACAGACCATTATGTGCTATGTTGGCTCGCCAATTTGAAGGACCCCTCTGGCCGTCTTGGGCGGAGGAGCGCCTGCAAAAATTCGACGTTACAGTAGTCTATAAATCCGGCAGGAAGCACCCCGACGCCGACTGCCTGCCCCGCGCCCCCGTCGACCCGCCACCAAAGGGCTCCGATGAAGACAGCGCGTTCTTCGGAGTCGTGACAAGAGACCGACCGAGCCGCCCAGCAGCGTGCCTACCCTGGTTTTCGCGTCATGATCGACTACCTCGAAGGACGCAACGTCGCCGTGCCTAGGGCGTTGAAGCGGAGCTTACCAACATTCACCCTTAAAAACTCCGTTCTCGTGAAAAAGAATTTCAGCCCCGGAAGGAGAACGAATTATCTACTTGTCATCCCCTTAGACCTTTGTGTCGAAATTTTGGAAGCATGCAACGACGACCCGTCTTCCGGAAATCTCGGCACAGCTCGCACTATTGCAAAAATCAAGGCGAAGTACTTTTGGCCCCGCCTTATATCCGACGTCACCAACTACGTTTGGAGTTGCCGTGGCTGCCAGCGACGAAAAACACCGTCGACAAGGCCCGCCGGACTTCTGCAACCGATCGCCGTCCCGTCGAAGCCATTTCAGCAGATTGGAATGGATCTTTTAGGCCCGTTTCCTACATCACAATCACAGAACAAGTGGATTGTCGTAGCGATAGACTACATGACGCGCTACGCAGAGACCGCCGCTCTTCCGTGGGGGACTGCACAAGAAGTCGCCAAGTTCTTCATAAACCAAGTTGTGCTGCGACATAGAGCCCCTGAAGTCCTAATAACAGACCGTGGAATGGCCTTCACTGCGGAGCTCATGCAAGGAATCTTACGCTACAGCAACACGGATCATCGAAGAACGGCGGCGTACCACCCCTAAACGAACCGACTAACGGAACGTTTGAACAAGACGATTGCGGATATGCTGTCCATATACGTCGACGTTTAACATAAGACCTAGGACGAAGTGCTCCCGTATGTCACGTTTGCGTACAACACGGCTATACAAGAAACCACGCAGATGTCGCTGTTCGAGCTCGTCTACGGAAGACAGCCGACTACAATGCTTGACGCCATGCTGCCGCACGTAGAAGACGACGACCTGAACGCCGACGTACAATGATGCCTTCAGCGTGCGGAGGAGGCCCGCCAGCTCGCTCTAGTTCGTATAACGGACCAGCAGCTGGTGGATGCCGGCCGCTACAACATCCGACGCCGAGCCTCCGAGTACCACCCAGGGGATCGTGTGTGTGTTTGGACTCCCATCCGACGACGCAGACTGAGTGAGAAATTTCTGCGACGGTATTTCGGACCCTACAAGATTCTACGACGTGTTGGCCAACTTACCTACGAAGTGATCCCCGATGGTGACTCCAGCACACCACGACGACACACGCGGCCCAAAGTCGTCCACGTGGTTCGCGTAAAACCTTTCTACTGACGATGACGAACTTTTTATTTGTTTGAACTGTCACTTATGTTAGCATCGGGTCGATGCACTCTTAGAGCGGGGGGGTAATGCCGCGAACTTGCATTGTGTTTATTTACCTTTTGCTGTTGCCACCCGGCGGCGCTGGTCTGTTATCTCTGTGCCAAGGGAGGCGCGTGTTCGATTCTTTCTTTCTGTGCCGCATGTGTTATCTGTTCTGATAGGGAAAGCATTGCGATGTAACGTGAACAGCCCAGAATAATCTTCTTGGATGTACAATGTTCCAGATGTGAATCGACGGATCGAGAAGCACGAGCGCTGAAAGATAAAAAGGGCCCATCTCCCCGCGAGGGGGACTCGTGTAAATGTGTCGCATAGGGGGTGGGTGTATTGCGTTAACGTTTATTGTTTGGGGAGTTGGTGGTAGTGACTGCGTTGTATCAGCAGCTTCTTGACGTAGTTTGAATGAGTCAAGGATATAAGGCGCGTTCGTAGCCTTCCATTCTGTGTCGGCTTTGTGGCGCACTGGGTAGAGCACCATGTTCCTCGCGTTCCGCCCGCAGGGTCGTGGATTGAACCCAGGCGCGGGTAAGTATTATTTTTTTATATAGTGTAGGGGGAGGGGTGCGGACCTGTTGTTGAGAGCGAGGAGGGCAGCGTGATGCGGGAGAGGAGGAGTGGGGAGAGGGCGCACCTGGAACGGCTGTTGCGGACGCCGAGGCACACCAACGCCGGGTGACATCATGAGTTAAAGAAATGCTCTGCATTTAAAAAGCCTGCTGAGCAGACGCCGGGGTATTCGACTCGCTTAGCTCGCATGCGTACGTCACTTTCTTGACTGCTGCTTTGCCGCCTCTGTATTCCCTGAGTTTTTTAGGGGAGCATAAGTTCGCTCCAATAAACGTGTTTTCCTTCAAGACAACTGCATTGTCTGTGGCTTCGTGACAATATTATAGCGACGCCGGTGACGGACCGTAGTACGGTTTCAGGCGGGCTATGTGAACAGCGCCCTGATTTGAACGGTGGCAATTTGGCGTTGGCATGGCCGCTGTTTTGTCGTACGTGACATCGATGACTTGTCGGATGACACGGTAGGAACCAGAATAGGGAAATAGGCGTTTTTAGTGGCGAAGCTCCTCTTTCTCGGGCCCTGTCCCGTCCCTCGTTTCTGCCGTGTACATGCCGCTGATGATTACTGTGGGAGGATGCCCCTAGGGATTGGCCAACCAAAAATTGGACGCAGAAGTCAAAACGTTCAACGCGTTCGTTGGTACGCAACAAGGAGGAGAGGAAGAAGAAGAGGTTGTCGTTCATCTTCTGCGAGCTGAAGACATGTACCGGGTGTATGCGACACAAGACGCTCTACAGAAGGCGAAGGCCAAGGTGGCTAAAATGCCACGCACCGAATGTGCCAACTTACCCTTGGAGATTCTCGACGTCCCAAACAAGCCCTACATGATTACCCCAAACATCGACGTCGTCGAAGGGCTTATCAACGAAGCGGTGGGAAGTCTGAAGCTTTGCCAGTGAGGAGTGGTGGTCTCGACGCGGCGGCGCCCGGTTTCGATCCCACGACTCTCTGGCCGCGACGGGAGGTACGTGGCGGTCTTCCCACTGCGCTACGAACCGAGACGCGAGCATGGCTACGAACGCGACTTGTGTCCTTCACTTATTCAGATGTTGGGCGCTGTCAAGAAGACCTGTAACAACGTGTCGAGTCTTTATATGACGTGTTGCCGAATGTTTTAAGGCTTTACCGATAAGCATTTTAGCTTCGCCCTTTCATCATCATTCACTTCGTGGAGAATTCAGGATTTTTTTCAGAAAGTCCTACGCTGCGTGACGGCGATCCCTCTAGGACAAGTGATCCCGGTGGAAAGTAAAGGTTTCGGTGTCGGGAGTCGTAGCGCGCCTTTTGGGGTACCTGTCATAAGAGGAGGTTGAAGCGGGCAACTTGCCGAGCGTGGTCGGCACAAGTGCTGGCGGCTTCGGCATGCTCAGTTGTAGACTGAGAAGACGGTAAAAGGGTGTCAAGCGGCAAAGGACTCTCGGCTGTAGACCAAGAAAAATGTGGATGAGCGTCTAGTGTCACGAGAAGATGAATCGTAAGCGAACGTGACGTAAGACATTGTCACGTCGCAGTCACGATGGTCGGTGGAGACGTACATGGACACAGAGATCGGCGAACTCACTCATGAGTCCACTCATTCAGACTCATTTGAACTCATAATCACGCGTGACTTTGAGTTTGAGTGAGCGCGAGGCCAGGGTGGCATAGTGGGTTTGAGCTTTAGGGAGTTTTAGCCGAGTGAGCCTGACTGAGTTTGAGTCCGATTGAGTTTGAGTACGCCTTACGCCTTGTGAATTCTGAGTTCATTTTGAGTTTCTGAGTAGATTTTGAGTTTGAGTACATTTTCAGTTCTGAGTATATTTTGAGTCTGAGTTCATTTTGAGTTCTGAGTACATTTTTTATTTTGAATTCATTTTGAGTTTGAGTACATTTTGAGTTCTTAGTAGAATTTGAGTTTGTGTACATAATAAGTTTTGAGTACAATTTTAGTTTGAGGTAATATGAGTAGCCTAGCAGGCAGCTATGGTTGGCTGCTAAGTTTCATGTGTCGCTGTGGGCTCGGAATTCAGGTTACCTGCCGGTACGGCACCATTCGCGATCCGCATGATTGGATGGGAGGGAGGGGATGTGTGATTTTTTTAAGTTTCTTGTGTAATTTTTTATGACCCTAAGCACTTGCTGTATACTAAGTTTTCGCGGCTGGGCGCGTGAGTGATAATTGATTGGTGAGGTCGTAAAAAGGGTTGCCATAACGCTTCCTCCCGATGGATTCACTAAGAGGATGGGAAAGGGTTGTGGGAAAGCACACGGCAGCGCTTGCTTGCTGGTTGTTCGCCTGCTACTGTTAACGGCTTGATATACCAGGGGTCACAAACGAAGAGGAGAGACGCGGGGGAAAAGAGGGCCAGGGCTGTTCCTTCTGCTGTTTCAAATGAGTTAGCTGAATTGACTGGGCAACGCCCATTTAGACAGAATAATGACCGCATTCATCATCATCATCATCATCATCATCATAACCAGCCTATCTACGCCCACTGCATGACAAAAGCCTCTCCCAATATTCTCCAATTACCTCGGTCCTGTGCCAATTGTGACCAATTTTTCCCCGCAAACTTCTTAATCTCATCTGCCCATCTAACTTTCTGCCGCGCCCTGCAACGCTTGCCTTCTCTAGGGATCCACTCTGTTACCCTTAATGACCAGCGGTTATCTTGCCTTCGCATTACATGCCCTCCCCCGTCCATTTCTTCTTCTTAATTTCTATTTATATGTCTTTAACACCATTTTGCTCCCTGACCCACTCCGCTCTCTTCTTGTCCCTTAATGTTACACCTATCATTTTCCGCTCCATTGCCCGCTGAGTCGTTCTCAACTTAAGTTGAACCCTCTTAGGGAGCTTCCAAGTTTCTGCCCCGCAGGTCAGTACCGGTAAGATGCAGCTGTCATACACTTTCCCCGCACGGGGCACCTTGAGCAATCTTGGTGACGGTACTGGCGATACCGCGGACCCCGAGCCCCCAAACATAAGCTGGATCCAACCGTGGGCGATGTGTTTATAAGGTGGAGGGTTAGAAACCACGAACGGTGGGGCCCTCGGAGCCCAGGTCAAGCTCCGGCGGATGGGCTCCCTGTCTGTCTACCAGGCAGGGAGCTCCGGGACCTCTTTGGCTACCAGGGTAAGGTCAAAGAAAAAGTACCCCAGTCTCCCTGCTTTTATACTATGCCCATAGGGCATTTTCAAACCCCCCCCCCCCAAACGTGATCGGCCCCCGAAAGGGGCGCACCGAAGTTTCTTTTCCACAACTTCCTAACTTGAGTCCTCCGAAACCGAACAACTATCCTCGCTTCATCGTGATGGAATCTGTACACGAATCAAAACCTCTTGCTTCACAGTCTGTATTTCTCATTTCAAAGTTTCTTGACGGTATTGTTGGAGGGTCGTATAAGGCCAAAAAATACGAACCGGTGAAATTCTTGTCGAGGTCAGTAGCCAGGATCGGGCCCAAATAAAACTTCTTGCTCAAACCAGCATCGCCGATCTGCCAATCCGAGTCACGCCCACCGCAGCTTAAACAGCTCCCAGGGCGTGATTTCCGAGTATGACCTGCTGAATGAATCTGAAGCTGACCTGCTGGAGGGCCTTCGAGTCAGGGCGTAACAGCGGTCAGGCGCAAAAACCATCCGCAGAGACGATAAACAAATACCGACAAAGCACCTCATCCAAACCCTTTTTGACAAGTCCATCCTTCCAAAATTCATCAACGCAGGTTACATCCGATGTTCAGTCCGGCCGTACATCCCGAACCCGCGGCGCTGTTTCAAGTGCCAACGGTTCGGGCACGGCACAAACTCCTGTCGCGGGGGCCCACTTACCTGCGCAAAATGCGCCCAGCACGACCACCCGTCTGACAACTGTAACGTTCAAACTTCTTTGCGTAAAATGCCAGGGCCCACATGCGGCCTACTCCAGAAAATGTGAAAAGTTTTAATTAGAAAAGAAAATCATTAACATCAAGGTCACTGAAAAACATCACCTTCCCAGGGGCGCGGAAGGGTTCGCCTTTTTCCCTCTGGGAGGTACGCCGACGCAGCTGGGGGGGGGAGGGGGCGGGGGCTGGGGGGGGACCAGTACCGGAGTCGGACTTGGTCCCGCTCCGCCCCCCCCTGGGTTGCTCGGGCAGCCCAACCGCCTCCGCACCGCTCGCTGAGCCAGCAGGGGGTTTGGGTGGGGGCAACCACGTCTGGTGGAAGCGATGCTGCATCCTCCACTTCCACTGCAGCGTCCCAAGCCACAGGCGAGGGCGAGAGGAGATGGATTTGGGGAGCCAGCGGCAGCTCCCACCCCCACCGCACCGCCTGGCCATCCGAGGCGTTCCTGAACCCCTCGGTGGTTGGGGGAAGGAAAAGCGCCCCCAAAAGGGGTTTCGCGGTCCAAGGAGCCTGATCCCTCAGGCGCTCCGAGGACATCCGAGGATGAAATGGACTCGGTCCGTTCTTGTCTGGGGTCACCGAAAGGGAAACGCGTCCCGAGGTCAAGCCCCCGACAAGCCAAAAAAAGACAAGTCAAGCCCCGAACGCACAAAACCACACAGCCAGTAGCTCCGAACACTTCATAAGGGAAGAGAGAAATAGTACAATGGAACTGCAGAGGCCTTCTGAATAATTTGACGACGTTATGAGATTCTGCATACCAATCAGCCAAGTGTAATGTGTGTTCAGGAAACACATTTGAATTCAAACCCTCAAATTTCTTGAATAGTTACCTGGTTACAGAAAAACAGGGATGGCTCACCCCACTCTTCTGGCGGTGTGGCCATAATCGTCCGGAAATCCTTCCCAGGCGGCACAGAAAGTGTGCCCCAAGACCGGCCCGTCTATGGCCGCTTTCTGGCATGTCCGGCCAGCATCCAGGTTCTGGCAGCCACTGATCATGCTTGAAAGGCCAACATTCGGCAACCAGCGCTTCGGTATTTTCCGTCCGCCCGTGTCCGGACGCACAACGGCACCCAACCGGCTGCCAGATATTCAGTTCTCTTCGGCTGCCGATGTTTAGAAAGAGAAGGCCGAAGTACGGCCCTGGGGATCCGTTTTTTTTTTTTGGGAAGCGGTAAAAGGCCGAAGCACGGCTAGCGACCCGGGCCCCAGAATATGCGTATTCTTGGGCAGTTGGTGTTCGAAGGAGACCGGCCGGGGCGCGGCTGCCTGCATTCGTTATTTCAACGGTGAACCGCCGTCCCGGTTAGAATAAACGTTTTCTTGGGCAACCAGTGTTATGAAGGATGCCGGCCGACGTACGGCCCCAGAATATACGTTTTTTATTCGTTTTGCTGTCCTCGGCCGAAATTTCGGAAAGCGAATGGCCACCGAATATTTTGGCAACCGGTGTTCAAGAGGAGACCGGCCTACGTAAGGTATCTGGTTATACGTCGTTTTTTCGGCAAACGGCATACAGCCGAACAACGGCACGCGCCTGGGCGCCGAGAATTCATGCAAAGACGTGTTTGGAAGGAGACCGACCGGTTTTTTCCTGGGGCAGAAAAAGCCGTTAGGGAGCCGAACGACGGGGACGCGTTTTTCATCCGCTCCGTGTTTCTACGTTTTAAATGAACGAACATCGTTTGTCAAACAGTAATGAGTGTTCTCGGTGAACGGCAAGGTGCAAGGACTCACTGGACATTAGCAGGGAACCGTTTTAGGCCATCGAAATGTCATTTATTGCCACAAGAAGACTGTGCCACACCGACGGGTGAGCTAAGCCTCGCCAGTCATCGCCCTACGACGCCTCTGCCGCCGGCTTCGTCGACGCATAAAGCTCGAGGATATTCCCCCCCTCAAGAAATGGAGAGCATTGGAGACATCGACCCGACAGAGATGTCCGATCCGAGATGAAGATGGTTCACCAGAATAACTGGCCTTCAAGGGCGTCGAGCAAGCGCCACCACGCAGGAGCTAAAACGCCACCATGTTAAGGACTCCCCACCAAAGAAAGGCAAGTGCGAGCAAAAGCGCAAGTTATTCTGCGTACAATTAAACTGCGACAAGCAATGTTGCACTATGTTGTTGGTGATAATCGTAGAAGAGACTCGCTCGCGCATTGGTAGGATCAACTTCATGCCCTGCACTATGTTACTTCATGGGATTTTACGACTGCCTATTTAAAAAAAAAACTATTTAAATTTGCGATAACAACAGAGCCTTGTACTGACGAAGCCTAGCTGTTAATTTAGTTCCGATGTTTGAAGGTGAGCTTAGCTACTCTTGGGATATGACTCATTTGGTTAAACATAATCGCCAGCATCCTAGCAAACACGGATTTTGTCAGGATTTTCTTGCTCAACGCAGATTGTTGAGTTCACGCACGATTTGGTTCTTATAAGCTTACAGTGGTTGACTGTATATTCTTGGACTGCAAAAAAGGAAATGATGGTGTTCCATATCCCCTTCTGCGTAGTACATTTCGTCCTATGAACTGAATGAATCGGTTTTTGCATTATTATTACTATTGGCCCTATAGCTTTGTTAAAAAGTACTGTGTAGTTTACCGGACTATAGCGAATGAACGTGATTCCGTATACCTGCAGCTTTATTCGAATTTAATAACATCCTGGTGTGCTGATTCAGAAAAGTTTTTGGATGTTAAACAGTGTGTTAACGTGGCACCTTTACAAGAAAACCTTCATTCCAACTGAATACGTATACCGTAAATTATGCTGCTGTGACAACGGCCGAGGAATATAAATACCTAGGAGTTTATTTAGGGAGGGGTTAGAGGTTAAATAGGCAGGTTCACACCATAAAAGTTACGGCTGCATATGCTTTTGGCTTTCTGAGACGAAATTTCAGTGAACCTCCATCTAACTGAAAATAAAACCGTATTTCACTCATGTGCGCTCAATCTTGGAGTACGCATGTGTTTTCGTGGATCCCTACACCAAAGAGCTGGTTGATACGCTCGAAAACATACAGAATATGTCAGTGCGATTCGTATTAGGTAATTGTCACGCTCAACTTAGCATGAGAGAAATTAAAAGTAAACTGAAATGGCAGGACGTGAAAGATCACAGACGAAACCACAGTTTGAACTTTTTTCGTAATATCTATCATTCGAAAACTGAAGTAGAAGGGGAGAAGTATGTCCAAGCGCCATTCTACATATGGCAAAGTGGGACCGCTAGCTTAAAGCAAATTATTAACTTTCTTCTAAAAGTGGCGCCTTGCGCGATTCATTTTATTTTACATCAATAATGCAGTGTAATTATCTTCCACCTATGATTGCATTAACAGTTTATATTGACGATTTCCAGCGCGCTTTGTAGAATTATTTTGTTATTTTGTCTCATATTTAATGCTTAGTGTTATGTATCTCCTTCTGTAATGCATGCAAAGGCAAGCAGGCATCAAATAAATAAATAAATAAAACAATGAATAAATAAATGAATATAAAGAAATAAATAAATAATAAATAAAAAAAAACAATGAATAAATAAATGAATAAAAAAATAAATAGATAAATAAATAAATAAATAAATAAATAAATAAATAAATAAATAAATAAACTTCTACAGGCGCAAGTTTGCCTCCGACAGGTTGAGAACCCTACGGATTCAACCTTGACCAATAAAATATTTATTGCCCTATTCGTTGCAGTATGCAAGGTTTCCTGTATGCATGCTACCATTGCTATGTTATTGGTTTGAAACAAATTATGTAACTCTAATTTTACGCGATTCCTTGCGTGATCACAGAGGTATGCAACTGCAGCCACCTGAAGCAGGCCGTCATTCGCAACGCGTCTAGAATTTTTTGAACGTAGTATGACATTAGAAGTAAATTAAGTTCTTTTGGACTATTTATTACGTGGTGTGGACCTATACTCATGAAAACAACATTAAAATAGATTGAAAATGAAAGTACCTGTTCGCTCCTTCTTTGGATCAGCCCTGCCCAAGATCATAAGAAAAGTTGATCGAGTAGAAATGTCTTTGCAAGAAAAATGGGCAAAAACTGGACATACTTTTTTTGTGAAGGAGTTATATTAAATGCTCCTGAGTGTTTTGTTGAGAACCAAAACGCTTCGTAAAGGCATTCACGCCGGTTTTATATACAGCAAAATTGGTTAAGCAACTGTTATAAAAATTGTTTATGTAGTCATAGCATGAAAGTGTTCCGGAATATTGCCCTAAAAGAAATTGGCTAAAAGCGGCGCAATTTATCTCTCTGAAATTCAACCCACTAAAGTAAGCGCCCTCCGCCGCACCCCCCCCCCTCCTCTTTTCCCGTTTATTACAGGTAAGCCGCCCCACAGAGGATATCAGGACCTGGACAATACATCTATTCAAGCTCTACAAAGAACTGAATATTTTCTGGGTTGGGCAGTAAAAGAGGCACAGCAATTAAAGGAACGACAATTTGTGAGCACTGTTTAATAAATGAATAATGCTGTCAACTGAGGCTGGTAATCAAGCAAGGCTGCGCTGAAAGCTTGACGGCTGGTGGTTGCGCGCGAGCTCACTTTCATATGGCTGCATCGGACCCAAAATGCTGGGTTTGAGCTGCTTCTGCACTGCGCGAATGAGTCATCTGCTTTCGCGACATGCATTGACCGGCCTCAGTACAGTTAACGTACTGTGGCTGAACTCCAATGCCCGTAGCACGGCCGTATTTCCAGTAGCTTTAGTCCGGCTGGAGTCCGACGACCGCATCGCGGCTGTAATCCGGCGGCCGTACTTCGGCCGTACACGGGTGGCTTTAGAATGGCCGGAGCCCTACGGCTGGAATCTGGCCGTATGACCGTAAGCCGGTCGACTGGCCGACGGACACTGGCCGTTGGACAGCCATGGGAGTACGGCCGTATACGGCCAAAAGGCCCACATTTGGACATGGGCCGATCATGGCTGCCGGAAAACGGCCCGACAGAAAATCACCGGCCAAAGTACACCGGCCTGTTTTAGGCCGAACAGTCCTGCGCTGCCTGGGTTAGCATGGCACCCTGTCACCTTGAACACTCTCCTTGAGGCTGTAGCAATACGCTTAATAATATTTAATAGGTGATAACGGTATGCTCCATATACATTCCTCCTGATGTTTCACTTACGAGCTCCGACTTCGAGGCGCTGGTTGACCAGCTGCCCGAACCATACATCCTTACAGGCGACCTTAATGCTCACAACTCTCTTTGGGGCTCTTCCAGAACGGATGCCCGAGGTCGCCTGATAGAAAATTCCTTACATCTTCTGGAGCATGCCTTTTCAACAATAAACAGCCTACATACCATAACATAGGTCACAACACATACTCATGTCTTGACTTGGCTATTGGCTCCGCAGTTCTCTTTCCTCTTGTCGAGTGGGGTGTGGGCACTGACCCATATGGCAGTGACCACTTCCCCACCTCACTCACATACATAGGCAAAGGCCCAAGCAGTCCATCTTCCCATAATAGGTTCAATGAAGCACGAGCTAACTGGAATACATTTACAGAGACATCCAAACTACACCACACATCCATAGGACACCTACACGTTGAAGAAGCTACCCAACTCCTCACGGCGCACATCCTCGACGCCGCCGAAAAGTCCATTCCCCACGCCTCTGGAGCCCCGCGCAACCAGCGGAGGCCGTGGTGGAATGAGGACTGTAGGCGGGCGCGAGAGGCCCAGAACAAGGCGTGGGGTATCCTTCGTCGGTACCCCACGTCGGGTAATCTCATTTTGTTCAAACGGGCCAAGGCGTTCGGAAAACGTGTGCGCCGTGAGGCAAAACGAGAGAGTTGGCGCACCTTCCTTACATCCATTACCTCATACACAGATGCACACAAGTTATGAACAAGAATACGCAAACTTAAAGGACAACATACACATAGCCTGCCCCTGGTCAGTACAACAGGGGACACACTCGAAGACCAGGCTAACACTCTTGCACAACACTTCCAACACGTTTCCAGCTCTGCACACTACACAAACACTTTCCTGAAACATAAAAATACTTGTGAAAAGAAGTCCCTACATGACAATAACAGGTCAAAATCTGGTTACAATTCTGAATTTACACTCTATGAGTTGAGGGCTGCACTGAGCACGTGTAAACCTTCAGCTCCCGGCGCAGATAAGATTACATACACCATGATACAACACCTACACCCGGACACTCTTGAAACACTCCTACACCTATACAACAACATATGGCTTTCGGGGCACATCCCAAAATCTTGGAGGGAGGCTATTGTAGTTACGTTCCTGAAGGAGGGTAAGGACCCTTCTTCTCCCGCCAGTTATCGACCCATCGCCCTCACAAGCTGCCTCGGCAAGCTTCTCGAGAAGATGATCAACAGGAGACTTGTGTACTTCTTAGAGTTCAATGGTCTTCTCGAGAGCTGCCAGGCCGGCTTCAGGGTGGGGCGATCCACAAACGCCCAAAACTCGTCGCCCTTGAGTCGTATATCAAGGATGCGTTTGTCCATAAACAGTTTTGTGCTACGGTGTTTTTTGATCTCGAGAAAGCCTACGATACCGCTTGGCGATACGGGATACTTTGCGACCTAAAAGCCTTCGGTGTCTCGGGAAATATGTTTAATACACTTTGTAGCTACCTGGCGGAGCGAACCTTTCGTGTGAGAGTTGGCACTGCCCTTTCAAATGTTTTCCTGCAGGAAAACGGCGTGCCTCAAGGCGGCGTCCTGAGCTGCACATTGTTCATTGTCAAGATGAACTCACTTCGAAAGGCGTTGCCAGGAACCATTTCCTGTACAATATATGTAGATGATGTGCAAATATCTTTTAAATCATGCAATATGTCAATCTGCGAACGCCAAGTCAAGCTTGGTGTCAACAAACTAGCAGGCTGGGCAGATCAGAACGGTTTTAAGCTGAACCCAGTCAAGAGCACTTGTGTTGTGTTTTCCAAAAGGGTGGGATCAGGCCAGATCCGGACATCAAACTGAATGGTGTCTCGATTCCGGTCAAAAAAGAACACAAGTTCCTCGGTATAATTCTTGATGAAAAACTTTCCTTTATCCCTCATATGAAACAACTAAAACAAAATGTCTTAAAACAATAAATATCCTTAAGGTTCTCTCACACCAATCCTATGGTTCCGATACAGAACTCCTGCTGCGCTTGTATACTGCTTTGGTTGGGTCTCGTTTGGACTATGGCAGTGTGGTGTATGGGTCGGCGAGCAAAACGGCGTTACGAATGCTTCACTCAGTACTACACTTGGGGCTACGGCTTGCGTCGGGTGCTTTTCGCACTAGCCCTGTCGAGAGTCTGTATGTTGAGTGTGATAAGTGGAGCCTTGAGAACCAGCGAACGTACATGGACTTACTTTATGCTTTTAAAATTTCATCGCTGAATAACCATCCTTTTTATCCTGTCCTTAACGATACATCCACATCTGTGCTGTTTGTAAATCGCCCGTCTGTTACTCCGCCTTTTTCACTTCGAGCGAGAGAGCGAGCCTCGGATCTGAGTGCTTCGTTTTTAGACGTGTACAGGTCATCCTCTTTAAACGTTTTACCGCCTTGGCAAGTTCGCCCTGTGTCCTGTGACCTTTCTTTTATAAAGCTTGACAAAAATCGGGTACCGCGTGCTGCAATACTGCAGCACTTTCTTTCTTTGCAGTTCAAATACCCACGTACTGAATTTTACAGTGACGCTTCTAAAACTTCCACTGTGGTGTCGTGCGCTGCTCATGGTCCGAATTTCAATGCAGCCAGAACCATGAGCGTGCACACAACAATTTTTTCAGCAGAAGCGTACGGAATTTTACTGATTGTACGACATATCCTTGAAAATCAAATTCCCAATTCTATCATCTACACAGATTCTTTGAGTGTTGTTCGCGCATTGTCATCGCATACACCCCCCAAAAACCACATAGTTAATCTTGTATTCTGCACAATCATGTCCGTGTATGCACAAAAGCATGAGCTGGTCCTCTGCTGGGTCCCAGGACACGCAGGGATCTCTGGGAACGAGTTGGCAGACGAGAGGGCCGGTGTGGCTGCACTCAGGAACACTGTGGACATTACAACGGTACCCTACACAGACCTCAAGCCACACATAAGACAACACGTGCGCAGAACATGGCAAACACACTGGGACAAACAGACAGACAACAAACTACATGTAATAAAGCCACACTTGGGACGGTACACAACTGACTCACACAACAGACACACGGAAGTCGCCTTGGGTAGGCTGCGGATAGGGCACACCCATGCGACGCACTCGTATCTGCTGACGGGATCATCTAGACCCCAGTGCAGCAGGTGCGGAGAGGCCCTATCCGTAGTGCACATACTAATCACATGCAAGGCACTTCACACAACACGACACAAACACTTCAGAGAACTCTACAGACAACATATTCCCCTACATCCGTCGTTTTTTCTAGGTGACGATGCCATTGTTTCCGTGAAACGTGTGTTTGAGTTTTTGTCAGAAGTCAAGTTTTTAAACCTCATTTCCTATCACGCATCATGAAATCTGGTCCTAAACACCAGTCATGCTCATTGTCGTTTTGTGATTTTACTTTTGTTTTTGCTGATTTTACTTAGTGTTTAAGGTATCACCTCTCACATATGACGACTATTGTTTTGGCGCTCTTTGCCCTAGTTGGCCTTGCGCCATAAACATCAAACCATCATCATCATCTGTCATACACTTTCTTCTTCAGCGACAATGGTAGGCTGCTATTCATTATCTGAAAATGTCTGCCATATGCACCCCACCCCATTCTGATCCTTCTAATTACCTCTGCCTCATGGTTGGGATCTGGGGTAACAACTTGGAATAAGTAGATATATTCGCTTACCACTTCCACTGCCTCGCCACCTATCTCAAACTGCTGTGCTGTCCCGAGGTTATTGATCATTACTTTAGTTTTCTGCATACTAATTTTCAGGCCCACGGTTCTACTCTGTTCGCCCAGTGCGGAAAGCATGCTTTGCAATTCGTCCCCCGAGTTACTTAGCAAGGCAACGTCATCAGCAAATCTGAGGTTACTGAGCAATTCTCCATTAACCCTTACTCCCACCTGTTTCCAATTCAACGTTCTGAATACTTCTTGTAAGCATGCTGTGAATAACATTGGACCGATTGTGTCTCCTTGTCTGACACCCTGTCTTATAGGTATTTTACTGCTCTCCCTATGGAGGATGATGGTAGCTGTAGACCCATTGTAGATATCCTCTAGTATTCTTACATAATGCTCATCTACCCCCTGTTTTCGTAATGCCTGAATGACTGCTAGGGTTTCGACCGAGTCAAATGCTTTCTCATAATCTATGAAGGCTATATATAGGGGTTCAGTATACTCAGCGCACTTCTCTATCACCTGATTGATCGTGTGAAGATGGTCCATTGTTGAATAACCTTTACGGAAGCCTGCTTGTTCTTTAGGTTGACTGAAATCTAAGGTTGCAGAGATTCGGTTAGCGATTACCTTGGTAAATACTTTGTAGACGACTGACGGTAAGCTGATCGGCTTGTAATTTTTCAAGTCTTTTATGTCGCCTTTCTTATGGATTAGGATGATGTTCGCGTTCTTCCAAGATTGCGGTATCATTGCGGTCATTAGGCATTGCGTATACAGGTTTGCCAGTTTTTCAAGTACAATTTCACCGCCATCCTTCAAGAGGTCTGCTGTTATCTGATCCTCACCAGGTGCTTTGCCCCCTTTCATTTCTTTCAAAGCCTTCCTTACTTCTTCGGTCGTTACTGGTGGGATGTCTATCTCCTCTGAACTACTGTCTTGTTCGGCATTATCCTGTATGTCCCGGCTACTGTACAGATCCCTAAAGAACTCTTCGGCCAGTGTGACTATTTTTTTTAATGACCGCATTAGATTGGGTAAAAAGTCAAACCTATGATGCTAAGGCGTGTAAGGTATGAAATGAAAGGTCCCGAGTAACGGAATCACGCGGGCTAAATAAAACAAATGCTTCCTCATTGTGTTCATCAGTCATCATGACTCTTAGATTAGGTTAAATTTGAAAATGATGCTGCGAGAGCATGTGGGGAATCGAATTCGAGGTATCGATGTGGGGAATCATTCGGGACAAAAATGCGTTATGGTTATTTCAAGACCTGTCATGGCTAGTAATAGATTCGGTGAAAAATAAGGTTGATGACGCTAGGGCGTGTAGCGTATTTAATTAAATGTCTCGATGAGGGTAATCACGTGCTTCCTGATTATTATCATGACATAGTCAATGTTGGTCATAAATTAGGTTAAAATTCACAATGACACCACTAGATGTGCGGGGCATCAAATTGAAGGTTCCGATGAGGGAAATCACGCGATGCAGTATCTGTATGTCATGAGATAGTAATGGGTAGTCATTGATTGGTTTAACATTCAAATTGATTCCCCTAAGGTGTGATGGGTATCATATAATGCTCTTTATGAGCAGAATCACGTTGGAGGAATAAAAGAATGCTTCCTGGTTATATCCATGAGATAGTAATGGTGAGTGTTATATTCGGGTGAAATTCGAAGTGACCCCGAAAGGCGTCGTGGATCTACACTTGAGGTAGCCATAAGTCATAGATTGGGGGTAATTCAAGGTGAGGCCACTAAAGCCTGAGGGGTGTCAAATTGAAGGTTTCATTTGGGGCAATCGCTTCAGACATTTAAATAATGTGCCCTGGTTACAGTCATGAGGGTCATGGTCAGTTTGACTGGTATGAATTTTTTACGATCCTGCTAGGGTGTGTGGGGTATCAAAGGTCTCGTCGAGGGGGATCACGTTGGACAAATATAAAAATGCTTCCTGGTTATAAATATCAGGATATAGCAAAAGGTATTTTTCTATATTGCTGGGTCGGGTTTAACCATAATTCCTTGCCATCCCGTAAGGCAGTTGTGCTATATACATGCGAAAATTCGTCCAAAGATGTCCACGAATGCGGTATAAAGTAATAAAAGTATTGGCGACTATTGCTGAATCATCTAGGAATGATGGCATGGTGTAAAAACAAAAGCCATGCCAAGCTCTCCAACTTAAATCACCAGACTCAAAAACTCTGTGCTAATACCGCACATTCAAAGGTTGCTTCCTCCATTTCCCCGTGTCTTAACAAACAAGCAAATCCTTCGAACCGAATGGTGTCGTGGAACTTTAGCACGCCCATAAGTAGCAGCGGGCATCAGAGCTTACCAGAAACGCGAATTTCACATTTGTTTATGAATAAGCCTTGCAGCCGCGTTTCGGGTCACTAATTTCCTTCAGACAGGGCACCAGCGTGCAATTGAATCCAGAATTGGACAAATAAATGGAGGACATTAACTCCCTGCTAGAGTATAGGAGATAGAGAGGCAACAGAGCCACCAAGACCTAAACAGACATTGCGCCACAATAAAAACACTTAAGAAAAATGAGCAAGCGCAGTTTGTGTGTGCCCTCGAACTGATTTTATTACAATAAGAAATCAGCCCAAGATATCAAAACTAACAGATGATAACAACGTAAAGGAAAAGAATTAACTCGGGCTCTAATGACTACATCTCAAACACAATGGTAGAACAGATGACTCACGCAACATCCACACACAAACACACATATGCACGCGCACACGCGTGCATGCTGGAAGATAACAGCTGGGTACGGTGGTGGTAATTGCTTACAACGATAGCCTGGTGCTTTTCCAAGCTACGAGAGCTCATCCCACCTAGCGAATGCTAATAAAAACTAATACATGTGCCTCACCAAACAACGAGTCACTTTTTGTTTGTCCCACGTGATTTCCCTCCTCGAGACACTCAATTTGATACCCCACATTCTTTAGTGCCACATCTCTCTGAATTTTAACACAAATATAGACTATCTATGACTCCCATGGTACACGGTTCGCTATTTTCGATATTTCTTCTTATTATTTCTTTTTTATATTTTAGCAATTACTTTGATAAATTTTTTACATTTACGCTTTTATAATGATTACAGGTTGAACTTCCGTGAAATCTGCATTTTTCTGTTAATTCAGGGCGTTACACGATCCTGTGGGGGGAGGAGAGTGGGGTACTCGGCACAGAATGCTACGCATTAAAAAAGCAAAGGCATAATCATGAACGCTTCGCGCTTCAGATATTCGCAGAGACAGTTCGCTTTGACACTAGGCGTTTTTTCAGCATGCAGAGCAAGAATGCACGAAACCGTAACCCTAAACAGTTTCGACCTAAATGAACGCAGCAGTGAGCGCATGTTCTCTTTCCCAATCTTGCTTGTTTCGACCCAGGGACACAGCTCACCATCGAGTCTGGACCGCCTCTGTCATGAACACGAACACGGAGCCTACATTAAGAGTTTGGTATCCAATATAAACGTATAATTGCTTGCAACACCCGCTAGTCTTCATGGTCAGCAGGTATAGCTGTATTAAATCTGCAACAGAAAAATTCCCACCTCCCCTCGCGGGAACCCCTGTGTAGTTCCGACGCATAGGGGGTTCACGTTGCAGCGTTGGAGAGCGGAGGAACGGCGCTGGAACGATGGAGCGGAGCGGCGCAGGCACAGCGTTTTATAGAGCGCATAACGGTGAGGGGACGCGCCACCGCCAGTGCGCGTGCCGCGGCTATGACGCAACACAATCCAACACAATCTACTTTAATCCAATTCAATCCAAATCCAATATAATCCAATCCAAGCCCAAGCCAAACCAATCCAAGCCCATCCAATCGAATCCAATCAAATGCCCCTCACGTGAGAGTGTTCGCTGTCGGAGAGGAGAGGGGGTGAGCGGCGGAGAGCGCAGCTGGCGCGGCGAGGAGAATGGGGGAGGGGCGGACGCCGACAACGCCGGATGCAGGGACAAGGCGGGTGAATGAGATGCGGTCGCAACTAAAATATGTTTCCCACCTCACAGGAGTTACGGTGTCATGCCGTGCCGAATGCAAGAGTTTGAGCTTGCGAATTTGCACCCGTAATACTTTTAGCACGCGTGAATTCGAAAACACTGAATGCTAATGAAATCAGAGTCCATCTGACCCCGAGTAAATTCCTAGCTCGAGAGAGTTTGTGAGGCCATTTGAGTTATGAATTGATTTTGAGTCCTCAGGCCATTTTGAGTTCTGAGTTTATTTTGAGTTTTGAATGCGTTTTGAGTTTTGAGTCCATTTTGAGTTTGAGTACATTTTAAGTTTGTGTAAATTGTGAGCTTTAAGTACATTTTGAGTTTGCAGTACATTTCGAGTTTTGAGTCTATTTTGAGTTTGAATACATTTTGAGTTTTCAGTTTATTTTGAGTATTGAGTCCATTTTGAGTTTGAGTACATTTTCAGTTTGGAGTAAATTTTGAGTTTGACTACACTGAGTTTGAATAAAAATGGGCTTTGAGTACATCTTAAGTTTTGGGTCCATTTTGAGTTTGAGTAAATTTTTAGTTTTGAGTACATTTTGAGTTTGAGTACATTTTCAGTTCTGAGTACATTTTTAGTTTTGAGTCCGAGTGAGTTCTGAGTTTTGCGCTCAATGTGAGTTTTAGTTTTAGTGAGCGCAGAGTGCTGCTCAGCATTGAGTCTGAGTTTGAGTGAGTGGTGATTCGAAAAAAATTGTGAGTGAGTTTGAGTGAGCCGCGGCAACTTTTCCGAGGTATGCATAGACGACATGTCTGTAAGCGTCCGGTTGAGCCTCTCGGTAAGGCCGTTGGTCTCCGGGTGGTAAGCAGTTCGGACCTTGTGTTCTGTTACGCACGCACAAATAAGGTCCTCAACAAATCGGGACAAGAAATAGCGACCTTGATCCGTAAGAAGCTGGCGAGTTTATATGATGAATTACATCGCGTAGAAGGAAGTTGGCAACGTAGGATGCGCAGCTGGTGGGAAGAGCACCGGTAATGGTGTAGCGTGTGGCGTAATCGTTGGTAACGGCGATTCACTTGTTGCCCGAGGTAGACACCGGGAAGGGACCGAGGAGATCGACGCCAACACTATAAAAGGGCTCAGTGGGGATGTGTAGCGGTTGTAGGAGACCGGGCGGTAAAGTAGTGGGCAACTTGCGGGGTTGGCATATGTCACACGTGGCGACGTAACGTTGGAAATAACATTAAAGACCGGGCCAAAAAAATTAAGGAAGGACATGGTCTTACGTGCGGGAAAAACGCAGGTGACCAGCCGTCGGTGGGTCGTAAAATTATTTGAGGATGTCTACACGATGGTGGTTAGGGACAACAAGCATGAGATCAGGGCCATCTGGACGGAAATGCTAGCGGTAAAAGATGTCATCCTGTTGACGAAACAGATGCGTTGTAGGAGCAGGGGAGCCGATGGTGAGACTGTCGATGATAGATTTCTAAAAAGGATCGCGAGGCTCATCAGCGATGTGGAGTAATCCCCAAATGGACAGTAAGCAGGATTGGGGAAGAGATTCGGGAGGGTGGACCGTGTAACAAGATAGAAAGTCAGCGTCATGATAAAGGCCACCAGACTTATACAAGAGGGACAAATATTAGTCTTTAAGGAGTTGTGGCCAGCGACCCCAGCGTCCGGTGGGATGTTTCACCGAAAAGAGCCAACATAACGCATGATGACCTTTGATGACACGTAAGGGCCGACTGTACAGGTAGCGGCGAAACTTTCGAACGGCCCACACAAGTGCAAGCCATTCCCGCTCGGGGCTAGAGTAGTTGTGTACACCAGAGTAGAGGATGCGACTGGCGTACGCGATAACGGGGTCGTGGCCATCCTGGCGTTGAGCAAGTACGGCGGCGATCCTATGACCGCTGGCATCGGTTCGCACTTCGGCAGGAGCGGCCGCGTTGAAGTGGGGTAAAATTGGGGAGGTGTAAAGTACAGAAATTAGTATGTAGAAGCCTCATCGCGTCGATACCCCAAAAGTACCTGACGTCTATCTTGAGAAGGTCAGTGAGAGGACTGGCGATATCAGCGAAGCTTGTGACGAAACTTCGAAAATAAGAACAAAGTCCGACAAAGCTATGCACGGCGTCTGTAGAACACGGAACCGGCGGGAAGTTCTTCACGACGTTAACTTTGTCTGAATCCGGCTGAACTACTTCAGCGCCGACGAAATGGCCGAGGATCGTAATGCGGCGGCGAGCAAATCGACATTTAGAAGAGTTTAGTTGTAGGCCAGCACGTTGCAAAAGAGAAAGGATGTCCGAAAGGTGAGATAAGTGAGTTTCGAATGATGGTGAAAACACAATCACGTCATCCAAGTAATACAAGCACGTCAACCATTCCAGTCCGCGAAGTAGAGAAGCCATCAGTCTTTCTAAGGTCGCTGGTGCATTTCTTAACCAAAACGGCATCACATTGAATTGTAAAGACCATCGGGTGTTACGAAGGCGGTCTTTTCCGGGTCCATCTCATCGACAGAGCTTTGCCAATACCCCTAGTGGAGGTAAATTGAGGAAACGTACTCAGCCCTATGAGGGCAGAGGAGGGCGTCGTCTATTTTTGGCAGTGTGTATACGTCCTTCTTGGTTATTTTATTGAGATTGCTGCAATCGACGCAAAAGCGCCAGGGGCCGTTTTTCTTTTTTACCAGAACTACTGAGGACGCCTATGGCCACGCAGAAAGGCTCTATGATGTCTTTATCGAGCCTTCTTTCTACTTATTTTCGGATTACATCGAGTTCCGCATGGGACCATCGATAACGTCGCCTGTAGATATGCCTGGCATATCCTGTGTCAATCCTGTGCTTCACTTCGTGTGTTTGACCCAAGGGGCGTTCCGGGAAGTCAAAAATGTCACAATACAATAGAAGAAGCTCGCGTAGTTCTTGGGCTTGTGGTCCTGAATGTTCGGAGCTGATCATTGCGCTAAATGTCTTCGCTAAGTGCGGGATAGATTAGAGGTCACAAGAGGGAGCCGGTAGAGAAGTGTCGAAGCGTAGCGCCGAAATTTCAAGGTCGTGCAGCGGAGAAAATGGGGCACGTGAAATTCCTTAGCGAAGTACTTGGGAATGCAGTCCAAAATTCAGAATTGAAAGGATGATCTGCATATTTTTGATGGCGACAACACAGTTCGGCAGGATCACATTGTGCGCCTGGAGAACGTTGGTGGCAGAGAACCCGAGGTACGCGCCTTCGGTGATGGCGTCAGGGGGCAAACGGATGAACTCAGCTGAGCATAACGACGGGAAAGTGAGGCATCTGGAGCATCGGGAGAAGAGAAGGAGGTACCTTGAGCCGTAGTAAACCCGCCGCGCAATCAAGTAGTGCAGAATGTTTCGACAAGAATTCAAGGATCACGATTAAATCATGCGTGCACGTTTGCAAAACAGAGAACAAGACCGTTGCTGTGTGGCCTGCAATGGTTACACGTGCCGTGCACATTCCGGTAATGGCCGGTGTCCCTCCATGAGCGACACAAATATGAGACATGGTTGGCGTCAAAACTTTACTGAGGTGACGACGAAGGGAAGCACTCATTAATGAAATATGTGCGCCATTGTCTAAAAGAGCGGAGATCGGAACGCCGTCTACTTCAACGTCGATTATATTGTCTCTAAAAGGCAGCGTCAAAAGAGGATTTTCGGGCTGGAATCGGAATGCAGCGTCACCCCTGGGCGCTTCATCCATCCGTTTTTCGGTGAGAAGCGTCGAGGGTGCGCCGACGGTGAAAGGTGTCGGCGCTGCGGTGAACGTGACTGTTGGCTTGGTGGCGGCGGCGAGTGTCCAAATCTGGAGGCAGAGCCAGCGGCATTAGCGACGGATTCTGGCGACGTGAGAGGAGAAAAACGGCTGGGAAAGTCAGCCGAATAGCGGTCTGCAGAGAAGTTGTTCCTGAAAACTGGAAGCCAATGGTTCTGACAGTACCAAGCGACATGGCCAACACGGCGACAGGGGAAACAGGTGGGCTTATCGTCGGCAGTTCTCCAGTCAGCGGCATTTCGGTAGCGTGGAGGGCCGGGCACATGGCGAGGTCCAGGTGGAGCAAAACTGTTACGGGAGGCTGGAGGACTCAGTGGGAATACTTTGTGGAGACCATTGTTGCTAATTTTGTTTCGAACAACAGCTTGATTCAGCGATATGGTTGGAAAAGGGCTGTCGACCACATGGGGCATAGTAACGGCAGGATCAGAGGCTTCCAGTTCGTAGCCCACTATCCTTTGGCCGGTGTGTTCTAGGGAGTCGGGGTTAGAAGTCGCGGATAAAAACGACTGGGGGATAGTGGTTCGCTGTAAGAAGTCACAATTCTGTTGGGCAACCGTTGGAACTGCTGCGTGATACGGTGGCTCTTCGCTTGCTCGTAGAGTCGGCATTCGTTTGAGATGGCATCGACTCTAGTGCAGCCTTTACATGAGCAAGTGAAAAGCGTCGTCGGCTATTCCCTTAAGCACCTGCCCTACCAAGTCCTGCTCAGTCATCTCTTCGTCGACCTTATGGCAGAGAGCCAGGACGCCGTGAATATACGAAACTTTCGGTTGTTCGATGTCTGGGCACGGGATGCAAGTTCCGTTTTCACGCATAGAGTGACGTTGCGTGGGATTGTTGAATATTTTCAAGAGTTCGGCTTTACGGAAGTCCCAGCTGGTTAACCTGGCTTCGTTGGTTTTATACCACGTGAGTGCCGCACCCCGCAAGCAGAAAAGAAATTGGCAAGCATGAACGTAGGGTCCTGCGGTTGTGGGCGCTCACCCGCTCTTAGCGCTTTATCCAAACTTCGACCTAAACATCGTTAGTGCCAGTGAAGAAACCGGGCTAGTGGGGCTGCGAAACGACGACCAGTGGAGTCGATGCCTCGCTCGGTGGAGCCATGCCGGAAGGAGGTCCGCTTCGGAGATGCGTGATGAAGGATCACGATGCCCTTAGGACCGCATAGCTGAGACGAGGGGGATGGGATGTATGGCAACCCACACCAAGATGTTACGGTGCCGTGAAGGAAGACCTGAAGACAAGAGGTATTCACACAGTGAATTTAAAACCCTGACAGCACCGCACAGGCAAGGCGCAAGATCCTCTTCTACTTCTACGTCTACCTCGTTTCCTGAGTCCGTTGTTGTTGTTGTTGTTCCTTGATAGTGTTAACGTCATCTTCTTTCGTCTAGTACGTGGTACATGTCCCAATGTGGTACATAGACTATGCAATAGCTCTTCCTCTGCTTAGCCTCTACAGCTAAGGCACCTTAGTAATAAAACAATGTGGGTAGTTTTATAAGAGCCCTTGAAATAAAATTCACCAAAAAATTGTTTTTTTACACGTGAATTAAAATAAAGCGTCCATCCTTTTGTTGTGTATACGCGCCGCTTAGAATAGTATTGCAATTTTAAGAGCACCTGACAACTTGTTTGACCAGCACCGTTTGAAATTCTTTTAGAATGAAAGCAAGCTTTAGCGGAATGAGCAGCAAGAAGGCCCGGCAAGACGATCATGGCTTAGTGGGGGGCCATCACTTTTGCGTTGATCGCTTGACTCCTCAGTTTGTCCCAACACTAGGGCAATACTTTCTCACGTGACAAACCGCGATATACTTGTTTTACAAATGATTTCCTCCAAAATAAAATGTTTTGTTATCAGAAGCTGTGGTTGTCGCGGAACGGCCATCTCGCAGAGGCTGCCCCACAATATAATGAAGCTGGACACCCCCGACCAAATTCTTTGATGGCGAAAAAAAGGGAATAATACACAATGGTAATAATACTCGTGCACTATGCGACAGGACCAACGTCTTCAGCTCCTCCACTAGCGAACATTATACTGGCCTCCGAAAATGATGACAGAAACCTCAACCCCATACAGAAGGCTCCCGTCGAAAGCTTAGCACTGCTGTTTTAGGCAGACACTCAACATTTAGGGCTGCTCGGACTAGATTTTCTTTCAAAGCTTCCTCGGGCTACTGCAGTTTGTTGGTCCTGAAACGCCAGTCTCTTTTTCTGAATTGTTTCTAACGCGTCGGTGTAGATTGCCTTGTCCAGGACTCTCGGTGTGCATGAATTCTCTGTTCGATCGATCCACTGTTGTCTGACATCTGTCGAAGGATGTGTGACACAGACCTCTGAGAGATTCGCTCGATATCTTTCGCGATATGCCTTGAGTGCCTTCATGATTGGCACCCGTCTACCGTGGTTACAAAAGTCCACGGAGGACTTCATTGTAGGTGGGGTCTAGCTTCTTTGTGATACAGGTGGTTTGAATGTTTACGTTAGTGTCAACTCTTCGAAGTACTTCCGCCCGCAAAACATTATTTGTTGAGCTAAATGCAACACTGTTTCCTGGAAACACGTTGCACCATCCACTAAAGCGTAGACTTGAATCACCTTCACTGCTGGCTTCGTAGCACCGAATGGCATCCCCCGTCCCTAAGCTATATATTTATTAGGGGACCACGGGACGGCGTTCGCCTAGCTCCTCACACATCCCTGGTACCTTTTGTTTGTCTGGCAGTTGATCTTGTGACTTTCTTCGAAGTGTACCGAAAACACCGTTCTTTTCCATATACGCGACTTATAAATTATCATAGGTATGATGAACGCCGTGGTCAATTGCTGTGAATGGTTGTACTGGCTATGGAGACACAGATTAATCGTCTTGCGCTTTTGTACGAAAAAAATGCCGACGCAAACGCGTTGACAATAATGTTCATCTCTCCCATGAAATGAGACCCCATTCCACAACGAAGTCTGTCTTAATAAAAGTTCGCTGGGTACCACCGTTAATCTTCTCCGTACGCAGCTTGCATGTTGCGGCCGATTATTCCTGTCCGGAAGGTGTGGACGTGAACCTCTTCCTCCAGATGGCATCTATTGAGGGTACTAGATGGCGGCCTGATGGCGTTCATCTGCACTGGGCAAATGGCGGCGTGGTGAGTTTGCTTCCTCTTTTTCTGGACTTTGCATACATTGTTTCGGTTGCACATGGCAGCCACATGCCTCCCCTAGCGCTTTATTAACTTTACCTCACGTCGGCACTCCTTTTAGCGACACACCCTACTAGTACATTGGTAGGAATGCATACCTTTTCCTAGGCGCCTCTTTTTTATGTTACTCAAGGAAGCTTAGCAGGCTTGGGAGTTATGGTGTCGAATTTGCCAAAAACTACTTGTTACTTTCAGGCAAGAAGCTTTGAGGGGCGTGGATAACTGGTGTCGATTTGCCCTTACGTTGGTGGGGTCCACTTAAATTTTACGTTCTAGCTGTAGAGCATCGGTCTGCTTCTTCGACCTCAAGCTGCTTGTACTGCACGAGCAGCCTGAGTCACCGCTACCAAGACGTTACCTTTTATTTCCCAGAACAGGCAAATGGCGAGCACAGTACTTTTTTCTGGAGGCAGAAAAGTCCGTGAAAAGCTATGACCATCTCTTCTGGCGACACCACTCGGAGAATGGCGTGTAACATGGCAGAGAAGCTGTGGGTAGAAACGGGTAGAAACGGCCCCTGCGGGTAGAAACGGCCCCTGTATCGTGCACCTTTGCCGAACCTTCTCTGAGTACCTAGGCGAAACTCGTAACACGCCTACATTGTTAGTAATCCTGCAACCACAGCTGCTTTTTTATCAGCCAGATAGTTCAGCAGGTATTCAAGTATCTATGCGGCATTCAGTGTCTAGTTTGAAAAAAAAAACTGCACCGTTGAACTTCCCCAGAACGAAGACTATTGACAAACGTTGCCATAAAAAAAATCCCGCCATCTCCACGAATTGAATGATGATGAGAGGGGCGAGGCTAAAATGTTTATCGGTAAAACCTTGAAACATTCGCCCACACATCCTATAAAGACTCTACACGTTGTTATAGGTATCCCTGACGGCGCCCTCCATCTGAATGACTGCTGGACATAAGGCGCGTTCGTAGCCATGCTGGCGGCCTGGTTTGTACCGCCGAGGGAAGAGCGCCACGTACCTCCCGTCGCGGCCAGAGAGTCGTGGGATCGAAACCGGGCGAAGCCGCATCAGTGGCACTCGACACGTTGTTACAGTTCTTCTTGACGGCGCCCACCATCTGAATGAGTGAAGGACACAAGTCGCGTTCGTAGCCACGCTCGCGTCTCGGTTTGTAGCGCAGTGGGAAGAGCGCCACGTACCTCCCGTCGCGGCCAGAGAGTCGTGGGATCGAAACCGGGCGCCGCCGCGTCAAGACCACCACTCCTCACTGGCAAAGCTTCAGACTTCCCACCGCTTCGTTGACCAGCCCGTCGACAACGTCGATGTTTGTGGTGATCATGTAGGGCTTGTTTGGGACGATGAGAATCTACATGGGTAAGTTGGCAAATTCGGTGTGTGGTATTTTAGCCACCTTGGACATCGCCTTCTGCAGAGCGTCTTGTGTCAAGTACCCCCGATACATGTCTTGAGATAACAGACGACGAACGACAACCTATTCTCATTCCTCTCCTCCTTGTTGGGTAGCAACGAACGCGTTGAACGTTTTGACCTCTTCGTCCAATCTTTGGTTGGCCAATCTCTTCGGGATCCTGCCACAATCATCATCAGCATTATGTACACGACAGGAACGAGGGACGGGACAGCGCCCGAGCAAGAGGAGCTTCGCCCCTAAAATGTGTGATGGTCTGCGTTGGATGCGATGTCCGAAATTTGCGACGGAGCCATTGTTCGGGAAAGCAGTGTGCTGATCCCCATCGAAGGGAAAGCCTTCGTCGTGCGGCCAACGCTAATGCCATGGAGCCTGCAGTTGTGAGAAATGCATATATCAAGCGTCTGATGGTCACAGTCTGCTCTAGACTCGTATTCCTTTTCGAAATCCTGTAAAAGAATCACGTCCTCCTTTTCGGTGTTGATCTTGCGAATCTCCTCGCAAATTGATACAAGCTCTTATATCAGTTTTCGAAATGCGCTGTGCCAGTGCAGCAGCTCTCGATGAGCGTTGACACGTTTTTGAGAATGTTTGTTGCCGGAGCTCGCCTAGCACTGTGCTCTTCTTTCAGCAGGTTATACCTGCGATAAGATGATGCCTTACTTGCTCTTCAGGTAGTCGATTCCCGATGTTGCTTGCCAATGTGCTGTTCTGATGTGGTGAAACTTGCTCAACCGGCTGTTTCTAAAAAAACACGTCGTTTCGGTTCTGATGGCTTCATTGAGATCAGCTCGTTTCCGGAGTGGTTCGGCACCAAATACCGCGCAATGCCTACCCCGTCAATGTTGCCGCAGTGAATGCTGCAACGAGACTCACAATCGAACCGTTTAATTGCAGAACATGCTACCAAATATACAACGAAGACGGTATCTGTGCGCTATAGCCAGAAGATACCTCTTTCTCCTCTTCAATTCCCGAATTACAAGAATGGTTACAAACTATTTGACCCTTGCTATTATGATATACTGTTATTTGAAATCGGCACTACGTTAGAATCGGAATATTGAGTATGACATATCTAGTGTCCAGACAACAAGCCCGGTTCCTGACGGGCCAAGCGACGGATGTTCTCCGGAATGATCGGCCATCGGCAATGAATTAGCCAGAGTTGAACGTAACATAAATGGTTCGTATACCACACCATCTTCTACACAGTTTACTGGCAAGCAGTATATGTCTCACCCCACAGTTCTCGTTCCGGGGAAGCAGATTTATTCGGAGCCGATACGGGTTCTCCTCGCCACCGCTGACACCCCTTTTAGAGCAGTTATAACAATGATTACTCTCCTCGCCACCACACATGCCTCTTTCAAAATCTGTACAGTCGGCTTACAGCTGCCGTAGCCCTTTTACAAGATGATTACGGAGAATCAACACCAGCGCAAATGGGTGAAAAGAGGGCCGAAAGCCGCCGCCACTACCACCGCGGAAAATGTAGCCTCGGCCATTGCCGCTTAAAATTTCACCTTGCCCACTAGCTGTGCGCTATTGCCGGTTGAAAGCAACTTCCCCTAAAACGCTGCCATGAGTACATTATTGATCTTTACCTTGAAAGCCATTCCGAGCAAGATTGTTAGGTAGGCGGCCCTTGTTGACCAGATGGTCATAGTTCTTCTGGCGGAAGAATCTTAGTTTCATAGATATTAGATTCATAGATCTTATCCTCGTGTGATATAAAGTCTTTCTCTCCGCTCGCCAGGGTATTTCACGCCTAATTAGGCGCCTATCCCCCGTTGTCAGTTTAGGCGTTTACGGGTCAGGGGTAAAGTGGGAGGGAACATGCATGCACAGCAGGGGTTAATGCTGCTACCGATGACATACCCGTTGTTGTTGTGGGAGATTTAAATTTTGCAGTGTCATGGATCAATGCCCCCAGACAGTGGTCCTCTGCAATCGAGGGTTTGGGTCTGGGTTGTTGTGTTGCCTATGTCAGATGCCTATGACTGAGCAGCGAAAGCGACACCCACGCGTGTTCCCACTAGTATGGAGTTCGAAGCCCTCGAGGTGTTAACTCGCTATGGGATTCACGCATGTCACTCGCTTGGAGCAACAAGAGGGGAAACTTATGAAACGTCAGCTCGAATAAAAGCGTGAATAGGGGCGAAAACCAACAAAAGGCGCTGCCGCCGCCATTGCCGCCTCAAGTTCCTGCTGATAGTGTGGCTTCGAATCCCTCCCGGATGAGAAACAAGTGGAACGCTTGTAACGCCGAAGTGGGCCAATATCACTCGAACACTTTAAAGGGCGTTTAGAGCTACATATTCGATAGTTTCTTTCACTTCTAACTGCCCGGTCGTGACATTTGCCGGTTTACGCGTGTAGAGATTGGGAGAGGCGGACTTGCATACCCAACTGATGACATGTTGGTTGCATTGGTGTGAGGAGCAACGTGGCCGTCAAACAGTCCAATGTGACTTGTCCGGTGCCGTCTGTGGTAGAGAGGATTGGGTTGGCGCATGGCACAAACCGTAAGGTAAAGATCCAGCTCTACGTTTTTCCGGCAGGAAAAAACTAAAGTCTTTTCCAAGTATCATTTAGGTAATTGGCTAGAAAGTATGTTCATTCGTGAATTACAAACAAACGGGTTTTGTTTCGTGCACTCCGTGGAGAGCCTGCTGTGTTGCAGGACCTCCTTTTTAACAGAGTAGAAGGGAACTAATTTCGGCAGCAAATGTTACTTTGAAATTATCTAGAGGCTCAATTGCCCCCAATGACCGGCACTTTCTCCAGCAACGTTGATCAAAAGACAGTCAGCTGGCTTCTCGCGCCAGGTACTCGCTTGCTTCTTCGAATTTTGTCTTCAACAGATGATCAGCGTGTACTCCGTTACCAAGCGACCACATTCTTACCGCTTGCCTGGGAACACCTGATGGATGGCTGTTATCTCGTTCCACAGTACTCGTGTTTCACCGGCAGCCATTGTTGCGAAGTTGTTTTGTAACTATAATTGTATGCAGGCCGTTTATGAATCTCCACGTCCCTGCTCTTCAAGAGATCAATGGCTAATGTCTGTCGCAGGTGTAACACCGCAAGTGCCCAATCACCGTAACTGCAAAGGTCATGCAAAGGCACGCGCCAAATGAATGAAAACACTAAAATATGAACCTTAACACGGAAAATCAAAGAATATGGAGAGTGGAAGCAACATAACCGCTCGCTAGTAGGATTGTTGGGAATACAGCTTTTCAATCCTTCTTACTGTAATAACGCCACGTAATTACTTCATTTGCACGGAAAGAAATCGCATTGCGTTTCATTTGTTCATGGCTGTGCGTTTCATGCTATTCTTTTTTAAACAAAAATAGTGTTTTTTGGGCTGAAACAAGTACATGGGTGAGGCAACCCCGGACCGGAAAGTGATGACATACCTTCAACTATCTTATCTCTGGCACAAGCCTTCTCAAACTTGGAAGTCGCGCAAACCGAATACATGCCGAACTCAAGGCGATTCGAACCACCCAAAACAGCCTTGAGAGAATAATGAACCGTCTGACGTCACGTATATGCGCGTTAGAAAAACGAGATGACGCGAATTAGTCGTATGACGATGGCTCCGTTCCAGGCTCCCGTAACTGCCTCAACAAACTAACCTCCGACATCAAAACGCTCGCTGTCAAGTGTGATGACCCGGAAAACCGTCTCCGCCGTTAAAACGTAGTTTTATTTGGAATTGCAGACAAAAAAGGTTAACATGGGGCCGAATCTGAATCACATATAACGTCCCTATGTTCCCGAACCCTAGGCGTGAACATACAAAGTTCGGGCATAGAACGCCCACATCGCCTCGGGCGCTTTGAACCAGGTAACATTTGTCGGATTATTGCGAAGTTCACCTACCCTAAAGATAAATCATATGTTCTCGCCTCCTCAACTAAACTGAAAGGCTCACCTATCTCAATTCGCGAGGACTACTCAGTTCGAGTTCGGATTGCACGGACGTAAAAAACTTTACTTGTATGGCCAACAATGGAACGCCTCGTTCAAAATTTGTTTTGATAAATTGCTTCTCGATGATAAGACGTTCACCTACCATGCAGAAACAGATTCTATAGTCGAAATGAAATCATACCAATTCACACGCACTATCCGACATGCGCCCTACCCTACTCGTCAGCCCTATCGACAATACTCCAGTTCACAAACTTACGACAGTATGATTGTTCTGTTGGCAAATGTTCGCAGTTATCTACCGAAAAAAGATGTCATCGAGTCTCTCCTAGAGAATAGTGACACCGACATTGCCATACTAACCGAGTCATGGCTGACTCCCGACATACATGACCAAGAGCTGCTCGAAAGTAATTGGGAGTACACAATTCACAGGCTCGACAGGGTGGGGCGGTCGAGAGGACGCGTGGCTACCCTCATCAAAACGAACATTCCCTCATATCTGTTGCCCTCTACGTGCAATCAGGAAATTTCCTGTGCAGTTGCTCCACTACCTGCCAGCAGCAACATACCCATCGCCTGCTATCGCGCTCCAAATAGTGACAACTCGTTTACTTCCGAACTACAGTCGTTGATTCTTGACTTACCATCTCGCTTCCCACGGGGCAATCTGGTAGTAATCGGCGATTTGAACTTGCCCGATATCAATTGGAACAACTTAACTGTGCACTCCGGACTTTCTTAAGATTTTCTCGATGTGATTCTTACATTTAACCTTAGCCAAACAGTGAACACACCAAATCGAGGCCACAATATCCTATATCTTGTTCTTGGTTTCAATCCCGAACTAACCAAGTCCCCAACCGGCCGCTGTGCAGCCGATTGCGGCCCGGCCAGAGTCCACTCTCCTCCAGCGCGGAGCCTCGTTTACAGTTAGTCAACCTAGATGGCGCCACCATACCGTGGTAAGCCATTTTCTGAGGGAGAAAATACTCGCTTTGTGAAACATAGTGCTCGCTCGACAAATATGGTCACGTAAGACACCCTTGCTTGCGTCAATCAGCCAGTGTCGTCTTAGACAAACCCAAAGCCCCGCAGTCCTGTGCAGCTAAACCAAGCATACTGCACGCAGTACGAACAGCAGACCGTATCGGTACTTCTATGTTTACGTGTGATCTCGTTGCTTCCACGGCTTGTTCCACCATTCTTACTGCTTTAGAAAGAGTATGTCCTAAATTTAGGCGCAAATAGCTCGATCGGCAAGCTCACAAGCTCTGCCTAATTTGCATTTGCTTTCGCCGGCGTCTGCCAATCGCAGGGTGGCTCGAAAGGCATTATAGTTTTTCTTGAGCTAGTGGACACATTTAGCATTGCTGTGCATGAAATTGTAGCTTGTAGATTGCTCTTCCAAATAGATAATGACAGCATTGTGAAAGGTACAATTATTTATAGTTTATTGGTCAAATAATCAGATTAAATTGCGCGAAAAAGGTATGCACACAATGTATATAGGTGATTGTACTGAGCCAATTTTTTTTTTTTAGAATTTTAATATATACAAATTGTTCCTACATTCTTTGGCTATGATTGAATATATAAATCAACGCTGTACACGAAGCTTTCGATCTTTGCAAGCCTGTCAACCTAGCGCAATGGACGTCTGTGCCACTCTGTTAAGCAAATCGAGGGTTCTTCAGTGTCTCTAAAATGTGCATCCAAGCATACTTGCTTGTGTTTACACACAAAATCCTTATCACTTAGTAAAAAAAAATTGGCGCTCTTGAGAAGCGTGACACATCGCTCCGTAGCGCTAATCTGACGCAAGCGGCAGGCTTTCTTGAAGGTGATAATGTGATACGGCAGGGGGCATTTGGCAAAATATTCCTGCCGTACGGTTTCCAGACCCGACACATCAAAGTAAAACCACAGTCGTCAGATAGGAAGCGCGTCTTGTTTGCGAATATGTTGCAAAGTAAAAAATGAACCTTTACTGGCAGCACCTGTCGAAGTCTGAAGAATTTGAAAGGGAGCGTCTTCATCAGATCTAAAATCTACCGAATCTACATCATTGGTGGAGTCATCATTGCTGCCGGGATCACAAAAATCAGCAGCAGCAGCTGCCGTGTGTCCTTGCTACAGCTGTCCACTTTTGCGGAGCCCGCCGTGAAGCGCACGTCATTTTCATAGAGCTCGTCGCTATCACGGGTTGAAATTTCACTCTCAGCGCTGTCTCCGCCCGCGAAATGTCAAAAAAACATTGTAAAATCGAAAAAGGAGTTGTCAATAAATACGCCATATGGCATTAGTTGTCGTCAAAGCGCCATTTTTAGCTTTTGCAGAACATTTGAAATCATCGTAACTCCGTGTCTGATGGCCTACGGCACTGTAAAAAAAGAGTTAACCGATGTACAAAAAGACAAAGACGTTTATTGGTTCTCCCGGGAATCGGAGGACGAGGACTTTTACCCTGACGACGTTCTGAAACTCGGAGGTAAGTTTTTATTTCACCACATAGTTCATAGTATGTTTTCCGTATGGGGTGTTATGACAAGTGCGGCAGAGTTCGTTTGGCGTTTAGCCAAACGTAAAAGCTTGATAACAGTGCATCAGTTTTGTCAAATTGAGAACGTTTGCGGGGTAGGCATGCAATTCTGTAGTGTTTTTGTCCTCCAATGCAACGAAGCATTGTTTCATTGTATAGCTGTCGCGTTTGCAATAACGCTGTGTATAAAGGTACAGTCGCCCAACTGTTTGCGCGTAAGCGCGATATGACGGGGCCAAGTTGCAAAGTGGTTGAGGATAAGCGCATGCTCAGAATGCGGGTTCAGCTGGGCTCCTCGTCTGCTAGGCTGTTCCTTCTTAAGAACGACACCCCATATAACCACGCTGCGAGCGAACAGGCAGCGTGACTAAGCGAATTATTTGCTCGTATTTTATGGTCCGAAGAATAAAGGTTCCTGCCAGGACAAATCGAGCAAATGAAATATTAAGATACAAAGAACATGCCCAATTGTGGTTATCAGTCAGTTATCAACCGTGTGTGCTGCAAATGCTGAAATGTTGCTGCGCACTTCAAAGGGTAATTTTTAAAACTCATTGATGGCCAACTTGTGTCCCTGTTATTGCATAATACCAGTGTCAGCAATTGTGCACTTCAAATGCAGTAACCCAGACTGACCTTGTGAAGCGGATAGCGAAGCGCCGTATACCAGTGCCTGACAGCAGTTTTGAAGATGAAAATTGTCCAGCGGAGGTGATTAGGGAGGTAAGAATTTGATTTTCACTGCCCAGAAAGTAGTCAAAGGTTTTGGAAATGGTTTTTTCTGCTTTTTGGGTGTTTTATGTTGTCTTCCCACAATTCTTGAGGAAAGCAGTAGTGACATATCTGTTGTTTGAATAAGCACTCCCGCTCATGCAACTTTTCTCATAGAAGAAGCACAGGTGACTTCTGGTAACTGCATCTGCCCAAGTACAAGCTCTTCTAGAGGGATTATTCATTAGGGCTGTGGTAGCTTACTGGTTATAATTTTCCCTCAAGAGTTCACAACATCCAAAACAAGCCAAACTACGTGATTTAGAAGTTGTAGCTGCAGTCACTTTTTTAAACAATTAAAAGCTAATAACACTACAAAAGGTGGTATCTCAGCCGAAATTAGAAATTATGTCAGCCGCTAGTGCGCTTTTTGCATAGGTCTACGCATAAAAGAAGTAGCGTTGTAATGAACATCAGCAAAATAAAATCGCAGGGTGGAAAAACGGTTAAGAGGGAAAACGGTTCTCCTGTAAAAATGTCAACATAAATTCAGGGAAGCTTGCATTACCACGCAATTGAATCGCAAAGCTGCTGTAGATGAGCACTGCCAGACATATGTATGTAATTTCTAGTATCATTGTTTATTATTGTAGTTGTGGTGGTAGTAATCGTCCTCATATGCATCAAATAGGTCGTTGTCTTCTTTGCGGCGAGTGGTGGATGCAAAGTCATCATCAGGTTTGTAGACTTCCACTAGCTCTTTCTCATCGAATCCCGGCGGTAGTGGCGGGATCTGTAAGCCGTCTCGCGTGATTGGACCCGTCTTAGCCATGTCTTCCGTTATCCATAATGGCTGCTAGAGATTGCGGCCGCAGTGACCTCTCCCAAGCTGGCTGTTTTTTAACATTAAGCATTAGCACTGCACTTTTATTTTTTAAATGCAGAGCATTTCAGTAACACACGATGTCACCCGCGTTGACGTCCGTAGTCCGCACCGTCCCCTCCCTACTATATAAAAAAAATACTGTCTGGCGCCCGCTTTCGATCCCTCGAACCTGCGGGCGGAACGCAATGTACATGGGGCTCTACCCACTGCACCACAAAGCCGACACAGAATGGGGCGCTACGAACGCGCCTTATATCGTTGACTCATTCAAATTACTGCTGACGAGCGCTCTCTCGTCAGCGGTTGCCACAAGTGCAACAACATTAACGTAACGCAAACTACTTAACGTCGTGCGCCCCCGGAAATGCTCTGCATTTGATCGTGCCCCTCGCGTGGGGGATGTTTCACTGCGTCTTCTCTCGGTCGCGGGACCCGTGGCGCCATCTGGCGGAGGTGCGGCACAACTCGTAGCACTTTCAAAAGATGCTGCGCCCGCCAGCTGTGTGTGTGCGTGCCGCACTTCTACAAAAGGCGAGTGCATTGGCTGTCCACAGAGCAAAGCATTCGTGCAAGTAAGCCGTTGCAGTCAGTCAGTCATTTCGCGATCAGATTGATTAGAAGAGTGGTTTCGACAGTAGTAGCACCGATTCTTTCTAGCTACTAGTACGCATTGGTGCTAGTTTTCCGTCTTTCCCGGTCTCGGCGTTCTTCGACCGCTGGAAAATTACGTCATTGCAGCGGTGTAGTGGCTTTTTACATGCGCGGCAGCACCTGATGACCGTGCTGCAGTTTTCTCTTTGTTTGTTTTCTAAGCTACTCGCCGGTGGCCATGGGGCTGTCGCTTGGTATTTTTCTGGCGTTTTATGTTTTACTACATAACCGAACTTGCGGCTTGTACAACAGCTCCACTGTTAAAATGCACACAGTATAAATCGCCGAAATAGACGAAACATCTGTAGCGGGATTATTAAGTTAGGTGTGTACTTGTGTTGCTTCAGGCTATTTCTGCAAAACATGCGGCTGCAAAGGTGCAAGCTGCAAACAAAAAAATGCAGCGGCTGATGCAGAACAGCACCTCCTCTTACGACGACAGCTTGGTGCCCAGGACGATTCTACTGGATGAGCAACAGAAAAGTGCAGTTCTAAGACGCAATCTTACCACAGCACGGCAAGAGTACTACGAGTTGCAGATGCGCCACAACAGCCTGCAGGACCAACATGCTAAATTAGACTATGTCCTTTTGCACAAGCTCGGTAAGTGGCAGCAATACTTCTAATACAGGCTTCCCGGGGCCGTTTGTCAGATGAGTGCAAAAAAATAATTACAAAAAGCCGTGGCCTTCAACTCATGAAGTAAGACGACCAGTTAAGCTGCGGTGCGTAAAGTCTTAGCGAATAATTGTCATATACTTTGTTTCCGAATAGTTCCGGTAGGAAAACACTTACAGCCGTTTTCTGTATTCACACCCATAACAGCGCAACAGGCAACGTGGGAAAACCAGCTAATACAGATGAAGATTACACTGGACTGCGGCTTTTTCTTAACTCATACTCGTGGTCGTGTCTGTTTGCAATTTTTCGCCATGCGCAATGGTTTCTGTGGCCTTGTGTTTTGTGTTGGCAAGTTCTTCTAACTACAAAAACCACAGTTGTTCGGCAAGAGGCCTTCCCTAGACACTTTCTCACAGTTGTTGTTTTGTGCGCGCTGGTTACTACAGCGACTATCATGCGCGATACGTGTTGGAGAGGGGAAGAATGCATTTGTTGTTAGTATAAACTATAGTAATATATTTATGTACAAGCATATTAAGTGGTAAAATAAATATATGGCTCATAGCTTTAAATGCGCAGCTGACATCCTATTGTACCTTCAGTGCGCTACGGAAAGCCACGCATGAACCTCCCGAAGATCTGCATGCCATTGAAGAGCACTGAAGGCAAGCCGTGGTGTCTGTGTGCTGGGCGGGATACCATGTAAAAAGCAACCAATGAATGAATCGGCACGTGCAATACTCTAATTTATTTATTTATTCATTTATTTATTTATTTATGTATGTTTTTATTTATTTATTTGATTTATTGCTTGATTGATTGATTGATTGATTGATTGATTGATTGATTGATTGATTGATTGATTGATTGATTGATTGATTGATTGATTGATTGATTGATTGATTGATTGATTGATTGATTGATTGATTGATTGTGGAGTTTAGAGCGCCAAGCTACACCTTGGATTGTAGGTGCATTGTAGTGGAACCTTGCAGAAAAAAATCGACCGGCTGGGAATTTTTTAGCAGCCGTCCAAATTACGAAAAGCGGTCTTTCTTTGCGTTCCGCCTCAATTAGAAGGCAGCCACAGTGACCGACATCCAACCCGTCTGCTTAGGTTCCACAGCACAATGTCTTAGCCAAGGAACTACGTATGCTGCTGGAATTATAAACATCAACTGAGAACAGTTTGAAATCGAGTAAAATGTCTCACAACAACCACCCGCTCTACTTAGGCTCCGTTAACGGCACCACTATGATCGAACATCTATATTGAGTTTGTCGTTTCTTTTGTGGTTGATAGTGCGAGAGCCAGAGGTTATGAGCGCAATAGCATTTGTTTCCTCGTCCCATCGATACACATAATCATTCACAATTAACTTTTCAGAGAGCAGATATAATTTGTCTTCAACTTCTTTTTTTTTGTTAACCGGAATGATCATAACAGGATAAAGAGACAGCCCACTGGTAGTCAGGTCGTCTGTGTGTATGGCATGAATCCGTGTTTTGTTTGATTTTAAGCTACGTTTTTTTGTCTGATTTGCTTTATTCTACGCACGGCGATCTACTAAGTGAGTAGTAATTGTGCAAACGCCATTACGGGCGTGGTTCGTTTTGCTCCATCGCAAGCTTGTTTTTTATTCTATATTCCTTTGTTTATTGTCTTTTTTTAAACCCACTCCTGGTGATTGGTGCTTACTAACTGCGGCAAGGTTTTATTTTCGCCCGGTTCGCATTAGTGCGAAGATGTCGCGTACATGACGCCACCGGATGTTCTGTCGCCAGCGGAAGCAATGTGTTTTCCAGGTGTTCAATAGAGAACGAAGGAATGAGAATAATATGCTGATGGGTATTAACGGTGTGGTTTTTTCACGGGGCTTTAGCCATGGTGAATTGCAAGCGCAGCATGCAAAGTTACCTTTGAAATACAGTTGGTGCACCTAGTTGTGGCAGGTCTTCAGGAACTCTAACGTTTCTACTATGACCATACCTCGCCAACTGTATCATATTGCGGCAGCTTATATGCACTTGAAATGCACACTTTGTGAGAGGGTTTTAGGCATTTGAATTTTCCTGTCATTTAAATAAATCTTCGACAACTAGCCCCCTCATCAACAAATTTTCATCTTGCTGTTACGTATGCAGAGACGAAGAATTTACCTTACTTAACTGATGTTGGAGACTAAGCTCTTACGATGATTAGGGCTCAAAGCAGGTCTTTATTCTAACATAGTAATCGAAAATTACGCAGGTTTATTGTAAACATATTTTCGCTTAGTTTGGGTAGCAAATGCCGTTTCTCCTGTTATTTTGTGTGGTGGTACAAGGACAACTGATGGGACATTGCCTTGCTATTCAACTGGGATCACGCTTGGCCAGCATGCAAGGAGTAAGAGGAATCAGTTATACGGTAGAATATACAACAATAAATTGTTCTTGCATAACAATGAGGACCAATTACCCGCAAAAACATGCACACTATGTAGGCATGTCACAGAAACTAATTTTCCCAAGTTGGCTAAAAACACCAAAAATATAAAGGGAAAAGAAAAATTACTTTACTTTTACCGCAGATACTTCATATGGAAGACCCTATTTGAGTAAATATGGTTACTTTATTGCGTGCTTAAGCAGCAAAACCGTTTAATTACTCCATCATCGCCAACCGTGTTAGAGCCAAAGCAGCGCCAGTACGGAAAAAGCATTACACAAACACACCGAGCTAACCGCTCCGGTTACATGAAGTGGTAACAGAATTTCGCACGCAACACCAAAACTTTGATTCAAACTTTAGGTCTGCAGTGGGGATGCCCCGTCACGTTTCTAACACTCACACATGTAGAGAAAAGAAACCATCAGTTTGGGCGTCGTTTTCTTCCCACTCACACTTTCATTTGGCCATCTGTTTTTTGGCCAGATTTGAAAACATCAACATTATAAAAGACCAAAAAAGAATTTCAAGTGGATACAACTACTGTTCTCGTCAAACTACTTTTCAAACTACTTTTCGAACTACTGCATCCATGCCAGCCACTGATAGCTCTCCGTCTGAACCCGGGGGCAACCGGCAACCACTCAAAATTTTGTGAACCACCTCTGAATATTTTCTAGTTGCACTACCATAACCTTGTTTACCAGAATTATGTTGTTACTGTAAGGTTTCCTCCAACCATGAAGCCCTTGGATGCACCACGCTACATTTGTGAAGCCATCGTGTGATAATCGGTAGATCACACACCGTCTGCCAAGCTTGTGGTTTGGTATCCATGACTGCATATCTTTTGGGATGGTATATTTTGTTCGATGGCCCCAGAATTAAAACTATTCGTGTCGCAAAGTTAGAGGCAGAGCAAACGACCATTATTTGCC
The DNA here is from genome assembly GCA_013339765.2 of Haemaphysalis longicornis. Lineage (NCBI taxonomy): Eukaryota > Metazoa > Arthropoda > Arachnida > Ixodida > Ixodidae > Haemaphysalis > Haemaphysalis longicornis. The sequence goes on from CM023453.1 coordinate 144,476,257, forward strand.
CAAAATGTGCAAGAGTGTCAGTTCTGGTTTATGCTGTATTTGGCTTCTGCTAACTAGGAATAGATTTGCGAAAATTTTTCGAATGTCTATTTACATTATGGTCACGATCTTCTCCTAGTATCCTTCAAATGAACATTTCCTTCCAGCACTCCACTTCGACGTTTTTTTGACACTCGTTCATAAGTTTTTTACGTGCACCGTCCTATCATCGCGACTACCTTGAGGTGATTGTTGCTGAAAGCGGTATCGTTATCGGAATACCCAAGGCCTAATTTCCCATTCTTTGCAAACTTTTTTTTAATGGAATTATCAATTTTTATCTCTGGGGAATTGATGATTGTGATTCCGTTGAGGTTATGAGGATCTCAGGACCGGTAACTAAATCCAGGAGCAGAAATTCGCGACACCAGTTGGACGGGCAAAGAAAACGAACATTTAACCAGGACGTGAAGTGAGGGCAAGGTTAGACGCTAATAAGTAGAGGTACACTTAACAAAAGGTACGAGCGTCTCTTCGAAGTAACTGAAATAGGGTAAAGAGGGCCTAATTATCCCACATACAAAAAATATGGTTCAAGGTTCTCGCGACTCGAAACAGTCTCACGTGGTCGAAGCGCGGGGATGCCGTTGCGGAGATTGAAGGTACAAGTGACGCAGACGTCATCGGAAGTACAACACGAATCAAGGCGAAGCTGCTTAACCAGTGCGGTCGAAGTAGAGAAGACACAGAGGTATGGTCCTGGGAAGAATAAATGCACTGGAGGAAACGCCATGGCAGGCGTTGCCAGTGGTGACGTGGTGCCTGGACGTTTATACCAACTGTAGCAGAACACCTGGGTCCTCGCCGTCCTGACCACACGCTTCCGGAACCCTCGAGTTTACCTAGAATATCAAGCCCTCCAGGAAGTACATCTTGTTGTTGTGTTTCGCCCTCCGGGCCGACTTCTTCGTTCTCGTCTTCTTTTTTCCACGCCCCTGTCAATGCATCACTCTACACAATAATGATGATTCTCTGCGACACCTTGCGCTTGACCTTTTCTTCTTAAGTTCTATTTTAAAGCTTGGCACCTCACTGCAATACCCTCAATTTAAAAAGTTGCTGGGGTGAGGCCACACACACTTTCAATGTCCAGAAATCAAAAGGAAGTCAAGTCAAATCCGCTACTTAGTACTTTTACCTGGTTTTTTCTGCACAACGCACCTCAAAAAATGTTCCAAACGCGCTACTCTTGTCTAAACAAGTCCCAAGCGTCTCTCCAACACTCGAAAATTATTGTTGGTCACATACGTACAAACAGTAAATATCTGTAATAAATTTGTTTTTCATGCCAACGTGATTACCCTTTTTTACCTGCTAGCACGTCATTTTTTGTCCTTTCTCTTGTTCTTCCAGCATCGCTGGCCATGGAATTTTTTCCAACTCAAGCAGTTTCGGCAACTGCGTACTTTCAGCTTTATGGTGAACCCTCTTAATTCGCAAGAATGTGTACGCGAAGCTAATGTCTGTCTTTATTTCTTCCCGTCTGTCTTTTCAGATGGTATGCTTAAAGCAAAATAGCAGATTCTGCACCTTGAATATCTCACATGGTCGCTTTAAAGCTTACCCGACTTGCCAGGAGCTTTGATTCTGCCTCTACAGAGCTTATCTCGCGCAACTTTATCAGGCTCGCTTTTTTCTGGACCTGCAACTGAAGCTTTTTGGTGAAACATTTTATTCGGCTACACTATAAAATAGCGAACATAAAGCTTATCGTGATCCTGCTCGAGTAAACATTTTTGTTGCCATGTTTCCGCCTACGTTTTTGGATTTCCTTGATCTCTACCACAACCACTGTCTCTACCGGCGCTCTAATACATGGCAGTTTAGGACAATGGCGTTTGGACGCCTCTTAAAGTGTGACCAGCGATGTGTTTGTTTCAGGCGCATCTGAATCACCAGCCGAAGCGCCATTCGGCAGCACCTGTGGTTGCAGCGTGTCCATTTCTGTGTATGGTTCCCAAATTTTTCTTCGTCGGGTTCCAGCTCCGGAAACACTCTCTTTTTTTACTAAGTGAACTGAAATTTACATTGATTCTTTCACTCTGCTTAGGATCTGCCCCGCCTTTATAAGTTGTTGGAGATGATACGCGTCCACAGAAATCAACCCACTGTCGCCAAGAGTGTGTCACCCGAGGTTCAAGCTCAGCCATCTCCTTCTCTTTTCTGCTGCCGTGAAATCCTCTAGTTGTTCTCTTAGCTTAGCCCGCGCTTCTTTTAGCAGAATCTCGTTGTGTTCTTAGATGCACCCTCTTCCCACCTGACAGCGGTGGAAAGGCGCTGCACCTCTCGGTGTTGCCTGGATGACCGTCGCCGGCGCTAACGTCCGAGCCCACGGTGGAAGAATATTCTTACACCGTGTCCGAGCCACAACCTCAGTTTAAAGAAAAGGATGGCCACCCGACGAGTGGGCGTGTTCCGGTGGCGCAGAGCGCGGGCAGCCAGGCCTCGTCCAAACAGGCGTACGCTCTCCTGTGCCGCCGCTACCTATCGGCCGCCTTCACGTTCCTCGCCGTAATGCAGCCTTTACGGTGCGAGCATCTCTTCTCACGGAACAGAACAGCATCGCCGCATCGTGGACACAGTGTCACTGCCCATCGACAACCGGGAGCCGAAAGCCCACCTCTCCTCTTCGGAACCGGTCTATGACCGCTTCGATATAAAGTATGATCGCACTTTCCTTTTCACACTAACTTGAGTATTCGATGTGCTATTATGTTTAAAGTCTTTGGTGTGCAATTCATTATTGTGCCTTAACTTGAGTCCATCTAGTTTTGAATATATATCTTGTGTATTTGTGCTTTAACCTTGACTTCCGGCTCATAACTCTCCGCGCGATTCGGCGCCCTATTCAGACATAACAATGATCTCTAAGTACATTTATCGTCCTTCCGAGCTTGTGAACAGCACAGAAGTCACCGTGATCTCCCGTGCTGTGTTCACATTAGTAGTTGTCGGGAATTTCATCACTACATTTTGAATAGGCAATAGCCGCTAAATCGGTCACACGGTATAGAAACATGCGGCCCCGGCGCGGCTTTTGAAGGAAAGTCAGTACAAATTACTGATCTCTCAATGACTCGCCGCACAGATTGTCTTCCCCTGGCTATTTAAGTTGGGCAAGTTTAGCGCATTCCCAACCTCTAGGATGACTGCTTGATGAGCGTCAAGGTCTGACATGCTTGCCGTATGGTGATCACCTATAAAAAGCAACATATGTTTCTCATAGTCCATCCAATAGACGTGTCTTGATAAAAATTGCCTCCATTTTCAACGTATAAACAAAATTCTGAAATGGAGTTTAAAAGTGAAAAATCTACCGCAGCTGCAAGTTGAAAGATTTGGTTACGAATTTATGGTCCTGTATTCGCCCGAGCAAGATGCATTTTGCTTGTCCGATCTCATGTACATCTTGGTGGAAACAAAAGCGCTCAAAAAACAGTCCCTGTTTTTTAAGAGCTTTTGTTCCCATTAAGATAAACCCCTACCAACTAGCCCAACTTTCCGTTGTTCTGCGACCTCATCTGACCAAACTTATTACACGCGCCCCTGCACAGCTTTTCCACTTAGGGTTTTTTCCTTGCCACTATTCTGGCTACCTAAAAAGGAGGACGCAATTGCCTATAATAAAATGTGGTTTGTGTGTGACGCTTCCAAAAAGAGAAATGGTACGTTTCAGCTCAGCTGTAGCCTATTACTACTTCATTATATTCTACACTGGAACCATCAATATTGGTTAATAGTAGCCTGACTGTGGCAGCTAATGAGGAATGAGGATATCGCCTCTACAAACATTGAGTGCAAATATATTGGTCGGGGGGGGCGGTGTATAATCGTTTATCATCAAGCAGGGAATTTAGGTGAATTCCCGGATGATGTTCCGCCAGGGCACGTTTTTTTTCGACTGTACGTAGAACTGTTTTTCATGTGATGCTGGGCGCTTTTATAAAATAGCTTTATGGATCGGGCTTGGAAACCAGCAGCGCCAATTTTAGGTAAAACACTTTCTGGAATTTCATTTTGTGAGATGACAATGCTGCACGTAATAGCTTTGCCTTGGGTTTGGTTTCTGTGTCAAGTGGTGGCATCCAACATTAACGGAGCAGACACACATGCAGCGCGTTTTTGTTAAATCATTGATTCTCAGGGAGTGTACTGAGCCGTATTCATTCCAACGCGCATCAGCGAAGACGAGTACATGGGGAAGTGCATATTTTTCATAATATTCTAGCTGCTATTATATTTGTTACAGTAAACTCCCCGCAAAACGTTCCCGTTTTGTGCGTTGCTCTGCCGATCTCTGCTCTTCCCAGAGCTTACCCTGCAACCGGAGTGTCTCAAAGGGAATTCTATCGCTGCTCGGGAACAAAGATAGCCAGTTCATCTTTTAAAAAGGACTTTGTTGTAGGCAGCACAAAGCGCAAGACCGTTAGGGCTTCAAAACTGCAACTGTGCATCGATGTCCATTGAAAGCCAGTCACTTCCTGTGTTCCAGGGAATGGTTATTACTTACGTCATTTCTGCCTGAATAGTCAGTTAATATTCACTGCACATGCACCGAAATGATATTGCTTTCGCGGCAAAACAACATACAGATTACAGAGAAAAAAATTCAAGTAACTGAATATGCCACGTCAAAATAGTTTGTTGGTGGTTCCAAAACGAGTCTCATGATATTTCATAGTGTGCCGCTGAGTCGCAGTTTGCAATAAATGGGCTTCGTTTTATACATAAGCCATACAAGCGACACCAAGAGCTCTTTAGCTTTGATGAGCGTTCTTTCGTTCTTGGTACCGTTTCTAACTGGAGAAATCTCACCACATTTTGGTCAAGCTTTTATAAATATTTAAAGGACTAACTTTTTCATGTAGGTTATCAGGCCTATTAGTTACGATTTTATTTTTACAGACGTCTAAACAATGTTATTAATCGTCTTATGATCCTTCTTACTGCGGTTGTTGAACGCGAAGCCAAACACAGTAAAATTATTATGCACGACCAGCAGCTTTGCGGTTGTATGATATTTTCCAATGGTGGCTCTACAGAACTATTAGAAACACCTTTCCTGCTATTTGTGTCCCCAAATGGCTTTGGTTAGCCTGGTTGCTTATTCGTAAGGCTCGTTATTTTTTGGATTGGTTGTAGTCAACAGCTTAGGTGTTCCGGTACTTGGCGACCAAAGCGCCGTTCTATTCAACATGGAGTTTGATGTTTTTTTTAGAAGAGCCTCATCACATCTTTGTAGTATCAGAGATTTTTCAAGCAAAACATTATTCAGAAATACCAGGTGTCACGGACAATGAAGAGATAACAAAACAAAAAGGAGAAAGAGCTGGAGCACTGTTGAACAATGCTCCGCTGTAGGAATGGCAACAAGTAGAAGGAGTAAAAGAGCATAAAACAAAGAAAGAAAGTATTGACATCCGCAGACGATTTTTAAAATTTACCAAAATTAGGGCACACAACAAGGAACAAGGAAACAAAAACAAGGTGCCCGACAGTTACAGCGGGTTATGCGGAAAAGCGAGTGGAAGAGTAGGAAGACTATGGTTCAACGGCAAGTGTGGAACTGGATTCATAGTGCGCATAAATTATGTATTATTTATTATTATTATAATAAATTATTGTTTGGCGCATCATACTTCGGGGTTGCAAAAAGAAATATATATATTTCCATTCAAAATTTTCTTTCTCCTTCAGGTTTTTTGGATTGCTGAAGGCTGTAATTAATGGATAAGTCGGGTTTTATTCGTAAGTAAGTTTCCTTTAGGTCCTTTTTTCGGTAATAATTTACTATTTTGAAGTCCCCATGTATTTCAAATACTGATTTAGCCCTGGCCAACAATACCTTGTGGGTAGGTGCCAAAAAAGACATAATCATCATCATCATCATCATATTCATAGTAGGTTGTTGGCCGTTCCAAGATGTTCGCAAAAAATTCAGGAGTTAATAGAGCTGCTACCAGGACAGGGCAGACAGCAGGCCCGATCGGCAGTCTACTAGTACCGATATTTCGGACGCTCTACCCTTATGTGCGATTGTTACTGCGAAACTTGCAGTGTTTGCGTCCCTCTCCGCTGTGCCCCCAATCACCCGCGAGTTTTTACAACTGGCTTCGGTGTGCTCTGTGGCACCCACCGCATCACAGGTGGCCCCCCTTTGAATCAGTAGGTGTTTCTTGCGGTGTTAACGTCACAGCCGGCGAGCAAAGCCAGCACGACATTACGCATTGTTTTGCATGCCTATGGAGCGGCCATATAGCCGCGCTCGTCGCTCAGCACGGCCCCGAAACAAATGCACGGCGTGGGGTATTGTTGAATACTTTTCTGGCTAGAGAACAGAAAGCAGACAGGGTAATTTTATTAGCCAGTCGTAGCCGTCTTGGTGAAGTAAACTGATCACTAATAGTTCTTATACACCACACCTGATTTAAAGCAAACTGGGTGCTAATAATTCTTATACATCATACCCGCTTTTGACATGGCGACAGTCGTTGGAAATATGTCCTGTAAGGCTTATTTTTACCGCTCTCACAAATCCGGACACCTTTAAACGCATTTGACGAACAAGGCAGTGTGCGCTAATTTCAGGGGAGTCAACGACACTTAGCCTTATCACGGAACGATACCACATTAAATCGGCACTTTGCGGATGGCCACAAAGCGAAGAATTCCAAGTATTTGAAAACATTAGGCATCTAAAACCAGAGAAGTGCGTGCAGGACAATCTCTGGAACCACGTGGAGAAACGTTCTGAAGAATCAAATGAATTGCCACACCAGCCGCCGCTGGGTATTATGTGTGGAGTATAGTTTCAACATCTGTACCCATAAGTTTATGTTGCCCTAATGGCGTGCGTACCCTTACATGCGCTTCCTGAAAAACTCGATAAGGGTAGGCATTTAACTGTGATTGAGAAAATACCAGCGTCTTAGTATTCTACATCAATACCACCTCACATAAACGGTCCTGTGAAGAAGAATGACCGGCACAGGTGTAAGCGGTCGCTTGGTGTTGGAGTCGGTGGGGTTCGTTGCCTCGTCTGCCAACTAGCCGCGACTACAATTTAACGGCAGTTTGAGGCACAGAGGTTCTTAGTAAGTATACTAGAGATGAAACTGCGCCTGGTAAGCCATGCCATCGTGGGGGTTCATGGTAAGACCCCCATTTTTGGCGTGGGCTTGGCATGAACGTTGGATGTTTAAGCGGCTTTTGGGATTTGCTTTCTTCACTATGCATTAACACGTTTACGAGCTACAAGGAAGCCGAAATCCTGCCTGTTCTGCGCAGCCGTGTCCGGTGAAACAGCAGGCAGTACGTGATCGCACCTAACTTTGCCTGTGCCGTATTCGAAGGACATATGAGTGAGCGGATAATATGCCGCTGCGAAATTTGTAGCCGATGAAACCAAGAAACAAAACGTAGTAAGACCAACACAAGATACGAGAGATACGGGCGCTTGTATGCATCCTATCTTGTCATCGTCCACTACTATTTAAGGCCACGTTTTCTTTTTTTAGATGCAAAGCATCTCTTAGTCGACCCTCCGTCGTCCCTCGGCGGCCGGCGTTCGCACCTCTCTACACGTCCCCCTCTCCACGCCAGCTGTGATAACGCCGCTCTCCTCCTTGCCGCTCGGCTCGTCTCGTGCCGGTTCAGGAAGACACCGGCAACATTGTCGATTCAGGAGCCCTAACTAGCTGTAATAACGACGCTCTCCTCACCGCTCAGCTCGTCTCGTGCAGGCTCAGGAAGACACTGGCAACACTGTCGCTCCAGGAGCCCTTAAATGGGAAGCGTGCACATCTCGTGCCGGCCCAGGAAGACACTGGCGACACTGTCGCTCCCGGAGCCATCTCATGGTCGGGGCTATGTCCCTCCATTGTTGTTGCGCCGGTCACACCCCCCACTGCGCATGCGCTTCTCTCCTAAATTCTCCTCCCCTCCAGCTGTATAAAAGCAGGTGGGCGCGTTGCGCGGCGTTCAGGCTCCTCCGAGACACCGCCTGCGCCGGCTCTGCTCCGGTGTGCAACCTACACAGAACCCCCATGCTATGCATCACAAATAGTTAACTTCGGGGAGATGGTCCAATTTTTTTTTTGTCAAACAAGCTGACGGTCGGTGCACTGGTTCACCACGAGGCAAACTTTCCATAGGCACGCTGAAAAAACTTTCCGAACAACTTATTATATAAAATACTGGTAAAATTATTAAAATCACAATCTTTATTTAGTTCCCCCCAAATATTAACATAATTCCTAACTACAACCTTTGCCTGCGTAATAGCAGGCACAATCGTTCCGGCGAAAATACGCTTTACGTCCTTTTTTCTCAGTTTAAAACAGCATGTTTTTATTTTGAACATACATATTTGCACACTATTCTTCGCGTTACTGTGGTACTTTGTTTAAATTGGCGGTCACTAAAACGTTTCAATCCAAGCCAATAATGAAAGTACGGCGAGCGCGATGTATAATGGCGGACCATGACGACACATAAGGTCTTGACGTGAGCTGCATAGACGCTAGCGCCAAATCCCTCTCTAGTGTATATTATAAGAAACTCAATGAATCGCGGTTCTCCATTTTCATTGATTTTTATGTAACTAGGCGCCAAAACACGCTGCGCCCACGAGAAGCACATAGAGGTAGCGGAAATACCACCAGCACGGAGCGCTTCGCGGTCGACGGCTGCAACATGGCGTTGGTAGGGCATTAAAGCGGCGCACCTAGTTCCGTAAAAAGCCTGTTATCGCTCCCCTAATTGCGATTGCCGGCGTATACAAAACTCCACATACGATAAAGTAGCTGCTAATGTCAGGGCGAATTGCATCAAAAATCGTAATCTGAGCAGTGTACTGATACGGTAATCACATATCTGCTGCCGTGTTAACCGCAACGTTTGTAGTTGGAGCTCGCTGCTCCAATACTCCCTCGCGCATCGCGCTTCGTTCTCTAACGGAGGCAGAAATAGCAAGCAATAGCATCACCTTCATCACTTCTCTGGCTATTTTTGGCCGGCGGCTGGAGGCAACATGTAGCATCGTTTTGCACAAACTACCACCGATGCGGAATCGCCGACGCTGCAGCAGCTCGGCTACTCTCTCGAGATTCGTGACACATATAATCTGCAAACACTGATATCCGTCTGAAAGTAAGACCCTCTGAGTCGGCCAAAGATCTGTCTGCGCGGAGGCCCGCGTGCAGTGACGTCACGATTTCTCCGATTTATCTGGTCAAGGACTCCCTAACGTAATACCGCTTATGCTGCCGTTGCTTTACGGTTAAAATTACCGAGCTTTTACTGTAATACTTTATTCGCGTTTCTTAATGTAGCGTTTGCATATTAAAATGAGGAAGTACCGTAATATTTATTCGCACTCCTTAAGGTAGTGTTTTGTGTAAGTAAATGCTGAGGCACACAAATATGCCCTACAGTTGTATCCGAATGTTTTTCCACGGCAAGTTAACTGGACGTGATGAAAAATGCACCTGTATAGTATATATGAAACGCTACCCAACATATATGCCACAAACCTTTTGACATAGGCCTTGTAAAGCTCCACGAAAAAATTTTGGCAGTCGCATTTAACATGAAAATATGTTCAACGTTTTGATACAAACCTAACACGTAGTGTTGGGAAAATAAAAATAACCTAATTTGTCGTAACCCCTCTTAAAGGGGCCAAAATTCAAACCACTGAAAACTTGCAAGGTCTACAAGAGACACCAAAAAGACTTTTTTTGTTTAATTACGCATCAAAAACAACCCGTCAGATGTAGATTTTTGTTTTGCCGCGGAAGTTCATGAAAATATTTTCTAGCATTGGCTATGGTTGTCCGGGTTGTCTGGCGCTACTGAAAGAGAAAGAAAATGGTTCTCACTTCTTGCAGAGATCTTACAGATGTAGATTCTGTCATTGTCAACCTTCAAAGCCAAATCTGGAGGCCATTAGGGCTCTTTATAATGATTAAGTTTTACCAAGAAAAATGTATGTTTGGTGCAATTGTGTCGCACGTTTGAGCGCTCAAATGAGAAACACAGTTTCAGGCAACCACGAATTGAATGAGTTTATATTGCACCTATAGAATCTCGATGACTCAAGAAGAAAAGTTAGCAACTATTTGTCAGTGTGTCCTCCTGTCTTCATTTTATTTGAGTGAGCCGACTTTATATTTTCTCCAGTAAATGGGAAGCGGTATTGCTTCCATGCATTGTGGAACGGGTAAGCGATAACCGCGCTGACAAAAAACAAAATGTAAATATCGTATTTTATTAAGCAAAATACCACAAAATTTGACATTCTTCTTAGTGATACTAGTGATACTATGTAAACTCATACTACTAGTGAACTCTTACTAGTGACTGTGTCTGTTTGCAATCTTTCGCCGTGCACAGTGGTTTCTGTGGCTTTGTTTTTTCAGTTGGCAAGCCCCTTCTAACTACAAAAACCACAGTTATTCAGTCAGAGGCCTTCCCCAGACATTTTCTCACAGTTGTTACTTTGTTCGCACTAGTTACTGCGGCGACTACCATGCGCGATATGCGTTGGGGGGGAGGGGTAGCATGCAGTTGTTATATAAACTGTTGTAATAAATTTAATGTACAAGCATAATAAGTGGTAAAAGAATTTTATGCCTCATAGCTTAAAATGCGCCGCTCACATCCTATTGTAGCTTCAGTGCGCTACGGAAAGCCACGCATAAACCTCCCGAAGAGCTACATGCCATTGAAGAGCACTGAAGCCAAGCCGTGGTGTCTCTGTGCTCGGCGGGATACCATGTAGAACTAACCAAAGAATGACACGGCACATGCAACACTCTAATGGCAGTCACGAATCATACAGAATGTTTTATTGATTGATTGATTGATTGATTGATTGATTGATTGATTGATTGATTGATTGGTTGATTGATTGATTGATTGATTGATTCATTCGATTGATTGATTGATTTATTGATTGATTGATTGATTGATTGATTGATTGATTGATTGATTGATTGATTGATTGATTGATTGATTGATTGATTGAATTTGGGGTTTAGACCGCCAAGCTACACCTCAGAATTTAGTTCATTGTAGTGGAACGATGCAGAAAAAATTTGACTCGCTAGGGTTTTTTAACGGCAGTCGAAATTTCAAAAAGCGGTCTTTTTTGCTTTTCGCCTCAATTAGAAAGCAGCCACAGTGACCGGCATCGAGCCCGTCTGCTTCGGTTGAACAGCACAACGTCTTAGCCAAGCAATTACCTATGGTGCTGGAATCATACAAATCAACTCGGAACAGTTTGAAGTTGAGTAAACTGTCTCACAGCCACCCGCTCTACTTAGGCTCGGTTTAGGGCACCACTATGAATGAACATCTATATTGAATATTTTGTCGTTTCTTTTGTAGTTGATGGGGTGAGAGCCAGAGGTTATGAGCGCAATACCATCACTTTCCTCATTCCATCGATACACATAATCATTCACGTTTGACTTCTCAGAGAGCAGATATACTTTGTCTCAACTTCTTTTCTATTACCTGGAATGATCATAGCAGGATAAAAAGACAGCGCACTGGGACTCAGGTCGTCTGTGTGTTTGGCATGAATCCGTGTTTTGTTAGATTTCACACTACCTTTTTTTGTCTGATTTGCTTTATTCTAGGCACGGCGATCTACTAAGTGGGTAGTAATAGTGCGAACGCCATTACGGGCGTGGTTCGTTTTGCTCCATCTCAAGCTCGTTTTTTAATTTTTTTATTCTATATTCCTTTGTTTATTGTTTTTTTAACCCACTCCTGGTGATTGGTGCTTACTAAATGCGACAAGGTTTTGTTTTCGCCCGGTTCGCATTAGTGCGAAAAAGTCGCGTACATGACGCCACCGTATGTTCGGTCGCTAGCGGAAGCAATGTGTTTTGCAGGTGTTCAATAGAGAACGAAGGAATGGGAATAATATGCTGTTGGGTATTAACGGTGTGGTTTTTTCACGGGGCTTTAGCCATGGTGAATTGCAAGCGCAGCATGCAAAGTTACCTTTGAAATACAGTTGGTGCACTCAGATGTGGCATGTTTTCAGGAACTCTAACGTTTCTACTATGACCATACCTCGCCAACTCTATCATATTGCGGCAGCTTATATGCACTTGAAATGCGCATTTTGTTAGAGGGTTTTAGACAGTTTTATTTTACGGACGTTTAAATAAATCCACGACAACTAGCACCCTCATTAGAAAATTTTCCTCTCGCCATTACGTATGCTGAGATGACGAATTTACATTACTTAACTGACGTTGGAGACAGCTCTGACGATGGTTAGGGCTCACAGAAGGTCTTTATTCAATCAAAGTAGGCGAAAATTAAGGAGGATTATTGTAAACATATTTTCGCTTACTTTGGTAAGCAAATCCCGTTTCTCCTGTTAGTTTGTGTGGTGGTACAAGGACAACCGATGGGACATTGCTTCGGCGGTCCACTGGGATCACACTTGTCCAGCATGCAAGGAGTAAGAAGAATCAGTTAGACGGTAGAATATACAATAAATCGTTTTGCATAAAAATGCGGACCAATTACCCGCGAAAATTTGCACACTATGTATACACGTCACACGCCTAGTTTTTTCAAGTGGGCAAAAGACACCAAAATATCAATGGGAAAATAAAAAGTACTTTAACTTTTAACGCAGATACTTCATATGAAAGACCGCATTTGACTAAATATGGTTACTTTAGTGCGTGCTTAAACAGCAAAACCATTAAATTACACCATCATCGCCAACCGTGTTAGAGCCAAAGCAGCGCCAGTACGGAAAAAGCATTACACAAACACACCGAGCTAACCGCTCCGGTAACATGTATTCGTAACAGAATTTCGCACGCAACACCAAAACCTTTATTCTTTCTGATAACTTTAGGGCCGCCGTAGTGATGACCCGTCACGTTTCTAACAAACACTCACATATGTGCAGAAAAGAAAGTATATATGATAACTTTAGGGCTGCCGTAGGGATGACCCGTCACGTTTCTAACAAACACTCACACATGTGCAGAAAAGAAAGTATATATGATAACTTTAGGGCTGCCGTAGGGTTGACCCGTCACGTTTCTAACAAACACTCACACATGTGCAGAAAAGAAAGCATATACGATAACTTTAGGGCTGCCGTAGGGATGACCCGTAACGTTTCTAACAAACACTCACACATGTGCAGAAAAGAAAGTATATATGATAACTCTAGGGCTGCCGTAGGGATGACCCGTCACGTTTCTAACAAACACTCACACATGTGCAGAAAAGAAAGTATGTATGATAAATTTAGAGTTGCCGTAGGGATGACACGTCACGTTTCTAACAAACACTCACACATGTGCAGAAAAGAAAGTATATATGATAACTTTAGGGCTGCCGTAGGGATGACCCGTCACGTTTCTAACAAACACTCACACATGTGCAGAAAATAAAGTATATATGATAACTTTAGGGCTGCCCTAGGGATGACCCGTCACGTTTCTAACAAACACTCACACATGTGCAGAAAAGAAGGTATATATGATAACTTTAGGGCTGCCGTAGGGATGACCCGTCACTTTTCTAACAAACACTCACACCTGTGCAGAAAAGAAAGTATGTATGATAACTTTAGAGCTGCCGAAGGGATGACACGTCAACTTTCTAACAAACACTCACACATGTGCAGAAAAAAAAGTATATATGATAACTTTAGGGCTGCCGTAGGGATGACCCCTCACGTTTCTAACAAACACTCACACATTTGCAGAAAAGAAAGTATTTATGATAACTTTAGGCCTGCCATAGGGATGACCCGTCACGTTCCTAACAAACACTCACACATGTGCAGAAAAGAAAGTATCAGCTCGGGCGTCGTTTTCTTTCCACTCACACTTTCATTTTTTCATCTGTTTTTTGGCCAGATTTGAAAACATCAACATTATCAAAGACCAAAACAGAATTTCAAGTGGATACAACTACTCTTCCTGTCAAACTACTTTTCAGACTTTCAGTATCTACTGACCATACTATCTGTCACATACTCATAGCTACCGTCTGAACGCGGGGGCAACCGGCAACGACTCAAAATTTTGTGAACCACTTCGGAATATTTTCTAGTTGCACTACCATAACATTGTTTACCAGAATTATGTTGTTACTGTAAGGGTTCCGACCATTAGCCCCTGGATGTACCGCGCTATATTTGTGAAGCCATCCTGTGGTAATCGGTAGACCACACGCCGTCTGCCAAGCTTGTTGTTTGGTATCCGTGACTGCATATCTTTTGTGAAGGTATATTTTGTTCGATGGTCCCAGCATTGAAACCAGTCGTGTCGCAAGTAAGAGGTAGAGTAAACGACCATTAGTTGCCAAATTGTGGAATAGGCTCAGTTCTGGTTTATGCTGCATTTGGATTCTGCTGAATAGGAATAGTTTTTCAAAAACTTTTTCGAATGTCTCTTTACATTATGGTCACGATGTTCTCCTAGTATATGGAATCAACACTTCCTTCCGGCACTACACTTCGACGTTTTCTTGACACTCGTATATAAGTTTTTTACCTGCTCCGCCCTATCACCGCGACCAACTTGAAGTGATTGTTGCTGAAAGCGGTATCGTTATCGGAATACCCATGGCTTTATTTCCCATCCCTCGCAAACGTTCTTTTATTGAAATTATAATTTTTTATCTGTGGTGAATTGATGATTGTGATTCTGTTGACGGTATGAAGATCTCAGGGCCGGTAACTAAATCCAGGAGCAGGAATTCGCGACACCGGTTCGACGGACAAGAAAAACGAACATTTAACCAGGACGTGAAGTTAGTGCAAGGTTAGACCCTAATAAGTAGAGGTACACCTAACAAAAGCAACTAGCGTCACATCGGCGGAACTAAACTAGCTTAAAGAGTGCTTAATAGTCCCACACACAAAAATATATGATTCAAGGTTCTGGCGACTGGAAACAGTCTCACGTGGTCGATGCATGGGGCTGTCGTTGCGGAGCTTGAAGGCACAAGTGACGCAGAAGTCATCAGACGTAACAACCCAGATAAAGGCGGAGCTGCTTAACCAGCGAGGGCCAGGTAGAGAAGACACAGCGGTATGGTCCGGGAAAGAATAAATGCACTGGAGGAAACGCCACGGCAGGGCGTCGCCAGTGGTGACATTGTGCCTTGACGTTTATATGAACTGTAGGAGAACACCTGGGTCCTCGCCGTCCTGACAAACAGGCTTCCGGAACCCTCGAATTTACCTAGAACTTCGACCCCTCGAGGAAGTTCTTCTTGTTGTTGTTGGTTGGTTGGTTGGTTGGTTCCTTATGTCATGGTGCATACCCACGCGGGGGATTGGCCAAGAAGCGGCCTGTAATATTCAGGCTGTGACCCGGTTTATTTTAGAGAGAAAGAAAAAAGAAGAAGTACGAGAAAAAACATTGAGGGTAGAAAAAGAAATCTTTGGATAGATGTATACCGCCTTCCGGGCATACTTCTTCGTTCTCGTCTTCTTCTTTCCATGCCCCTGTCAATGCATCGCTTTCCACAATAATGATGATTCATTGCGACACCTTGCGCTGGGACTTGTCTTCTTAAGTTCTCTTTTAAAACTTTTCACCTCACTGCAATACTGTAACATTAAAAAAGTTGCTGGGTGGAGGCCACACACACTTTCAATGTCCCGAAATCAAAAGGAAGTCAAGTTAAATCCGTTACTTAGTACATTTACCAGGTTTGTGTGGCACAACGCACCTCACAAGTAATCCAGACGCCCCACTCTTGTTTAAACGTGATTACCCGTTTTTACCAGTTTGCAAGTCATTCTTTCTTCTTTTTCTTGTTCTTCCAGCACCGCTGGCCCTGGCAAGTTTTCCTACACAGGCACTTTCGGCAACTGCGTACTTCCAGAGTAATGGTGAACCCTCTTAGTTTGCAAGAACGCGTACGCGAAGCTAATGTCTGTCTTTATTTCTTCCGGTCTGTCTTTTAAGATGGTATGCCTAAAGAAAAATAGTAGATTCTCCACCTGCAAGCTTTCACATGGTCGCTACTAAAGCTTACCCGACTTGCCAGGAGCTTTGATTCTGCCTCTACAGAGCTTATCTCGCGCAACTTTACCAGGCTGGCTTTTTTCTGGACCTGCAAACGAAGATTTTTCAGTTTATTCGTTTTCACAATAGAATAGCTGACCAACGGCTCATCGTGCTCCTGCTCGAGTAAACCTTTTCCTTGCCATGTTTCCGCCTACGTGTTTGGCCTTTCTTGACCTCTACCACAACAGCTGACTCTATCGGCGCTGCGATACATGGCAGTTCAGAACAATGGCGTTTGGACGCCTCTTAAAGTGTGACCAGCGATGTGTTTTTTTCAGGCGCATCTGAATTACCAGCATAAGCTCCATTCGGCAGCACCTGTGGCTACAGCGTGTGCATTTCTGTGTATAGTTCCCAAATTCTTCTTCGTTGAGTTCCAGCTACGGAAACAATCTCTATTTTTTTTAAGTGAACTGAAATTTGCCATTGTTTCTTTCACTCTGCTTAGGATCTGCCCAGCCTTCATAGGTTGTTGGAGATGATACACGCCCACAGATATAAACCCACTGTCGCAGGAGTTGTGCCACTTGCGCTTCAAGCTCAGGAATCTCGTTCTGTTGTGCTGCTGCCGTGAAATCCTGTAGCTGTGCTCTTAGCTTAGCGCGCGCTTCTTTTAGCAGAATCTTGTTAAGCACTTAGGTGCACCCTCTTTCCACCTCACAGCGGTGGAAAGGCGCTGCACCTCTTGGTGTTGGCCTGATGACCGTCGCCGGCGCTGAAGTCCAAGCCACCACATGAATGGAAAGGAAAGGATGGTCACCCGTCATGGTGAGGGCCCGACAACCGTCTCCGACGCTGCCGGGTGGATAGAACACAGCTTGATGGATCGGACTTGGTAACCAGCAGCGCCAAATTTATGTCAAACAGTTTCTGGAATTTCATTTTGTGAGATGGCAATGTTGCACGTAATAGTTTTCCTTTGGGTGTGGTCTCTGTGTAAAGTGGTTGCATCGAACATTAACTGAGCAGACACACAACCACCGCGTTTTTTGATAAATCATTAATTTTGAGGGGGTCTACTGAACCGTATTCATTACAACGCTCATCAGCAAAGACGAGTACATGGGGAAGAGCATAGTTTTCATAATATTCTAGCTGTTATTATATTTGTTACAGTAAATTCCCCGCACAAAGTTCCCGTTCTGTTCGTTGTTCTGCCTACCTGTGCTCTTCCCAGAGGTTTCCCTACAACCGGAGCCTCTCAAAGGGCATGCTATTGCTGCTCGGGAACAAAGATAGCCAGTACATGTTTTAAAAAAAACTTTGTCGACGGAAGCACAAAGCGCAAGACCTTATTTATGGCCTGAATACTGCAACTGTGCATCGATGTGTTTTGAGAGCCATTCACTTGTAGTGTTCCATGGAATGGTTAATACGTAAGTCAGTTCACCCTGAATAGTCAGGTAATAGTAGCTGCACATGCACCAAAATGAGTTTTCCTTCGTGGCATAACAACATACTGACTATAGAGAAAAAAGTCTAGCAACTGAACATGCGGCGTCAAAATAGCTTGTTGTGGGTTCAGAAACGAGCCTCAAATTATTTCATAGTTTGCCGCTGAGTAGCAGTTAGCAATACCAATAAATGGGCTTCCTGGTATAGATACGCCGTACAAGCGACATCATGACTTTCTTTAGCTTTGACGAGCGCTCTTTCGTTCTTGGTACCTTCTCGAACTGGAGAAAACTCACCACATTTTGGTCAAGCTTTTATAAATAGTTAAAGGACAAACTTTTATTTATAGGGTATCAGGCCTATTTGTTACGTTTTTAAATTTACGGACGTCTAAACATTGTTATAAATCGTCTTATGACCATTCTTATTCTGGTTGTTGAACATGAAGCCAACTACATAATAAAATTATCATGCACGAATAGCAGCCTAAAGATTGTATGATATTTTCAAATGGCGGCTCTACAGAACTGTTAGAAACACCATTCCTGCTATTTGTATTCCCAAATGGCTTTGGTTAGCCTGGTGGCGTAATTATAAATCTAGAAATTTTTTGGATTGGCAGTATCAACAGCTTAGGTGTTCTGGTACTTGGCCACCAAAGCGCAGTTGCCTTCTAGATGGAGTTTGATGTTTTTTAGAAGAGCCACATCATATCTTTCTAGTATAAAAGATTTTTCGGGCAAAACATTATTCAGAAATACCAGGTGTCATGGGGCAATAAAGAGATAACAAAACGTAAAGGAGAAAGAGGTGGAGACTGCTGAACAATGATCCTCTGTATGAATTGGAACATGTGGAGGGAGTGAAAGCAAAAAAAAAGAAAAACTGAAATCCGCAGACGAATTTTATATATAACAAAAATTAGGGCACACAACAAGGAACAAGGAAACGAAGACAATGTATCCAAGAGTTACAGCGGGATATGCGGGAAAGCGAGCAGAAAAGAAGGAATACAATGGTTCATCTGCGATTGTGGAACTGGATTCCTAGTGCGAGGTGACCTTCATCGGTCCAGATCAGGACTTTCACCTACAGAACTATGTGTGTGGTGCCAGATTCCTGGAACAATCGAACATTTTTTTCTCTACTGCCACCGGCTTTTAACAGCTAGAAAACTGCTTTTTAAGGACCGAATTGAGCGTTTGGGGTTGACTTTTTCATTCCGCCAATATTATCTATTTGCGCATCAAATTTTGGGTTTGCATAAAGGAATATATATAATTGCATTCAAAATTTTCTTTCTGCTTCAGATCGTTTGGATTGCTGAAGAGTGCTAATTAATGGAGAATTCGGGTTTTATTTATAACTAGGTTTCCTTTTACGTCCTCTTTCCGGAATTAATTTACTATTTTAAAGTCCCCACGTATTTCAACAACCGATTTAGCCCTTGCAAATAATCCCTTGTGGGCAGGTGCCAAAATCTTTGTGGACATCATCTTCATCATCGTAATCATAGTATGTTGTTGTTGGCTGTTCCGAGATGTTCGCAAAAAACTTCAGGAGGTAATGCAGCTGCTACCAGGACAGGGCAGACAGCAGGCCCGATCGGCAGTCTACTAGTACCGATATTCCAGACACTCTACCCTTATGCGCGCCTGTTACTGCGAACGTTGCAGTGTGATTTGCTTGCGTCCCTCTCCGCTGTGCTCCGCAATCACCCGCGAGTTCTTACCACTGGCTTCGGTGTCCTGTGTGGCGCCCACCGAATCACTGGTCGTCCCCCTTTGAATCAGTAGGTGTTTCTCGCGGTTTTACCGTGACGGCCGGCGAGTAAATCCAGCACGACATTCCGCATTGGTTTGCATGCATATGGTGTGGGCATATTACCGCGCTCGTCGTTCAGCACGGCCGCCAAATAATTGCCCAGTGTGGAATATTGTTGAATACCTTTCTGGCTGGAGGACAGAAAGCAGACAGGGTAATTTTATCAGCCAGTCGTACCCGCCTTGGTAAAGAAAATTGAGTACTAATAAATCTTATACATCACACCTGATTTAAAGCAAACTGGGTGCTAAAAATTTTTTTACATCATACCCGCTTTCGAGATGGCGACATTCGTGTGAAATATATCCTGTAATGCTTATTTTTACCGGTGTCACAAATTCGGACACCCGCAAACGCATTTCCCGAACAAGGCATTCTGCGCTAATTTCAGGGGTGTCGACGGTACTTAGCCTTGTCACAGAACGATACCACATTAAATTGGCACTTTGCGGATGGCAACAAAGCGAAGAATTCTAAGTATTTGAAAACATTAGGCATCTAAAACCAGAGAAGTGCGTGCAGGACAATCTCTGGAACCACGTGGAGAAACGTTCTGAAGAATCAAATGAATTGCCACACCAGCCGCCGCTGGATATTATGTGTGAGGTAGCGTTTCAGCGTCTGTACCTATAAGTGCATGTTGCCCATACGCCAGGCGTGTCTTTACATGCGCTTCCTGGAGAACTCGATAAGGGTAGGCACCTAAATGTGATTGAGAGGAAACCAGAGTCTTAGTATTATTATTCAACACCACCTCACCGAAACGGTCGTGTAGAGAAGAATGACCCGCACAGGTGTAAAGGTTTGCTGCCTCAGCAGAACAAAGGTTTACGAGAAGGCGTTCATTCCGTCCAACTGATGTGGCCTCCCGCTAAAAGCGACTTGATCAGTCTCTGGCTCCTACCAAGAATAATTTGAACGAAGACCAGAAGAGGCAGAGTACCCTCCCGAGCGGGATACACTCTCGTTCACCGAATTCTGACCTTGGCACCCACTCAAGACGCAGCTACACTGATTATATTTATGGACTAAAATAACTTGTGATTATGTAGATATAAAATTTATCACCCACATGATTCTAAAACCATCTGAAACTGCACTTCACTGTTGCTCGAAATATATGACGTGTCCTGCCAGCTTACCACACAAAAATAACGAGTAGTAGGAAGAATGTGCTTCTTCAATGCCATTGTGGTTTTCAATGAAATCAATGAAAATGGCGTCTCTAGGTCAGTTAATATCCGTTTTTGAAACCCGGGTTGGTTAGGGTGAAAGAAATGCACTGAACGTAAAACATTTACTAATATTTAACGTACAAATTTACTACTTACTGGTATTGCTACAGGCGCAGACACAACAACCTAACGAAAACATTGTGTTGGTCGACGTGATGGAGAGGCTTTTCAGTTGTGCTAACCCTTGCGTGGCGAAAAAAAAGACCCTTTTTGGTGCGCGGTGTAAAGATAAAAATGTTTGCCGGACTTGTCCGCAATCCACCCAAAACCATCGCAGAATTTGTGACCGAAGCCAGCACGATTGAGAAGGCCCTCGAAATGCGTGCTAAGCAGTATGATCGCAACTTTGTTAGCGCTGCCAATGCGAACTATTTCGACAGCACGCCGATTCCGGCCGGCAGCCTACGCGAGACTATCCGCGCAACAGTGAGAGAGGAGCTGCGGACACTTCTCCCAACGCCGCCGCAACCACAAGTCTTTTTCCTTACCGGCATGATTAGCGAATAAGTGCAGCTAGCGCTGGGAACTTCAACGACACCAGAAGCACCCCACGAGCCGCAAGCCATGGCCTACTCTCTACTGCTCGTCGACCTCGCCCGCCTGGCCCCTATCGTCCTAAAGCTTCTTACCGTAGTCCCCTGCCGCCGGCCCGACCACCTGTGGTGCAAACTCCCGCCCCAAGGAAGACCGACGTGTGGCGAACGCCCGATAATGGGACGCTGTGCTACCACTGCGGAGAGGCCGACCAGATATACCATCGCTGCCCCAACAAAAAGCTTGCTTTGCGAGGGTACTCCCTCGCCACACCCAACCCCGACCTGGCCAGCACCCATCGGACATCAAAGATTACTTGTCCAACACCAGCCGTCGAGCAGCCCGTTTCAACTGATCGCCGTCGCCCTACTAATACCAGTAGCCGAACCACCGTAGCAATGATAATTTCGCACGTGGAAGGTCCCCCAGTCCACGCAAGGGAAACTAAAGACAGCAACTTCTGGAGGTGAAGTTACACAACGGCGAAAAAAAGAAAACCCTCCAACGACGCAAGGGCACGCCGAAGACCGTTATTCACGACATGCCCTCATCCCTATGACCCGATGGAACCCTGATGAGACTCCCAAACACGGCGACTGCTACACGGCGCGACGCTTACCCAACATGGCAGAGACGGCCGCTGAGAAGACGACGACAACGACGTTGCACAGTGCCTGACCGTCAACACGCACAAGCCGAGATGCAACGCACCGACGCACCCGGAACTCTAGGAAGGCGGCGTCCGAGGTCCAGTTGTCCATCGACGGCTTTGGCGTAGTCGCCCTCAAAGACACGGGAGCCGACTTCTCGTTAAGGAGTGGGTCATTCGCGTCTAAGCTGAAGAAAGGTACGACAAGATGGGACGGTCCGCATATACGCACAGCAGGAGGCCACATTGTGACGCCAAATGGAACTTGCACATCGCGCGTTACCACAGACAGCGCAACGTACCTAGCGGCGTTCGTCATTTTGCTTCACTGCTCATGCGACGTAAATCTCGGAAGGGAGTCTTTGATGGACAACGGCGCAATAATCGATCCGCCGACCAGACCAAGTCGATAACTTTTTCCTCCGATCCCTACATGACGCCGGAACCGAAACCCGAACACCGTGCAGCTGGAAGGATCTCCTATGATTATGTCACCCTGCCACCCCGCGCAAGCTTGATGATCACCGTCTACTGTGAAAGGGCTGCTCGTGATGTCGACGCTATCGTAGAGAGTGACCAAAGATGGCTTCTCGACCGCGGTGTGTCTGTCGCAAGAGGCATTGTGCGGTTTAAGGGGCGCAAATCAGACGTTATGGTCACCACATTCACCGAGGAGTACCAACATATAAACAAGGGCGCTGCAATTGCGTTCCTCGAAGAAAGGAAACAAGGAAGTGAGGTGATCGCAATTGCCGACTTTGAACGCGCACCCGAAGATACCTTCAAGCTTCCGCATTCCTTCGACGTTAATCCGGTGATACCGCAACAAGATAGGAACAAGTTATTGGCTTTGCTGCGTCGCTACAGCGAGTGTTTTTCATCGAACTCCAAGCTACGTCAGACACATCTGGCCAAGCACAGGATAATAACCGAGGATGGAGCCCGGCCTACCCGACAGTCACCGTACCGCGTCTCTTCACACGAGCGCGAAGCCATCCTGACTCAAGTTGACGACTTGCTCAACGACTACATTATACAGCCATTGAAAAGTTCCTGCGCTGCGACGGTAGTACTCGTGAAGAAAAATTACGGCACACTGAGGTTGTGCGTTGATACCTCTACCACGCGAAGTACTTCTCATTGATGAATCTGAAGACAGGCTACTGACAAATTGAAGTGGACGAGAGAGAATGAGAGATGACTGCATTCATACCTTCGGACGGCCTATACGAGTTCAAGGTGATGCCGTTTGGTCTAGCACGGCACCAGCCACGTTCCAAAGAGTCATGGACACTGTGCTAGCTGGCCTGAAGTGGCACACCTGCCTCCTATACCTCGACGACGTCGTGGTATTCTCTCGGACTTTTGACGAACACCTTGCAAGGTTGTAGTCTGTAATCTAGGCCATCCGTACGTCGGGGTTAAATCTGAAGCCTGAAAAGTGCTCCTTCGCGTACGAGGAACTTAAGTTTTTGGGCTATGTCGTCAATGCCGCGGGATTCCTGCCTGACACGGAGAAAAATTCAGCAATAGCGAACTTCCCAAGACCGAAAGTTAAGAAGGGCTTGCTCAGATTTTTCGGACTGTGCGCATACTACCGCCGCTTCGTCGCAACCTTCACACGCATTGCAGAGCCACTCCCACGCTTGACGAATAATAGCACGCCTTTCAGCTGGGAAAGCGCCGAAGAGGAGGCATTCTGCAAACTGCAACAACGCCGGCAAAACCCGCCCGTTATCGCTCATTTCGACAAAAACGCGGAAACAGAAATTCACACGGATGCCAGTGATATAGGCTTGGGTTCCGTACTCGTCCAAAAGCAAAGCGGTTGCAAAAACCTAATCGCCTATGCCAGCCGTGGTCTGTCCAAGGAAGAAAAAAAACTACTCAGCCTCTGAGAAAAGGTGCCTCGCGATTATATGGTTCATTTCGAAATTTCGCGCATACGTGTATAGAAAACCGTTCACATTTGTGACAGACCACCATGCGCTGTGTTAGCTCGCAAGTTTGAGGCACCCCTCTGGCCGTCTGGGTAGGTGGAGCTTGCGCCTGCAATTATTCGAAGTTACAGTAGGCTCTAAATCTGGGAGGAAACACCCCAACGCCGAGTGCCTGTCTCGCGCCCCCGTCGACCCACAACCGCAAGACTCTGACGAAGACAGCGCATTTTTCAGAGTCGTGACGGAGAGCGACCCAGCAGCACAGCAGCGTACCGACCCCTTGTTCCGCGTATTGATCCACTACCCCGAAGTACAAAACGTAGCCGTGCCCAGCGCCTTCAAACGCAACTTACGAGCATTCAGCCTGAAAAACTCCCTCGTCGTGAAGAATAATTTAGGCCCCGGAACAAGAATGAATTGTCTTCTTGCCATCCCTAAGACCTGCGTGACGAAGTTTTATAAGCATGCCACGACCACCCGTCTTCCGGACATCTGGCACAGCTCGCACAATTAGAAAAATCAAGACAAAGCACTACTGTCCCCGCCTGACATCCCATGTCACCCACTACGCCCGGAGCTGCCGTGACTGCCATCGACGAAAAACGCCACCGACAGGACCCGCCGGACTTCTGCAGCCGATCGCCATCCCATCGTTGCCCTTCCAAAAGGTTTGAATGGACCTTCTGGGCCCGTTCTCTACGTCACGATCCGACAACGATTGGATTTTTGTAGCAACAGACTACATGACGCGCTGAGCAGACACCGCCGCTCTTCCGAGAGACACTGCACAAGAAGTCGCCAAGTTTTTCATGAACCAAGTTGTGTTTGCGACATGGGTTCCCTGAAGTCCTAATCACGGACCGCGGAACGGCCTTCACTGCGGAGCCCATGCAAGGAATCTTAAGCTAAAGCAACACGGATTACCGATGAACGACGGCGTACCACACCAATTGAAAGGACTAACGGAACGCCTGAAGAAGAGAATCGCGGATATTCTTCTATGTACGTCGACGTTGAACATAAGACTTGGGACGAAGACCTACCGTATGTCACATTTGCGTACAACACGGCTATCCAGGAAACTACGCAGATGACACCGTTCGAGCTTGTCTACGGAAGACAGCCGATTTATGCTTGACGCCATGCTTTCCCACGTGGAAGACGACGACCTCAACTCCGACTTCCAAGTATACCTTCCGCGTGCAGAGGAGGACCTCCAGCTCGCTCGAGTTCGCACAACAGACAAGCAGCTGGTGGATGCGAAACGCTATAACCTCCGACGCCGAGACGCCGAGTACCGCCCAGGAGATCAGGTGTGGGTTTGGACTCCCATCCGACGACGCGGACTCAGTGAGAAGCTTCTACGACCGTACTTCAGACCTTAACGGATTCTACAACGTGTTGGCCACATTACTTACCAGGCGATCCTCGATGGTGATTCCGGAACATCACCACGACGCCTGCTGCCCGATTTCGTCCACGTAGTTCGCCTAAAACCTTTCTACGCAGGATGACGCACTTTTATTTGTTCGTACTGTCGCCTATGTTAGCATCGGGTCGGTGCACTCTTAGAGGGGGGGGGGGTAATGTCGCCAAACATGCATTCGCTTTGTTTATTTGTATTTTGCTTTTGCCGCCCGTCTGCGCCAGCCTGTGTTATCGGTGTTGTCTAAGGGCCAAGAAAGGTGCGTGTTCCGTTCTTTCTTTCTGTGCCGCATGTGTTATCCTTTCTGATAGGAAGAGCGTTTCGAACTAACGTGAGCGGCCTAGAATAATCTTCGTTTATCTACGCTATTCTGGATACACTTCGATTATTCGAGAAACCCTCGCGCCAAGTGATAAATTCCCGCAGAACAGATGCCACGGCATTTGAATCGTTGCGCTCGCCTTCGCACGTCACTTTGTTGAATGCTGCTTCGCCGCCTGTATTCTTTGAGTTGTTCGGGAGCACAAGTTCGCTCCAATAAACTTCTTTCCTTGAAGACAACTGCGTCGTCTTTAGCTTCGTGACAGTATTGTTGTCCGTGTACGTACGGGGCAAGGCACCCAGTGATTTTGATTGCGTCGTTGGATGGGTCGTCTGCGCGCACCTATTCGGATGACGTCGTGAACACAGATGTTAGCTAAGAACCCTGGCTGCTGGTGTACAAACGCTCGCGTGGACAAGAACCGCAATTTCCTGAATTGTCGAACAACCAAGAACTGCATTTTTCAATGAGGCAATTTGCCCAACAGGTGGGTTGAACACCCGCGGCATCGTAACACACACCGAGAATTCGGCATAAGTTGACGCCGTAAATATGTAGTGTTATTATCTTGGACGCAATAGTTGTGATCATGTTTCATCGTAGTCAAGGTTCATGACAAAGAGCCTGGTTGTAAAAAAGTAAAGAATGGCGCAATGTCAAATATGTCCAAGGAACCCAGTTTGTCGGTAACTCCTAGGATATCCGAGGAGGAGATAGACGTCGTGTTTTCCTGCCTGCGTCATCGCGAATCGAACTATCGGCACCACCCAAGCTGCAAAGAAGATAAAAACCTTCGCACGAATAACAGCTTCGAAAGAGAACGTACGTATAAGCGTTTACACTCCAAACACTCTACTTAAGCACAACAGGCTTGAGGTTGTTATTTATGTTATATGCTTAAATATAACAATTACAGTATGGTGCTTTTACACACCTTCCGATTTGTAGCTATTGTACCCTGAGTGCGCGGTTCAGATATATAAGCTATCAACACTAATAATATACGCAACCTCAATGCCCATAACCAATTTTAGCCCTCCTTCCGCTGTTGTGCCCCATGTCCCCTTAGAAAAACGTTTTGAACATCGTCGGGAGCATAACCTTGTCCACAGCACACAGCCTAGCCATCATAACATAGGCCAGAACAATCGCACCTACATTTGGCCATCATATACACATCATTTAAACTTATATAAATATACGCTTCTATCTTAAGAATATTTGTTTTCTTGGTCAACTTTTCTTGGTGGACTTTTTATGCCATAAGAAAAGCAGACACGCTATGTCGTAGTCAATGGTAATTGGAAAAGTTGTGAGTAATTTTCATGAAAAAACTGTACTGCAGGAATTTTTAAATTACTCAATTACAAACACTGAAATGTCATTCCTTAAATGACTTTTACCGCAAAACGTAACTAAATTATTGTAATTTGCTTAGTGTAATTTTATTACTGCCAAGTCTGCAGTCAATTATTATAAGAACCTCCCGCGGCAGAGACAAACCTACCAATCAGTGAGCACTCAGTCGAATCAGGTAGCTCTAAGTTTATAAGAAAATATAAAACTATACCCATATGCAACACGCATTCCGCGACACTCCGAGAATATCAATCACTAGGTAGCTTTAAGTACGCACCAAAACTAGAAACCATATGAACGCGACACGAGCATTCAGGCACACTTCAAGTGCATCAATTCCCAACGATTGCTTTATCATTTATTCTGCCACTAGCAACATATGCCTTGCCTCCAAACAGAAGCACCACTCTAACCTCAGATAGGTTGTAGTCGTTGGACACCTTGAATTCCCAGTATAAATTGTTGAATAGGACTGTCGGGAAACGACATGCTTTCTTCTACAAATCTGTAGGGAACTTTTTGTATGTTGCATAATCTGTAATTTTGAAGGTTGTATAACTTCGCCCTTGTTGCTTTCATGGCTGCTTAGTGGCTGATGGTTTGCCTGTGAACGACACGATTAAATTCTACGCCACGGGAGTCACTTCACCGATGAAGGGGGAAAGCAAAAAAATTCCATGTTCCGCAGAGTTGACAGGTTTTGGCAGACGTGAAAGATCTCCAAATGGTAAACATTGCGCTAAAACCCTTGGCCACTGCCCACATTATAGTACAGATGTGACTTTGGTGCGTGAAAAACACAAAATTTTAATTTGTGCCTTTCTCCGTTATTCTGTGGTTGGAATGGAGTATGTATACATGAATAATGTCAAGGAACGTCCTGGGACATGTAACGTTAAGCGACAAGAAGAGGGCAGAGCGGGTTAGGAAACAAACGGGTGTTTAGGACATAATACTAAAAATTAAGAAGAAATGGTGGTAGGCAGGGTATCTAATGCGAAGGCCAGATAACCGTTTGTTATTCAGGGTAAGAGTGGATACCTAGAAAGGTCAAGAGAGGCAAGAAGCGGCAAATATAAAGTGGGCAGATGAGATCGAGAAGTTTGCGGGGATTAATAATAAATAGGTCTCACTAAATGGGGCCGCAGTTAGCACAGCACCGATATTATGGAAATGTATGGGAGAGCCCTTTGGCCAACGATGGGTGCAGACAGGCTGATTATGGTGGTCATGGTGATGGTGGGTTGGACGCGAAACTTTCTGGGGAGACATTTATAGGTTGTCGTGTGAGTTGGGACTTTGACTGGCAGATCGTTTGACCTTCGAATCGTCGCGCTTTGAAGTTGCTTTTCACGAAGTTGGAACTTCTCATTCCAGCTCCCCCAAGGTTGACCCTTATACATTTGCTTTCGTCGCAAGAAATCTTTGCGTTCGACAAATGTTTTTGTGAGAAGGGCGGGTGCACCGTTTTTCTGCCTATTTTTGCGCTACCATTCACCCCTATCAAATTCAAACTGCTTCGACCGTGTCGGTTTTGTGCAGGTGGATCAAGGTCGGCATTGTAACGCTAGAGAACCAGGTTCCATTCCTACCACAGGAAGACACTTCTCTGCGCTTTACCAACAATCGCCACCATCGTCTGAGAAAGTGGGTTTTCATTATTAGCTTTTCCCGGTGGGCGCGGAGGCCACCAGTTAGACATGGATACCTTCGGATTATTTTTTAAATCATACTAAACAAGACAGATGAAAAGGTGATCTTTGTGGCCGTTAGCATGCTTGTTGCCATAAGAAAATGACACGGGAAGGGGTAGAGAGAAATGTTGTCCGTTGCCGTGAATGGTTTAAAGAAGATGAAAAAAATTATTTGTGTGTGTCTATTTATAAATTGGCAGGCACGCTCCTGCCATACATACATGTAATTGATGACATAAAAGAGGCAATGATAATTTTCCACATCAATTTTCGAAATCAAACGTCCGGAAAACCGAATGGGTGCTCACGTTTTGTTCAACCCGGTTTATTTCAAATTTATTATTATGTTTAGTTCCGGGAGCAAGTCGGGACACGTTTTTATACAATGCTTAGCGCGCGAACACCTAGTAGGGCTTGGCATTAAAAATAATAAAACTGATTTCATTTTTTTAACTCTACAAGCAAAACTGCCAATTAAATTTGTTGCGTGTGTGGTGGAAAAAAGGCACCCATTTAGTTTCATTGCAAGAATTATCCAGAAATACGTGCAGTTGATTTGTTGAGATTTTGAAGAGCCACCTTTTTACCTACCCTACTTCCACAAGTGAGCGTGCTTGTCGATTGAGTATTGCGTGATTTCGAGAGCACGAACCTAAGGAGGATTAAAAATTGTCATGAATTAATTGTTCTTCCTTGCATGATGTCGGTATGCAGACATAGAAATAAGTAGAAGGTCGGGAACTGCCGCTCTAGTAAGTCGTTTTACCTCAGTTTTAACTAAATACTTTCATGGTGGAAGCAATAAGAGAAATGCATACATTCGGTGCGCCTTTAATGGTGGGGAACAGTAGTATTAAGATGCCTGTAGTTCTTCTCGCCCTGGTAGAATAATAATCATGACCAAATGCAGCAAATGGGGAGTGAGTGTTTACCATATGCTCAGTTTCCCTCAAGCATTTGTAAACAAACGCCAAAAAGTAAATATTTGAAACATTCAGTATAGCGATTACTTTGTCTGGCAGCCTATTGGCGGCGTCTCTGTGCAACCCGCAACAATGAGCAACCGTTATCCTAAACGATCATTGACAGGAAATTTGACAGCCCCTATAATCATAGTAGGGTACATCGGACTGTTGATTGCAGCGTAGGTTTTTTCACCCTTGTTTATCTGTGCAAGGTTCGGTTTCGACACAAGGAACAGCGAGGCGCCCACCATGAAAGGTGGGTGATTGTGACGTCTCCATTGTCGTCGCACCACTTCCTGTGTTGACGCGCGAGCCTAGGCCAGCCGTGATCTCCATCACCTTCAAGCGCCTGGCAGTACGACGTAAGTCCCAAAACCATTATGTGATGCACACGGCAAAACAGGGCGTGTAAGTTGCAGCCAGCGCTTAGGCACGTCACGAAGGCCCTACCGTCGGCCGTTTGGAGCCAGGAGGAGCAGATGGCGACATGTTGTTCCCGATTTTGAAAGGGTATTTGTTCTGAGCTCTCTTGTGGGCGAAAAGAAGAAAACGTGTTTTAAATGTTATACTGAAAGCTCACTGTTGAAACTTGCTGAGGCATATCTCTAAATATAATATAAGCCTTTTACAAGTTATTCCAGCTTTGAAATTTTGTGTTTGTACTCCACTAAACATGATTACCTCGGTTTTGTTATGACGAAACAGCAATTCCTCCAGGATTTTAAGTTCATGCAGCATCGAAGTGACACATAATATTCTCTGCATCAGCATCTGAACCGAAGGCCTAACCATAATTTTCATTTCGGTGGGTAAGAAGAGTAAAAACTGTATTCTATCCCTTTACACCCATAAATTGGCAAAAACTGGCGTACCTAAATAAAGTGCAATAAAAACTTCAAAGCCACGCAGTATGCTTTTGCTAGATTGAAGAAACCTAATCCATATAATATAGAAATATTGCCCACTTTGGTGATTACCCTAACTGACAAGCCAAGTAATGCTGACAAACAAAGCACCGGTTCTGCCGCATTTAATTTGTATGCAGTTTAGGCTGTGTGGAATTATATTACGCAGAAAACCTAGCTACCATTATAGGTGTGCAAGAACGAAACTAGTGATCCTATACACCGTCTGCAGCCAACTGAAAGAGTAGTGTCCAATATATCTATTCTATGGGCTGAAGCGCTGTACCACTTCCACATCACTCGAGGAAAATCGACAGAGCACACATATTGTTGGTCCACGTGCGATCCGCTCGAGAGATAAGAACTGCTTACGAAATGTTGTGGAGAATAAGGGATCATGCAAAAGTGATATCAAAGTCCAAAAGAAACATAACGAAGGAGAGAAACCCAGAGGCCAAACACTTTCTCGGAACTACTCATTTTATTCCTTTGTCATGTGGTACATTTGATATCTCACGTCATTATAACACGAACATGTTTTATTCCCGGATACACCAACATTTCTGCTACTTCATATCCGTCACGGAAGTGACGCCCGTACAACTAAGCAAGCGGCCTGTACAGGCTGCACCCCCGCACAAAGAATAATCGTGCGGGGAAGCAACCTTTAGTACTGACGAGTACGTTATACTTTAGGTTATTCGTTTTCGGATTTTATATTTTATGATGAAAGTGTTTTATACCACGATAACGCAAGATTTCACTGACTTCATATCGGTCCCAGAAATAACGCCAGTACACCCTTTCTAAAGCGACCCGCCAGCAGGACTTCGCTTGCCAACCACACCCATAAGACAGCCGCCGACCCGGAAATCACGCTGAGCTGCAGAATTCGCTGAGTTAATGATTCCTATGACAGAAGAATCAACCACATTTTGTATATTGTTTCTCTAGAATGAATTTCTTTTAATGTTTTTTTTCTTCACTAGCGGCTGATGGGTGACTTGGCACCATGCATTTTCACTATGTATTTTTTTTGTTGTTCTGTATTAACAGCTAGTTTAGCGGGGAAAGTGGTTTTCTATACTTGGAGATGACGTTATATTATTGTGCTTCCAGTATTGAGGGAAGGTACCCTGCTACCAGTTAGGAATACCGGGAACTGCGATGGCTGCAATAGGCCTATCAACAATGTTTCAAGCCATTTTGTTGTATGACGTAGTGCAGCCCCGGTTTCGAGCTGCGTCTGACTTGCAGGAACACCCCTCCTTACAACTGAGTTAAATAGGAGTCCAGACTCTCGTTGCTGAGATCTTTATTGTCCGGTAAAGGTTGTTATTGACAAGTAGATACGTACCGATAACAGAATGTCTATGCGTTTCCCATCTGTGCCGGTGAAGGTCGAGGCGACGCTGGGAATTTGTTCGGTTTCATTTTAACATACGTCGGGTAAATTATCACCTAAGGTTTGAATATTCATCAAATGATACAGCAGACCAAGTTGATTTATTTTTATTTTTTTTGCCGTTTGTTGCGTGTTCTGACGATGCCCGAGTAGCGGTGGAAAATTATTTCCACCTGTGCCTACAAAACTAAGTCCCAGAACGTGCTTAAATGTGTCGACGTAACCTAAAGTTGGGATCTTAGATTCTGGTGTTGAAAATGCCGAGCATGTTCCCCTAAATTTGTTTTTAAATGGGACCGCCACTGCAATGAGGTTTGCTCCAGCGCTTAAAAAACAAAAAGAATGAATAGGGGCAAACATTGCGCTGAAACCAAACGCCAGTGGCTACGGAAAACAGGTGAAGATGGAGCATCAGCAGGGTTCTCGAGGTGAGGGAGATGAATAAAGGTGGGTAGAAGCGAGGTACGGCGTGTCTTGCCGAAAGATCGAGATCCACTCAATGATTGTCGGCGGATCATCTACCCCATGGTATCCTGGCGTACAAACGGCATCGACCAGCCTGCGGGTTCGCCGATTCATAGCCAATACTCTGCCTTTAGCGGCAGTCGGCCGGGCGGACAGCTGCAAGACGCAGTGCTCATGTTTCACGCGCTACGAACTTCTCTGGGCCCATCCACGTTGTAGTCACCATGATACTGTAACTGCTCACGGAAATCTGCTAGGGCCGCGTAGCGCCAATCGAACCAGACACCAGCGGTCGTGGTCCACAACATTGTCGTCAATTCTCCGCTGCCGCACACGGAAGTTTGAGGTTTACTTGTGCACCACCTCGATGACTGCAAGCAACTCCAGGATGCCTTCATTTCCTAATAGGATCTTTGCGAGTTCAGCTTGACGTAACCATTCGCTTCGTTTCCATTCTTCGATGTTAAAGACTCTCATTCTCTCGAGGTGGTCCTCAGCCTCCTAACTTGTGAAGAGCTACCGCTACGGCCGTGAACTAGAACCTGCTTGGCCTAGTGGATTAACAGCGGATAAAAAAAAAACAAATGAAATGAAAAGAAATCACATCACAGGCGTGAATAATGTTGTTTTCTTCCTAATATACAAAGGACGTTGCGAAAAACTGAAACAATTTGGGGCTTTTTTATGATTCTACTTTGCTCATTTCTGGGGTTTTTTACATCCGGTGCTAGCAAAACTCCGCGCCGTATAGTGCTTCTATTTGAGGCAAGGGCTCCTTCTTGATGCCTGGAAACTTGTTAATTGTTCCGAGAGGAATACCCTGGAGAAAAATATTGGATTTTTGTTGCGTTTTGGACGATGCGAACACTCCACCGAAGGTTCAATCACTGTATTGAACTGCTATATTAGCAGGACGGGAGCATAAATAGTTCCCTGTGTGCGAATAAATGTACATTTATTTCAAGCAGCACTTATTTTCTCACGGTTTCTCTTAACAGTCTTGAGCAGAGTATTGGAAACAAACATACTATGCGACATCTTTTGATCACTAGTATGTGGATGACTATGTCGACAATTTCCCACACTTTAAAATTCATGAGCGTGTAGTTTACATTTAAACATTGTC
This sequence comes from Haemaphysalis longicornis, assembly GCA_013339765.2. Classification (NCBI taxonomy): domain Eukaryota; kingdom Metazoa; phylum Arthropoda; class Arachnida; order Ixodida; family Ixodidae; genus Haemaphysalis; species Haemaphysalis longicornis. The sequence goes on from CM023453.1 coordinate 144,509,616, forward strand.
AGACCACTCCACACGGCCTTAGTGTACTCTGTAGCTGTCACAAAACATTCCATTAACTGCGTTAAAAAAAACTGAGCTTCCAACCCTTTTCATTTTTGCTCTTTTGTTTTTGCTCAGTGAAGGAAGTTAACCCCATTTGGAGTCATTTTTTGGGCATTAGAATAGGCTAGAACACAGCAAAGTCTTCCTATAAAACTTCAGTCACAAACTTCGATTTTTAACCACATGCGACATCCTCACCTAAAATCAAGCAGGCTGATCATCTCTGGTGTACTGGGAGCTTTAGTTTCGACAGCAAGCAAAACATAAGCTTTGTGACCTAAGCTGAACCCCCAAACCAATTCCCACGAGGGGTTGAGGAAAAACTGCAGAACTGCAGAAAAAAGTGACCTTCCTTGTGGAGGCCTACGTAAATGCACAGAGGCGGTGATGTCGCACGATTAGAGGAAAGTGGAGTAGCCCTCGCCACCACAAAGGAGAATGATAGCCTTTGTGAGCACTGCCCCCAGAACAGCAATGTCTACTGCCGCAGTGAACCAACGTTGAAAAACCTCAGATACACGCCGGGTGTCTGGACATTGGAACGGCGTTGTTTTCTGTTCAGGTCGCGGCTGGTCACGCCGTTTGTTCAGTGCCAACGAAGGGCTGGTTACACGGAGCTGGGGAATCGTGCGCGCGTGGCTCACAGGTGCTGGTGCGGGCCGACGCAATCGAAGAGCCTTTGAGCGATGTGCAGTAGCCGAGCCTAAACTGAGCTGAGGATATGACGACGATGAACTCCGCAGCTTCAACCAAAACATCTTACATGTTGTGTTTCGACACAGCAAAAGAACCATGGAAGATGCAAGTGGTGTATTTGCACTCTGTACGTTATGCCGGCCGTGAGAGAGCTCACAATGGTTGGTCTTCTTCTCTGGAGTTGGGCCGACAGCTCTTTATTCTTCCCGTGACAATAATATAAACTTTTTATTGTTTTAATTGCACATTACTTGCTTGGTCTAGCAGTTTTATTACTTCGACATTATGATAGGGGTGGTGCACAGGTAAGTCGTGGTTCGGTAGCTCGCACGCTCAACGAACGCATTTGAAGGGTACGGTAGCATACGCACACCTTGTGCATACGACAATTCGCTTTATGACCCTAGCGACGGTCTCGCGTACAGGACATACTACTATATACCGCAAAATGTGGTGACCAAAATCTGCGTATAGGTATTAGAATATAAGACGCGATTTCTTTATTTTCTCGTCGAGACAGCCTTTCGGAACTATGCTACATAACTTTGCATCCATGTTTTTGATGCAATAGGAGTTACACGGGAGAGTGAGAGTGGCAGCTGTAATATTGTAAGCAATGTTCATTATAGAGATTCTGCCCACACCATCTTCTTTCTATGAGATTGTTTGGAATGCACTCCAGCACATCATTTCGAAAGAGCAAATTTTTCAACAAGATCTCCTGAAAGAATCTTGAGACCCCTGAAAGAAGCCATATTTTTAATAAAGCAAGAATAAACTTTACTACTAGCATTGTAATATTAAGTGTGGTCTTCAGTACATGACTCAATTCCAAGGTTTTGTTCAGCGGCCCTTTACACCACCCTAAGCTTGGATTCGAGATACCTCATTCTAGATCTGGATAGCTTATTCTATTCTATAACTATTCACGAGAAGGGTGCGTGATTCTAGCATTCTCAGGACTTGAAAAACGTTTCACAGGATTCCAGAATGCAATTCACGTAGGCTAAGAACGTTAATTTTTAATTCAGTCAAGTCCACTTTGGTGTCCCCTAAGGCAGCCTTCTGGGTCCTTTACTGTTTTTAGTTTTATTTAATGACTTACCTAATTACGTTACTTCTAGAATCAGGTTTGTTGCCGATGACTGTGGCATTTATCGTAAAATAACTTGCGCCCGTGACAAACTAGCCCTCCAATCTGACCTCGACTCTATATCTACTTTGTGCTCTACTCGGGTAATGTCACTGAACAATTCCACAACTAAGCTTATTTCTTTTACAAACCACGCATCTCGCCTTCAAACTTCTTATTCCTAAATAACATAACTCTTGAGCTTACTAACTCAAGCTTACTAACTCTTGAGCTTACTAAGCAACTGGGCCTTAACCTGCACTGTGACCTGACATGGAATCACCACATCAACATTATTCTTGCATCCGCTAACCGCTCGTTAGGCTATTTAAAACACCGACTAAAACGTACCCCATCAGAACTTCTCAAACGTGCTTACACAACTGTTGTCACGCCTAAAATTCAATACGCAGCTGCCATTTGGGACCCTAAAAAAGAATATCTAATTTACCTAATTGAATATCTTCATAGTCGTGCCGCACGTTTCATCTTTTCAGATCGTCATACCAGCGTCACGGTTCCTAAATTGCGTGCATTCTTACCCATCCTTCCACATCGGCGTAAACTATCCCGGTTATCATTGTTTCCTAAACTGTACCATCGCCCTTCACTTCATGCCGACTTCTTTTCTTTGTCGCCAGCCATTTCCCCCCACGTGATCAAGCCCTAAAGGTGACGCGTGTAAAGTGCCACGCTTGTAGCTTTTCGCAGTTATTCATACCTCGCAGAAATATTTATCGGAATGCCTTCCCTCTCACAAAGCAACTGTCACCGATCCGATCAAATTTCAAGAAATAATAAGCACTACCATAGCATTTTACCTTCACTCAATATTTTCTTAGTGTGTGTACATGTTTTCTCAATTTTTTGTATTTTTGCTGTACATATATTTTCTGAGATGCACCAACTTTGACCTGTTGTTTTGCCTATAACCTGTTGGTTAGCTTTATTACATTCGACTGCATCTCATTCACTCGCCTTGTCGATGCAGCGTCGGCGTGTTGTCGTCCGCCCCTCCCCAATTCTCCTCGCCGCGCGAGCTGCGCTCTCCGCCGCTCCCACCCTCTCCTCTTCGATGCCCCTCTCTCGTCCACACCCCTCCCCCTACACCATAAAAAATAATAGTTAGCGGCGCCCGGTTTCGATCCCACGACCGTGTGGGCGGAACGGGAGGTACATGGTGCCCTTCCCACTGCGCCACAAAAACGAGACAGAATTAAATGCTACGAACGCGCCTTATATCCTTGACTCATTCAAACTACGTCAAGAAGCTACTGATACAATGCATGATGGGGCAATGATTAACACTTGCAATAAAAGAAAAGAAGCTCCCACTTACAGCAACAATAATGGAGTAAAGGTCGTTGCGACAGCGAAGCCCCAAGCATACCACTTAGAGAGATTGACCAAGATTGGCCAATAAAACATAATAATAATCATAAAAACATAATAATCATACGCGTTCCCGACACGTTTCACGCGATTTCAGAATCAATTCAACGAAAACACCATGTGGACCCCACGATGCGTCCCATCTACACAGGGTTTCCCTCACGGGGAGGTGGGCACAATTTTTGCATTGTTCTTTTCAATGTTTTTCGCCCCCTAAGTAATACCCTCCCAGTGAGACTCTTTAGGGATATTTGAATGAAATGAAATGAAATGTGGTAAAAAGTCCCAAGGGAAGCGCGGAATTTGCGCAGCGCCAAATAGTACGTTGGGTAAAGAAAGTGCCGTTAGTCAGATGAGAAGAAGTATTTATTCGGAGTGGAAAGAGGCAGTGCTCATTCTTTGGTAAAATGATTTATGCGGGATCCTAAGTCACTATTTGGTAGTCATATTTCTGTTATTTCTGGAGAGGTAAGCAGAGCATGCGTAGTCTACGCAATACCGCTGTGTCGCCTGGTTGAAATGAGCTCCTGCTATTCAATGGACTGTCATTTTGCCCCAGAGGATCATGTGGGTTGGTGTACAAAGAATCTTTACCTACCTCTCGGGTTCCTTTTGCGGAAGGAGGCCCAGCGGAATCTTGGGATCACTACCCCAAAGTTCTGAGAAGCCTGCTGCGCGTCCGTTATAAGGGTATGCGCATTTACCTACGAGTTAGTCAGTGCATTTGCCGCTTCCTTGGCCTGTGTAGTGGTTGTGAATAGCATGACGACGGTAGTGATGTTCTTCTTGGCTGATGTGACGCCGGCGGTCATTACTCGTCTCTTAGCAGAGTCAGAAGCGTTGTTGTATTCCGCGCGGTGTAAACCCTGTGTCGTTTGCTAGGAGTACGCTTTTGCCTCTCTTTTGCCAGAGTGGTGAGTAGGGTTTGTTTTGCCAGTTAGCCAGCTATAGGGGCAACATCCAAGAACATTTTTACCTGTGGAGGTACGTATGGCAGTTTCTGTGATCTTTCTTCGAGGGGTTGCATGCCCTGTGTGGTGAGGTCGTGTCTCCCGCAAAGTGTCCTGACTTGTCGCTCACGCTGGCAGGCGAGATGAGCAATTGCAAGTCGGCGGAGGTACTTATAGGGAGCCATAGAGCGCGCTTATAGGCCTTCCAGTTGTTAGTGTAGAAACTGGCCAAGTCGCCTTGTTTAATATAGCACAGAAAATGGCGTATCAAGGCGCCAGATGACTAAAGCACGTGCCCTGCGAAGGCTGTTGGCCTCCTTCATTCTTCGCAATTTTGTTTGTATTTGGCAGAGCATATGAGTGTTGTGCCTTGTTTTGTGATTGGGCGGAATGAGGCGAATTAGGTTCCAGAGTCCTCTTATCGAAACATGCTGAGGACTGACATGGAGTGATGGCAAGGTGGTTGTGCCGTACATTGCGATCTGTTAGCGGAATCTTCGCTTTTCTATTGTCATCATATTCTCGCCACAAGTGCTTCGGACATCTGCGGTATGTAAAATGCTCCGACCCCTCAGCAGCCAACTGGAGACGTCGTTCATATCGCCTGTTAAGGCATTTCTCTCGTATCATCGGTATATAAGGCATGGTGCAGATCCGGGAAGTCCGCCCCCTTTGTAAGGTTGGCTCATAAAGTCTATGTTGAAAAGGAGGGGATATAACGCACTTTATTCAGTTGTGGGGTTGGCCGGAGGGCAGAAAGCGGCCTTTTTAGCGATGTGTTAAAGTGTGGTCGTAAGACAAGACGTCAAGCTTCAGTGTGGCCTGTCAGTTTGAATTACAAGGTCGGACGTACAATCTTTGTCAAAGTGTTGTAGGCCACAAAGACCGTGGCCGTAACAAGCGCGCGTCCCATCAGGGGTGCTGCGTTGCCGTTGTCGGCTGGTTCCACGGCTGAAGAGAGTGAAGGGAACTTTCGCCCTAGCTTTCCTCGTGTGGCTGCAGCGACAAATGGTGCGCCACGAGCTTGCGCTGAAGCGGATTTCTTGCTATGAGAAACTGGCGATGCAGTGTACTTATCACACCAGCCCAACTACGAAATCAAGACCGAAAGTTGTCCTTGCTCTCATTGACCGCGCAACCAGCCCACAGCGACAATGGCAGTGCCCCATCTTAGCCGCGCGGGTGCTTAGGCTACGGTCGCCGTGGCCTACAAAATGCTGACATAGACTGCACTTAAAAGTCGCGGTCACGCAGTCAAGGTCATGTAGGTTGGTCGGAATCGCTTGGAGGGACAACTTGTCAAAATACCGCTTGAGTGCCATTGCAAGCATGTCTTCCGGAGTATGGCAATTAGCTTGGACTACTTATATCCTTTAAGCTGCAGTAGAATGTCCTGGGTTGAAAGGTGGGGAAGGAACCCAATATAGTTTTTGCAACTCGTATGCTTGGGAGGAGGAATTCCTTGAGTAGCCTCCCCACGCAAGAGGTGATAAAAATTGGTTACAAGTTTTTTTATGCCTGGCAGCTTGCCCATTTTCCAAGTTAGGCGTACCTTCCCCGTTTTCTACTGTTCGGGAAGCGTAGCGTTTTTAAAAGAAATATTGAAAAATAAGGTGGGATCAATCACTGAGCACAGATGAAGATACGCCAATACGTCATTTGTCATTCGAGTGGGGCTAGGGTTGAGGATTCTGCATATTTTTCGTTCTTTGCTTAGACAGAAGATTTGGATGTCATCATCCATGTTGGAGTTGGGCGCACCTGTGTAGTCCTAAAAGGGTGCAGTGTAGAAAGTCTTTGTTTTCTAGTTCGTTGCCGCATATTTAGGGAAACCGTGTTTTCTTGAAAACACCAGCATCCAAATGTTATAGGAGGCATCGATCAGCAATGAGGAACCTAGTCCGTTGAGGGAAAAAAACGCATTTTTACGGGCCTAACCCATAAAAGTACCGAAAATAATTGATGTATTTCCCAAACACTGGCCGCGTATCTCCTCTTTTTGCTAGAAATGTGTAGAAAAACGTAAGTCGTTTTTCGTCTCTCCAATGTAACAGCCTTTCCATCTCCTCTTATTACCTCGCACACTTTCTCGCCTGCCGTCTCGCGTCGCTTATGGTCAACGCTATAACGTAATGCCGAAATTCCTTATCCCACGTCATAGTGCTTACGCGCCATATCCTCGAGCTGATTTCTTACTTGTGGGCTTCAATTGAGTGCCGCCATGTGGTACAGTCTGCACTGCGATCACTTACGCATTTTTAATCCAAAGATTTTTTCGCCTGTTTTTGTGATATCTCCAAATTCAGGTCAAAATATATTTTTAGATAGAAGAGCACTGCTTCTACGAGTCTTGATTTGTGTAGCGCTGAACAATATACACAAATATATAGCATCCTCCCAGCTTTTTTATTGCAAAATTATTTCTAAATTGAACGCCTCGTTCAAGTTTTTTTTGTGTTTTTTTCGAGCGCCTCAATAGAGGGCGGGACCGACAAAATGTCTTGCTTTGACTAACCTAAGAAGTGCTCTAATCTTTATTTTTAAACGCACATCCACTTTTGCGTTGTTATCAGAAGGCCCAAAGTAAATTAACATGGAATGACTTTTCGCCCCAAGCAGCACCCACGCACGTAATAAATTATGTCATGTTAACAAACTTCGAAGTAGTTTGCATTACCACGCATTTTATTGCATCTGCATTGTTACAGTTTGCATTGTCACCCGCTTAAAATCGTGTAACTCTGTACGCGTGAAGCCGTTACTTTATAAATAAAAGTTTATTCGCAGCATACGTCGATAGTGAGGCAAACAATAGAATTCTTCGTAAGTGTGGAAACGCGTGGCACGGAGCTTTATAAGCACTGTGCAGAAACTGACCTAAGACATGCTACTCCCATCAAAATTCGGGCGCATTTGTTATATGGCTACTGCGATTACTGCGATTTACAAGTACCACGCGAAACGCAGAAAACTCCCGGCGTTTTTATGGCAAATGAGGTTAATCAGCAAAAAAGTAAATCTGGGGGGTTTAATTGACCCTAATTCTCTAAATCGGCTGTTGTGAATGTGTAGGATGCAGCAAGGCTTTTCGTGGCTGATATTGGGTTGTGTCCGAAGCGAATAGTGTCTACAAACTGGCCACTACCTTCCGCCGCGGTGCCATTTAAAAAAAGAGAGGAGACCGCGGGAGAGAGGCGCGCATATGCGCACCGGAGCAGCTGTGAATAAAGCGCGCACCAACCAAGCACACCAGCTATTTTACAATTGTGGGAGAGACATGATGCGGACGAACGCCGCGACGCAGGAGGGACATACCTGCATCTAAAAAAGGTAGCCAGTGTAAAATTCCATTTAAAAAAATTGTGAATAAATATTTTACTGAATTTTACAGTTTACCGAGAGCCTTCTAGACAATTCCAGCGTCGCATAGTGATATCATAAAGGTAGGAGGACAGGAGGATGACTGTCGTTCGTATTCGATGCCAAAGAATATGTGGTGTCATCCGTATAGGAAACGCTCATAGGTTGTAAATGTCCTGCTTATAACTTAGTGTTTTAACGCACAGAAACCTCAACTAGGATATATGCTAGATGCTGCTATATCTGTAGCTAGTGTACCCCACCGTTTGGGACTCCATTTTTTGTGGCTCCTTTACCACCATGCATTCTCAATGCTTAGTACTTAAACCTTTTAAGTCAGTTAATACAAAGAGATTTTCAAAGGTGGCACAACTGGCAAGCAATGTAGAACGCCTTCACGTCCACGATTATGAATGTTATTTAAAATCCCCCACACATGGTTTCTGCACGCCGAAGCTTTTTGTGACTCGAAATTGGAAACATGCTCACGTCCGGCCAGGCAAAGCTTCCATTTATTTAACCATAAGACCAACCATTTTATTGAGAACTAGTAAACCTCGCTGCACCAACAAAGAGATAATACTAAAATTACCACAGCTGCCCCGCTGCCAAAGCAAACTCGGAAATTTTGGTCAAATTCCGCGATGAAGCATTGGTGTGGAGGGAAGGAAGTGACCAGTAGTTTGACATAGCATCTGCAAGAAACACGCATCGCTATCTAGAACAGTTTTGCCAAAGCAAGCAAGCAGTGATGACGAATATAGAACGTAGTTTTCTGGTGCAAGGTTAACTAGGGCAAAAGGCGCCAAAACGAGAGGTTAGATAACTGAGCTGAAGAGATAACTACTACAACCGGTAAGGAAGAATAAGTAACATATCATTTATTGGTAATGAAGGCGGCTGGTGTTGCGGGCCAGGTTATGATAATGAATTATGCGAAAACAGCTGTAAAAGCTTTAACTTCGGACATTTACATAGAAACCCGCTTTAAATAATCATTGCCATCGTAAGAAGAAAGAATGCTGAGTGGGAAAGGGATACGTTGTCTGTAAATTTGGGCGAAGTGTTTGTGTTGTGTTGTGTCCAGGGGCCTGCACGGAAGTAGAATATAGATTATGGATACGTGTTCTCCCCACCTGCTACACAAAGGTCTGCAAGAACAAGTCAGTAGGTGTGAGTGTGTTACATGTGTGTGGCCTATCCGTAGGCCTTGCTAATGTAACTATAGTTTGCCTGTGTGTGTGTCCAGTTGTGGATCCGTTCCAAATGTGGTTTCACTATGTGTGGTTTGTTGTCTATCAGTGTACTCCAGTCTGCTTGCCATGTTTTAAGAAGGTGTTGTCTGAGGTGTGACTTGAGGACGCTGGCCACTTCATCCGTGATCTCACTCCCAGCAATCCAAGGGTGTCATGGCACCCCACACACAGGCATTTGGAGATTCGAAGGATTTACCGCAGATACTAGTCTGCGCTAATGACAGATGATGTGGTTTTGTGTGACTTTTGAGATGGCAATGCACTAACTACACTCAACGAATCTGCAAAAATAACAGACGTAAGATATGATGTCCTGATAATATGACATTCCCCACAAAAAAAATACCATAAGCCTCCCGCGTAAATATTGCTACCTGCGCTCATAGTTGTATTTCACGGTAGAGGCAGGTTTTGCACGCTTCAATGTAAAATGTGCACACCGATATTTTCCGTGTAAAATTCGAAACGTGCCTGCAGAAAAGCCCTTCTGGTCAAAATGACAAGTGGCATGGCACAGGGCGGAGCTACCATGTTCCGAAACACCGGTAGAAGATATTTTACAGGTATCTGAAAAGGAAAGAGCCAGTTCCAATGCTTGCTCTCTCACCCTGTGTGAGAATGGGCGGAAACATATCGGCCATTTTGAAAGATCTTGGATTAGGAATGATTGCTAAAAACCTGTTAACATATGGTTATCTGAATGATGAAATTTTAAAATCGGTGACAAGTTAGTATCGGTGAGCTGGTGCGCTGAGCACCATTTATCGTACTGACTAAGGACTCGTGCACCAGGGATGTTCCCGAAAATTCTAAAGAAAGGGGACTCCCCAAGTGCACAATTTGTCGAGCTGTTTAGCGCTGTTTCCGTGACTAAACCTCCCGAAGTCAATCGGAGACCCTACCAAGGCGGAATAAGGACGCAGTGTGAGTTGTTTTCCTGGACGTTTGAATTCGTGTGAGAAGACCTTGCAAATAGTTTGTGTTTTAGACGTTTATGTGTATGTTGCCATAATGCGCGGAAATAAATGTTAGTTTCTTGTCAAACAGTACATCTAAATATTTCCTGTTCGTTTTAACTGAATAGAAATGCCCGTCCGGGTAATATGAGGGCTTGAGTAGATGCCCCGCTTTCGAAAGCACATAACACAACTACGTTTTGCTGAGTTCAATTTCACCCGTTTTTTGTCTGCCCAGCCAGCAAAATTGTTGCTACGAAGTTTCACTTGGCGCTCGCAGACAGGCAAAATAAATGATTTCAAAGATACTTGTTTATGTTGTATACATACAAATTATTGCAGTGAATTCATATTAACTACAAAGAATGTGAAGCGTAAATTCCAGCCTATGGCATCGCATTTTTCTGCCTATTAAACATTGAAGGGCTGATCGAACTCTAACTCGAAATTCCCCGACACAACAAAACACTTCAGGTCACTGAGGATACCCTATCGCATGACTGCGTCGTAATCCCCTTTTATATCACAAAATACTGCAATGCAGAACTGGCTATGGATAATGACATCTTTTATACGGGATTGCAATGTAACAAATTGGTCGTTGGTAGATTGTCCTACCCTCACGCCAAACTGGCAGCTCTCGAGAAGACCACCGCGCCATTTGAAATACACTAGGCTCCAATTCAATATCTTGCCAAGAATCTTGCACAGACAGCTTCATCCAGCAATTGGACGATACAATTTCGGCAATAACAGGTTCGTCCGCTCATTAGGAAAGGCTGATACAATGGCCTCCTTCCAAGACTCTGGATGGTGCCTCGAAAGCCATAGTTTGTTGTAAAGGTGTGGGAGTGCTTCAAGGCTGTCTGAGTTTAGGCGCTGTATCAGCGTGCATGTAAAGTGCATGTAATGTTGCTAGGAGCTAATTCAGCTTATGAAGTGAAAAACAGGAGAAGTAAAAGGTATTTGACTTATTACTATTGCGTAAAGACGTCTTCATAATGGGTGTTTTGTGTTATCGTGAAAGTATTTCAATAGTGTTCAGAACTGGACACGCGTTAAAAGTATGGGAAAGAGTTTTGGCCGGTTCAAGTTAGTCCCATAGTGTGGGGATCAGTGGCAGGCTGTGTGTCTGTTGTTCTTGAGTTTCCGTGTTCGTGTTGAGAATTTGTGTGCGTCTTTGTACAAGTTTATGAATGTGAGCAATGCGCAACACTTCTCCAGTTCTGCTTAGGGTGCACACGTTTTCAAGAGCCTTTACCCGCTTGGAAGATATAAGTCCACCCTACGTGGGGTAGCAACAAAGGCCATGCCACGAATTATTCTTACTCTCTTTCGCGCGCCTACAGTCTTCATTCTGCCACAGCCTACTTGGGTAGCACAAAGAGCTTGTGGCCTTTCGATACGCGTTTCGGCGGCATTATTGATCTGCACCCTGATGCGTTGGGTCAGCTCTCCGACGTGTAGGTGTTATACGAATGTGTGGTACCGATCAGATGTTTCTTTAAATCTATTCTAGTGCGCTGTCGCTTCATTAAGACTTGTATGGGAAAACAAACTGTCTGGACCTCTTCCTGTTGATTTCAGCGTGGTTGGGAAGTGATCACTACCATACGGGTCTGCGCCCACGCCCCACTAAAAACAATGGCAGGAGGACCGCCGAGTCGATAACGTATAAATATGCGATTAAGTGTTGTTTCGGATATTAAGGTGTTTCTTATTAAAAGGGCATGCTCCCTAGGATGCTAATTTTTTGTATTAGGTGACATAGGGCATCCATGCGGAAGAGCCCCAAAAAATTTCTGTGCATTCAGGTCACCTATAAGAATGCAAGGTGCAGGTAACTGATCTAACAGTGCCTTAAAATCAGAGCTCAATAATTATTAATATCAGGAGAGATGTCAAGTCAGCGCAGACTTATTGACCTAACAAATAGATTATACAAAGTTGCAAATGCCCAAGTACAGTATTTAAATTGATGGTAGTCAATGCTTTGTAATTCTCGACGACATTGGGCAGACCCCCGAAATGTGTGCGCTAAGTTCTCTGTCCTTTCTATATATTTCTATAAATTGCGAGGGAGAGCGGGTCGCCGTTGCGGCCAGAGTGCAGTGCTCTCCGCAAGGGTGCAGTGGGGGAAGGAAGGGGCAGTATGCTGTGCCCTCAAGAGGAGCTCGACACGCGACGCTTGGCGTGAGCCTAAGCGTCCCCTTAGGACGCAGTTCGCAGTCCCTGCCTGAGACGCACTTCGCGCTGCCCATATAGTAGCTCATCATCGCTGCTGTCAAAACAACCCACGAGTGAATGCTGCCTCAGCGCACTGCTGCTGCGCCCAAATATCGCATTATGGAGTATCCTAATCGCCAGCCACTTTTTGGCTTCTCTGAAGGATTGGAAGGTTGAACCCGTTCCTTGCGCTGCAACGTATGCAGCAACGCCCCAACGTCCATGTCATCATCGGGCGTTCTCAGAATTTGCCCACGGATCGGGCTTCTTGGACCGCGCGCCCTTTTGTGTGATCTGTGCTACAGCCGCAACCGACAGGGCCATGAGGGGTGCCACGGGCGACACAGATGGTGGAGCAGGAGTGGGAGCCGCTGCCTGTGCCTCCGTATTCATCTCTTCCGTGCCCTAAGATATACCGAGGGCTTGCGGACCGGAGGCGGACCGACAGGCGCGGTTGCCACAGCACCCACTGCTGGCTTGGCAAGCGGTGTGACAGCGGGTTGGGCTGCCGAAGGCAACCAATTTGGTTTAGGGGGCGGGAGCAGCTCGTCCCTTGTTGACCTGAGTAGCCACCGCCACCAGCGCCGTCGAGCCCCCCGACGAGCTGCATCGGCGTACATCTCCAGACGGAAAGAGGCAAGACTCTCTGTAGTCTCCCGAAAGGCGGCGTTCTCTGTTACTTTGATGTTGACGATTATTTTAAAGCTAAAATTTCGTGCAGGTAGGGGAGTTGCGGATTGGTTTGGAGAGATTAGCGCTAGTGGAGTTGGCATCACCACAGTCAGTGGGATAGTCTTGTGCACCGAGTTTCGCCCGGCTCGTACTGTCGCAGCATATTTTGGAAGTGTGCCCGAGGCGCTAGCACTTGAATCAGCTGCCCGAATTAGGCATTCAGAGACGGGCTGCACATATTATAAACCTACATTGATATATTCAGCAAGCTTGGATTGGTTGAATGCAAAGATAACTATCGGTAAGAATTTCCCCAGTTTTTAGTTTCTTTTAGGGGCAAAGCTCCTCTTGCTCGGGCCCTGTCCCGTCCCTCGTTGCTGCTGTACACGGCACCACGATGATGATTGTGGCAGGATCCCCCTAGGAATTGGCCCTCCAAAGATTGGCCGAAGAGGTCAAAACGTTCAACGCGTTCGTTCCTACCCAACAAGGAGGAGAGAGAAGAAGAGGTTGTCGTTCGTCGCCTGCGAGCTCAAGACACGTACCGGGGGTACGCGACACAAGACGCTCTGCAGAAGGCGACGGCCAAGGTGGCTAAAATGTCACACACCGAATTCGCCAACTTACCCATGGAGATTCTCATTGTCCCAAACAAGTCCTACATAATCACCACAAACATCGACGTCGTCGAATAGCTTGCCAACGGAGCTGTGGGAAGTCTCAAGCTTTGCGAGCGAGGAGTGGTGGTCCCGACGCGGCGGCGCCCGGTTTCGATCCCACGACTGTCTGCCCGCGATGGGATATACGTGGTGCAATTCCCACAGCGCTACAAACCGAGACGCGAGCATGGCTACGAACGCGCCTTATGTCCTTCACTCATTCAGATGGTGCGCGCCGTCAAAAAGACCTATAACAATGTTTCACGGTTTCACCGATAAGCATTTTAGCTTCGCCCCTCTCATCATCATTCACTTCGGGGAGATGGCGTAATTCTTTTTTGAAATAAATGACTTCTCATGGATGCTATCAAATACCGTTCAAACGCAGACTACGTACAGCAACGCAAAATGGCAGGCGGCATCAAGGATTTCCCTAATAATGCGCGGGTAGTTGTCCTGCTTAAAACTGATGCTGGAAGTGCAGTAAGGTGACTTGTGTGGGGATCCTTGTCAGCGACAGATGATTTTTTTAACTTAATGATTCATGCCGCATAAGAAAGGAGCATAAAGCTGGGGTACTGTCTTTATTAACTTTACCTGATGGCGATAGAAGTCCCGGAGCTGCCTGCGGGGAAGACAGACAGGGAGCCATTCGGCCTGAGCTTGTTCAGGGCTCTGATGACCACCATTCAAGGCTTCCGCCATTCCCCTCTGAACATATCACCAGGTTTGGTTTCAGCTTATGTGTGGGGCTTTGGGGTCCACAGTGTTGCTAATACCATTAAATTGAACAGACGACGTGCCCCATGGCTTGAACACATCAATGAGAGGGGTCCTTCTAGCGGGCGGGGAAACAGGTTACAACGGCGGCCGAGGGATTTTGCGCATAGGGTGACGTGGCGATAATAGTTGGGGCTACAGTAACAGTGGAGTGCTTAAGCCCCGAATTTATGGCTATAGTATACTGCAGACGTCGTCCTGGCACATTCGGCAAAGCTAATGTGGTACTTGTAAATAATGATCCCCGTTTACGGGGTTTGTGCCCGGAAACGATGCGACGACCGCTGAGCAATAAAAGGGAGCCTAGCGGCTCAATTTCGAATTATGTGCGGTAAAAATAGGCCTGGACACGTTGCGATCGGTGGAAACAGCTTTCTCTCCCGCGATTTACCAACAGCTTCAAGAAGGAAGGAGGCCCTAATTCTTTTATGTTTATATCTAAGGGATCACTTCGACTCCATCAGAAAGTTAAGTTTTGCTGTAAGACAAGCGCTGCCCAGTTTTGCTACTGACGTCTACGCTACAGTCATTGCTGCTTTGAAAGAACAAAACTTCGCCAAAATCGTTTCTTGAAATCAAAACAGACCTTATTTTGTGGCTCTGCAACATGAGCCACTCCATAAATGCCAAATATAAATTCTAACTACAGAGGTATAACCAGTTGGCCAGAGTCCTTAGTTTATATAATGAACACAGTATTTTTGGGAATACCTCTGGTATTAGTTTTGTAATTTATTTGCTATATTCTGAACATTTACAAGTTTTTAGGAGCGAGGAGCCAGTAACTTCGCTGGTGGAGGTTTTTTGTGCAAAAATAAACACGACATGGTTTAAGACGACCGACAATTTGCAGCAATTTTGGTTCTGTGTTTGCAAAATGGAGTTACTAACCTTGCTGGAGAAACAAAAGATGGCAATAAAATTATTTTTGTAGTGAGATAAAACAAATATCTTGACGGTGGCTCTCAGCAAAGAGAGTCCTTCACATACCTCACGAAGAAACTTCTCACTTTAGGAAGTTGCTAGAATAAAGTTGCAGCATCAAACAAGCGACGGCCTAAACGAAACTGGACGTACGAATTGTTGGAAGTATTAGCGAAGACTGCAGAAACTGCGCAAGCATTTTCCTTGTAAACTCACTAACTTCGCTGAATTATTGTCAGCAAAGGCATTTGTTTTTCAAGCAAGTTCTGCACCCTCTTGATAACGCAAATGCATTCTTGTAAACTGCAAACTATTTATATCTTGGCATTATTGCATGACGTATCAATAGCAATTGGCAAGGTCACTAATAAAAATACACTTTTCTTCTACAAACCAATTTCGTTACACCATAAAAATTTCGTTTTCTGCTTCGAAGAAATATGAAAAAACTAGAGGTCTTCACTAACCTGAAACCTGGGAAACTGCGAAGCATTCATGCTGTTGTGTATGATGCTGGTTTCAGATTTTGTGACTTGTATAACGCGGTTTGGACGCTCAGCACGCGGGACGTTTAGGCCTTGGTGCCTTGGAGATGAAACTATTGGTTGGTAAGGGTATACAGGCTTAGCTGTAAAAGCCAGTATCTTTGAAGTACGAAGCGTTCTTGCCTAAGGGGTTGGAAAACAAGTGTCACCCGTGTTCTTTTTGTACGCGTTTTTGCCAATCGAGATGAAATGTGGTAACGCGAGGCGTTGGAATACGCGTCCCGGTGTGTTGCTTTTAGTACGCGTTACGTTCTAGAGCGAGGGCGTTGGAAAACTAATGTCCCGGTACTTTAGTACCGTAAC
This sequence comes from Haemaphysalis longicornis, assembly GCA_013339765.2. NCBI lineage: Eukaryota > Metazoa > Arthropoda > Arachnida > Ixodida > Ixodidae > Haemaphysalis > Haemaphysalis longicornis. Next base: position 144,525,509 of record CM023453.1, read on the forward strand.
TACAAGAGTGTCGAAGACATGAGACGACGACGACATGAGACGCCGACAGCCCGAGCCCCAACTGGTGCTACGCCCCAATAGCTCAACTTTAACTATGGCCCGTAACTGCAGTGGTTGTGCGAACGGTATTCTCACGTTTAGTTGCGCAAAAGAACAGACAGAAGTATTACCACATGTTACGCCACCAATAATTTCTGAAGATTCCCATTAAATGTGTGCATACACGGCGAACCACGTCCACGTCACCTCTTTCCGCCTTCTTGGCGCAGGAGTCATCGCAAAGAAAGAATTCAAGCCCGGCGTCATTACTCATACGTCGTAAGAGCGGTAATGGAGTAAAAAGGCAAAATCACCTGTTGTACAGAGCCTCAAAGTAATTTAAAATGTCTGCGACGCCCAGTAATTTCCGTTCCTTCTGCGAGAAAACGCTACCAAATTCTGTTTGAAGGAATTTGAGTACTTACGTAGACGAAGTCAGCAACGCAAGAGCAAATCCAAAGAGGAGTTTTGTCATTGTCATTATGGGCCACTTGCTGCTATTGATGCTGAATGCGACGGTCGAGCAATCTGCGCAGCATTCATAGAACATCCGCTTTTAAACACCTGTCACAAAGCCTAAACCCAACAAAAAAGACAACCTGCAAAAACTTTTCCAAGGACCAATCACTAAATTGTGTTGTCGTGAGAGCTTTGTTTAGCTCCTGGGCATGTACGTATATCTTTGAAGTGCCCTTTCTCTAGTTTTGTTATTTTTATACGACGAATGATGACTGCAAAGACTGACAGCTACGTTTTGTTGTGCACCTTAGGTATTGTAGAACTCTTTCTGTCACAAAGGACATTTGTAAGCGCGGCATTGTTTGTTTATTTACTAAAAAATAAACTACGCACTTTGGATTCAACTGAAAACTGGTTTCTTGGGTAGAACTTGTAAGGTTAACTTGGCAAAGCTTTTAAGGGCTAGCCACATTTCTAGTAAAACTGAGAGTGTGCGATATTAAGGGGGACATAATATCACATATGTTATGTGTTCCTGCTACTACAACTCCTTCGGAAAGCGTTATGAAATCCCCACCTGCCGGAAGTGACAGTGACGATGAGTGCCAGTTTTATTCATTTAAAAAAATGAAATAATAAATGAGTGCACTGTATTTACTCTTGATAAATATCCGTGTGTTGCCCGTAAGTTCAAGATTTCGGCGCACGTAAAGACCCCCAATGGTCAAAATTATTCCGTACCCCTACGCTGCAGCACGCATCATTGCCTGAGTAGCATCCGCACGTTACGCCTCATATTTATTGAAATACGCGTGTGTTTATTCAATATATCTGTTTATAGGAATGCCTGCTGCGTCTTGATGTTCATATTTTTAAGGGGGACAATGAGCCAAAGAACAAAATGTTTGACATTTTGACAAGCTAGTAGCAGATAGAATGCTACATCATAAGAAGAAGTCTCAGTTTATCCTTGTCAAAAACATTGCAGTACATCGCACTTAGAAAAGAAATAAACACTGAATATCGTGGCTCGCTCTACAAGAAAAAAAAGCACCAGTATAAATAACTATCGCAGCCAAAACTTTCAGCAACAAAACATTTTAAAATGCACATTTTTACGAAAAACGTTTTTATACAGCGGGCTTGCCAGGTGCTTTAAACCAAGCAATTCCTATTTTTTTATTATCCAGAGGTTTAAACCGTGCCGCGGCTACACCCGGGCTACGAGGCGCGCCGTAGTAGAGGACTCCTGAGCAACTGTGACCATCTGGAATATATCGGGTCACCTAAATCCCAACACGTTGGCGTTTTAACTTTTCGACTTCCCCTGAAAAGAAGCCAGCGTGGCCGGAATCTATCTGGCATATTTGGGGTGAGCAACACAACGCCTGAGTGACTCAGCTACCACAGCTGGTCTCTTAGTTGTGGTCAAATACGCAGACTTATTATAAATAAGATGAAGTGGTTTGGTGCACGCCTTCTGGGAAGGATTTGGTCGCAGCTAAATTCTTTACGGATACTTCTCCACACCTAAGTACATCTGTTATATGAACCATGATTCTACAGTAGAAACAGTAACTTGGAAGAAGCCTGAACATATATTTTTCATAAATTTATTTGTCGTAAATGCACGCCTGCCTCCAAGATTAGCCTGCCCAATTTTTTCTACTACTTGTGGCTTCTATGTACCGACCCCTTCTTTCGTCAATTTATCTTTCTCGGACGGACAGTTCAGAAGCGGGGAGAAGTACTATCTTCACGCCTACCATCGGTGTCAAGCTGCATCTGGCTTGTCCTTTCGCAATACTATGAAGCCGCAGAGCCCTTGTATTTTTTTATTACTTCGGTACGTCGACGTACAATTACTTTTGTGTTTAATACGGGCGGTTATCAGTTGCATGCCCAGGTTAGGATGTAGTGCCTAGGTTAGGAGGTTATGACGTCGGCCACTGCCAGTGTGGGTCGTGATCCCCGTCTGCCTGCTTCTATATTTGGCTTACGTTTCAGCTACACGACGCCGCTTGCAGGGTTGCCCAGTGTGTTTTTCTGGCAAGGGGTTTCAGCAGTTTATCTATTTTTACGACACCCCCTGGTTCGGTACGAATCGCAACTTCCTATATTTATTTATGCTTGCACAAGGGCCTAACGAAAAGTGACCCATAAAAGTTCGGCAATGCTAGTGCCTGACTGCTTCAACCGATGGCACCATAAAATATTACCTTCGATTCCCAGCCGTAAGGAGTTTACTTCAAAGATTCACCACACTGCAGATGAAGCTTTATAAACCTGGAACTACCAGACTATTTGAAAATTTGTCGCTACCAGTATGCGCTTCATTTGTGGCCACAGCCTTTGTTCGCTTGTTTGTCAAAAGTAGGGATTTCCGTTAGCATCACGCCCAATTTTCCGTCCCCACAGAGACACCAAAAGCATAAGTGGCTGACGCGTCCACATGCTATGAGCAATTGGTATTGCTTTGTCTTATTACAAAGTGGGGTATTTTCGCAAGGTGGCGAGATGGGATAGTTGACGCACTTGCATCTTGGTGAACAGCGCGACATAGGAGGCACACACAATAAAAGTAATGCAGTTGAGATGCACTTAAATAATTGTTAACATGTCTCTGTGCTAAGACCGAGTAAAGTTAGCACTTCCTTGTTCAATTCTTTTTTGTGTCCTGTTTTTTTTAGCAGTTACCCTTGATAGGTTTTTTGTCACGCAGCCTTAAAGGCTCCAACTTTAAAGGGGTACCAGGCAGTCTTTTGCAGCAACAGAATAATTGGATGGCGAACACGAGGAGGCGTAATCTTCACTACTCGTTTCCCCGCGGGCAAGGCTATGCGCTAGCCTCTGTGCAGCCATTCATACATTCTTTGATGTTCGCGTGGAAGTGGAATCTGCCAAACCTAAGTGACCAATAGGAATCCTAAATGGCACTGCCTAGAGGGTGTCTCAGCACGTAACCATGTGTCTTTGATATATATTGATGCACTTGTAAGTAATAGGGATTGGGGAAGTATGCTCAATGTGGAAAACGCAAACGCAGGAAACAACGACTTCGTTCAAAAACTTTGAACATGTTTTAACTTAGTATTTCCCTCAAGCGTGGCCAAGCCGGCCTCATTAAAATGCTAAATCCCTGGGTTAGCGTACATTTGTTTTGACAAAACTAAAAACAAAGAAAAACGTATCATTCCTTAGGAAAAATTAGCGACGTAAATAGGTTCAACTCATAACAAATTTTAAAATCACGTAAACGCCTAAATAAAAACGACGAAGCAAGATCTTAATAAATTACATTTTTCAAAATTAGTAACACACCAAAAAAGTATGGAATGAGATAAAAAAATCTGACCTGAAAGAAGCATAGCAGCCCTACCATTATTAAAAAAACCCAAGGCAACGTTGAGAAATGTCACCCTGTTCGAAATCCCTTCCCGCCGTGCATAGCGAAAGTTATGGCCGACCAAAACAGTGGATTCTGGTAGTGGGAGACCCCACCATGCCGTAGACGGGAATATCGGGCATGCCGCAATTGGGGAGCACGGTGGTTCCAATGGCGACATAGCCGTCACCGTGAAAATAGTGGCTTTCAAATTTTACTGGAATGGCAGCCGTCTTCACAGAATATGCATAGACGTATGCGTTGCTTCAGGGACACTTTTGCTGCCTAATGTGAACGTAATGCAAAACACTCCGCTCACCCCGAAGCTTCTTTTATTGTACACAGACCCCCTTTCATGGCGGCTCGCAGAGTAAAAAACTTTCGCAGGTACTTGAGGCCATAGTTTCATGGACATTTCACAAGGAGATTCCTAAAGTAGAAGGGCGGACACATGTCTGTTTAAGAAAACTTACACATACCTTTCACTTTAATTTTTTTTGCCTAATAAACCACTTTGTCTCCTGATGAGTTGCTCATTTCTGATGTATAAACTGAGCCCGGTCTGCTGAATGTGAACTATTGCCATGACAAAAACTATGTGCAAATATGGTTCTCACCCCAAACCGTTTCTGCATTTCATTACATCACTGAAGGTTGGGCGACCTGATAAATCATCGTGACCAACAGTGCGTAAAAATGAGTGGGATAACTGAAGGAGGCACAGCACAAGCGCTGACTCGCAAGCTGTGTTTCTTAGAAAACTGGACGAACACACGTGACTGTGCGATTGCGCAGAGCGAGAAGAAAATACTGATGCATTTCCGGAAACAATATTGCGCTAAAAAACCAGACAGAAAACAGAATAACGCGTGCGTAGAGGGGTTGAAAAATCCTTTGAGCATATTACCGACAACGTTGGCTTCTTTTTGGTGGAGCATAATCAAGGAAATCGCTTCCGCAGATACCTTTTTGAACACTAATGTTAAAGGCTTTCAGTATCTCCCAAACGAGTAAATTATTATGCTCGGAGAGCCCCTTCCTATCATCGAAACATGGTTTCCATCGACACGTTTTGCGAGTCGTAGGTAAATTTTCATTTGTGCGATATTTTGTCGTCCCTGAGTGCTCTTCTAGTCTTCTATTTAGGGAGTGCCACGTAATGCCCCATGTATTATCATTTACAAGGCAGCGGTATTGGGTGAACGGCACACATCTTACAAGGCACAAACAACCCGCGTGTTTACACCACACATGTTATGGCTGACACCAAGTACACATTTCTGTCACGATTTGGCCCGCATTCGTGAACATGGGAGGGTCGCGGTATCCTCCAGCGGAGTGGCGACCTGCAGAGTGCTGGTGGTGACGGTGACTGACAGCGAGCGGCTGTGCTCGTCGGTGTTTTTTCGCCAGCCGCACACAATGTTGCCCAGCGAGCCTGGTGGGGCCACTGGACTTAGCGGCCAACAAAGATTAAGGTCGGGGGGCGCCACACACTTGTCACACCCCTCACCCCCTATGTTTTTCCTACACAAACCATAACTATGCCTGTCACCCCGGAGATTCATGGTCCAGCGGTCTCCGCTGCGTGCACGCCTCCTGGGCACTGGTGTCGTAGGTGCGGCAGCATCGGGTGCTGCCTCTGCCACTCTCTCACCGTCCGTCGGCCTTGCAGATGGCCCCGGACTGGAAGCGGTGCCAGAGTGGCGCGAGTAGCCCCAGCCTCTGGTGCTTCGCTGACAGCGGCCGGTGTCGATGTTTGCTGCCCTGCCTGCTGGCCTCCTCAAGGGTGTGCGAGGTACCCAAGCGAGGCCTCAGATAGTCCGCGGGCCGGTGCCACGTGGTCCCATCCGACATGCGAACGAGCAGTGATGGCGCACCGGCAGGAGAGACCACGTGCCCCGCGGACCAGCGTGGACCAGGCCGGAAGTTTCTGGCGAAGACAAGAGCCCCAGACTCTGGCAAAGGCCCTGGACGACAGCTTTGGTCAGGAGCCGCACTTCCGCTTCGGTTGCTTCAGGAGCCCTGTGGACCAGACATCCAATGGTGTGTTCACCCTCCGCCCCAACAGGAGCTTCCAGAGGGCACGGCCATTGACGTCGTGGGCTGTGGTCTGGTACTGGAAGACGAACGAGGTGACCTGCGTCCGGAAATCCCAATCCTTTCTCTTCTTCAGCTTGTCTTTCACAGTTTGCACTACACCCGCTCGCCAGCACAATGTTACGCAGAATGGTACGGTGGAACCATCATCCGACGGATTGCGTTCTTCGTCAGCCAGGCCAGGTACTCCTCGCTGGCCAAAGCGGGTCCATTGTCAGACACGATGACGTCTGGCAACTACTGGGCTGCGAAGACGCCGCAGAGCCGCAATGGTTCCTCCTGCCAATGGAGTGGTGACTGGTAGAATCTCCACCCACTTGTAGAAGGCATCCACCACAAATAGGAAATCGTGGCCCTTGAAGGGGCCTCCGAAATGCACGTGCTGGCGGGACCAGGGTCTCTCCGGGAACGGCCAGGGGGTGCTCTCCACATGACGCGCGACGCTCGCTGGTTCTCCTGGCAGATTTGGAAGCTCTGCACCATTCGGGAAATGTGCTGACCAGGCCAAAAAACGTGGTGCCGGGCGGGCCACCATCTTGGTCTTCTCCACGCATGGATGACCCGCGTGCAGCAACTGCAGGACCCTGGACCGCAGGCTCTGTACAATCACCACCCTGGAACCCCACAGCAGGGAGCCTTGCTGCTGGCACAGCTCGGCGGCGTTGTGGCTGTACGTCCGCTCCGCCGGCTCTTCCCCTCGGGACACCGCCTTGACCACCTGTGACAGCCCTGGGTCCCGGCTGGTCGCCTGTGACACTGTCGATCAGGACAGCACTTCCGGGTAGACGTGATCCAGCATGAACACTTCGGCAGGTTCAGGAACGACAGCAGGCCCCTTCGGCATGGGCAGTCAGCTCACGACATCAGCAGGTGCCTGGTCCTTTCCCGAGTGTGACGTCGAGCCTCAATGCCCAGCGCACGACTCGACGTGATGCCTGCTTTGGAACAGCCTGGTCCGGCCCCAGTAGTAAGAGTAGCAGCTTGTCGTCCGTGAACGCCACGAACTTCAGCTCAACAGGTAGTGGTGGAAGCGCTCAACCCCGAACATGATGGCCAGGCCTTTCATTTCCAGCTGGCTGTACCACTGCTCTGCATCATGAAGCCGACGGGATGATAACACGCAGGCTCTGTA